>OY720675.1:58676653-59145955 GCA_963170755.1 Amphimallon solstitiale
TTTTTGACATTTTAAAAGAGGTATTTTATTTATACAATTTTAGTTGTTATACCTATTTTTAACGTAAGTAAATTTATATTGTATTAATTTTGGAGCATCATTTGTAATTTATACTTATAACTTCAGTATTCTGATGAAGACATTGTATTAAATATGTCGAAACGATAACTTAGCATTTTATTGTATCTTTTTCCATAACAGCCTAAACACCAAAAGTTTTACATATAAAAATATATATACATATATACACGTATACTGAGTGATTTATAATAAATAAATCTATTCATTATTCATCTCAAAACTAGACAGCAGACATTTGTTTTTTTAAAACACATGCAGTTGCATTTTTTTTGTATTTATAACTACATACATATGTGAATGCATACCTAATGTATTAATGTAGTAATTAATTGCAGTAAATGGTATTCTTTAAATTCAAATAATGTAAATTATTGTCATTTGATGTGTATTTTCGTATAGAGATAGAAAGATAAATAGAATTTTGGAGGAAGAGAACTGAGTGAAGGTTGTTTTTGTGAGTGTTTGAAATACTTGGGATAAATGTGAAACAAATGTCAACCTATGACAACCCCCACAGAATTACGATTTTTGAAAAAAACGGTCCGACAGAACTTCTTTCTCTAGATTTTGGTTGTTTCTTTGAGATACTTTGGAATGATTTAGGGCAGAATTGGAACATCGGTCACAATTTCAATTTGCTGATTTCATACTTTCGAATTTCTTTTTCTATCATCTTTAGTCTAGAAGAGATACGCGTCTGAAATGTTGGAACAGTGTTTATAACTATCAGGAGTAACAGAACATCATTTTCATTTTTGAAAAAAGGGAACCTGGGTAAAGAATTTGTTTTTGTTTCTATGTTCGGCCGAATTACCACCCAAAACATTTCTCACTTACCATTTGTATGCATAGTTGGATGTAAATGAGCCCAATTGGTTAATATTCGTGTTTTTCAATGCAAACGCTGCAAAACGCATTGTTTGGATTATTTGAATTAATTTAAGTTATTTAAAATGATGATGATAATAATTATAAGAAATATAACAATAAGTCAAAGAGTGTTTCCAAAAATTGTGTATAATTATAATTAAATCTAATATATCTCCGCATCGAAATTAGAGAATACACACTGATATTCTTTTTTGTAATAGCACATAAAATTGCGACCATTTTTTTGCTTATGTTCTACTACGTATTGTTGTGACACTTACTTTATTCTTAAATAGTTTAACCAAAGTAGATTTTTGCTATATTTTTAATTACAAAGTTACAGCTTTGCTTTCATCTCCTGGTTTTCAACAGTGGTTTACAATCTTTTCTTACCTTATTAGATTGAGGGCATCTCTCTGTCCTTCTTTCACTCTCTTATTTTTATGATCTGGGATAGGATTAGCAAATCAAAGTCAAGATTGCAGCTAGACTATATAATTATAGACACAAAAACTGTAATGTTATTATTAATAAGTAAACTCCGAACCAAATAAAACTCTGGAAACATGTGCAATATGCATAATTTCCCTATAACCTATTTCATTTCATCACATGCAATATACTCTATTTAACAGTTGTAAAATATTGTAACGAATTTCACTATAATTTGTGGAGAATTTTCATACAACATTTTCTAACATTTTATTGCGTTTTATGAAACTACGTTATAGGAAAACACAACGACATTGGTGTAAAACTTCGCGCAATAGTTGAAAATAGTAAAGTGTAAAAATTTCTGTATAGATTTATCTCTGTGTATGAAAATGCTGGCAAAGAAATTGTAGTGTTTGCTTAAAATAAAATGACTATGTTATTCAAAATACAATCTTATTAAATTGGGTTGTACAACATTTCCCTCATTAATAATATTTAGGTAGATTATTGTCACCCACCATATCCATCTTCATCATCTAGTGGTATATCATAATTGTTTTCCAACTGGCCATATATATATTTACTAGAAATTGAGTCAATACTTTTAGAAAACGTCATAACTAACCGAACCTAACCGAATGCCAAGCGATAGTCAAGCAAGAGACACACATGGTACCAATTTTTAAAACTCTCTCCTGAAAGTATAGATATCTACAATAGACAACGATCGACTTAAGTCGATAGCGCACGTAGTCGTACAAAAGGCTTCGAGACATATAACAATAGATTGGCAGTTTTGTAGCAATGGGAGTTTTACGAACTTTACGTCCTTATTTTCTTGATACATTCTCAAAAACCATAACTACAACGAGATCATTTTGCACTGCCCTCGGTTGGCAACAAAAAAGTCCCAGTATTATCAAAATCTAGGAAATTTTTACTTCCGTGAATTGTCCATACTAAATTTACATGTCAATTGTCAAAACCATAGTGTATTGAAGTGTCTTCTACTTTCCTATTTTCATTGTTTTATTGTCACTTTTCTGTCTATTTCAAGACATAGTACCTGATATACCCATGCGTTTTACAATACAACAGTATACATTTATGGTAATGCCGGACTTTCGCAGTGCAACACTGCAAGAGGATCATGGAAATATTTATTGGGATCGTGTTTTCAGCAAATTGTAACGGAATATGCAAATCTTGAAATAAACTTGGAGGCATTCATCGCTATAGGGTGCCTGAAAGGTTTAAGGAAACGGGGAGTATGTAAACGTAAATCTAAAAAATGAGGTGTGGCCACCACACGACTTTCTTATACGTATGAGCGTTTCAAACTAGACAATCTTAAGAATTTTTTTATACAAAACTTGTTCAAAATCCTATTCTAAGTACTTTCATTCTCTTAATAAATCGCTATAGAATGCATACTTCGGAAGATATTCGAAAAAAAGTGCTACTCGCTAAGAGTAAAAGTGCTACTTCCGGTCCGAATTTTGAAATTTCATGTGTACAAAAAATATTGCAAATATAACTCTAAATACTTTTGTACACTTAATAAATATATATAGAATGCATAATTTACGACATATTTGCCAAAAATCGCTATTCGGTAAGAGTAAAAGTGTTACTTCCTGTCGGAATTTTGAAATCTTTTTATACAAAAGATATTGAAAACTATGTTTTAAATACTTTTATACACGTAACGTACCTGTTTAAAAAGCTTGACTTGCGAAATATTCGCAAAAAACCGATTTTCGATAAGAGTAAAAGACCTACTTCCGGTAGGAATTTCGAAAACCTTTTTAAATAAAATTGTTCTCAATTTTAATTTTAAGTACATATGAATTCTTTATAAATTTGTATAAACTTAGTATTTGACGAAATATTGGCAAAATTCGATTTTTTCACTGAAGTAAACTGCTACTTCCGGTCTACCGATTTTACTGAAAAACTAATCAGATCTCAAGAGGGAGATTATACACGTAATTACAAAATTTGGAATTGATATCTACAGCGGTTTGACCGCTATCGTGGTCACACACACACACAGAGACAGACAGACAGACACACAGACATTTTTTAAAAACCACTTTTTTGGTATCAGGGGACCTCGAAACGTGGACATCTGCAAAAATCTCGAGGTCGAAAATTTTCATCATCACAATACTTCCTTATGCTACGTATAAGAAAGTAAAAAGCACCAACAATTTTAATCAAAGATGTTGTCGCATGGAAGTCAGTCCCACAAAATCGGTACAAAAGCTACCTGCTCAAACTGGTAAAAGATCTAATTAACTTAAACGTAATTAGTTATGCAGCATTATGTATTTAAATTGTAGGTATTTCTGAAAACAACTTTTTATTCACTGAAAACACACTTACATATGCACCCATATAAAGTTTCTGTACCACAACGTTTACGGGGCAATCACTTTGGGCAGAGATCGAATTATTGCAACTGGTTTAATGAAATATTACATGAAGAAGACTTGAATCATATTTTCTTTTCGGATGAAGCTTAGATCCATTTGTCTCAAAATTACCGTACCTGGTCGACAGAGTATCCACATGTTTTTGTTGAAAATACTCTCCATCCTATCAAAATTGGTGTTTGGGTTGCAATGTCGAAAAGTGGGATTATTGGACCAATTTTTTTCTATGATATAATTAACGCAACCGGGAACAAATATTGGAACTCTTTATTAACAGCCTTCACAATGATGAATTTACCCTGCTGGGGTACTTCGAACAAGATGGGGCAACAGCACATACTGCGCAACAAACTTAATTATTTGCAAGAGTACTATGGTGACCGATTGAATAGGCGAAATCGATGGCCAGCTATTTCTCCTGATTTAACACCATTGTGTTTCAGTACAGACTGCATAATCTCAATGAACTTGAAGAGGCAATTACAATAGAATTGCAAAATATCACACCGGAAACACTCCATAATGTGTTCAATAATATGAGAAGACGTGTCAATCTATGCAGTAAGAATAACAGTGGACATTTCGAAAAACTTTTATAAAATGTATTCATTTTGTGATATAATTATGGGATTATGTTTTACAATAATAAAGTTGTAACGTATTTATTATTGTTTGTGATAAAAAATAAAGTGCCATTACTATATTTCTACAAAAAGACTTTCATATAATTCAACTTAAAACTAACCCCTATTTCATTGACATTTATCACAAGAAAAATGTAAATAGTAAACCTAACCACCAAAATAAATAAACATGTTCACCAATTACACTGTGTTCCAATATTAAAATCAGTGTGGCCAACTCAGGACAGTTCAAAATGATCACGATGAAATTTCTATACCGTTGGTAAGACACCTTTATATAAATAGAAGTTATCACTTCAAATATCATGTTAGCGAAAATAATTTAAAATAAAAGTGTTGTCGTGCGAACGCTTTATGTAGGGCAGCCAGTTCAACATGACTCTTGTAGATTGGAGCATTGTGCTGCAGGATACATATTTCGTCAATTTTCCTCTTCTTGTTTTTTTAATGACGTGTATTAACTGCTCCAGTATTGAAGCGCAATATTCTCCAGTTACGGAAACGCATCTATGTAATCAATTAAGAAGTTTACTTCTGGGTAGTGGTGTGTATTTTCATGCTCCTACATGCCGCACTACATCGGACTTTCTTAATGATTAACCCAAGTTTCATCCCCAGTAACAATTCGACTCAATACACAATTCCTTTCTTCATTACAGAGAACCAAAAACACACAGGAACATCACGCAATGTCGTTTAGCGGCGGCGTGAGCATTCTCAGCACCCATCTTGCGCTAACCCTAGTCATGCCAAGATGATCATGAAGAATTTTAAAAATAATTGTATCATATACTCCTGTCATTCCTGCAAGTACTCTTTAGTCGAGCATCTTCCATTATTAATTTTTCAACTTTTTTAACAAATTCTAGAATGGTCACTTCAATAGGCCGCCCCAGCCGTAAGGAATCTTCATGAAATTTCCTACCTTGTTTAAAGCGATTGTGCCACTTAATAGCTATAGTATTTCCTGAGCAATAGTCCCCGTAAACCGATGACATTTCTATCAGTATGGTATGAACACTTTCCTTGTTTTGTAAAGAACTCGATAACGGCGCGATACTCGATTTTCTCCATATTTCACACTTTCTTCCCTATCAAGTAGCTTCGTCGAAGATAGTCGACGCGATTGTGTTAAAGCTTTATATTTATACTAATAACGAGTAACTGATCACGTTACGCCACAAAAGAGCTCTTCCATTATCATCAATCAATGAACAAAGAAACCACGAAACACATGACAGCTTAAACTTGACGATAGACGGCATTAAGATTAAGGAACAGGAAATGGTGGAGATGTTCAATGACCACTACGTGGCACAGTCTGAAGACAGCTTGCACCCAAGTGAAGCAGTTACGCCAGGGGCAAATGTTGTGAATACCATTTTCATTGCGCCGGTCACGATAGAGGAGGTCGAGCAGGCATTGAGCAGGTGTTGCACAAAGTTGTCGTCCGGCTGTGATGGATTCCCAGGCAATATCACTAGAGCGGCAAAGCAGTATATTGCGTACCCTCTCTGTAGAGCAATAAATGTTTCCTTTCAGACGGGGATTTATCCGTCAGCTCTCAAAATATCGAAAGTAGTACCAATCTACAAAGGGAAAGGTGACAGAAATATTATTACCAATTACAGACCTGTCTCTGTACAGAATCAGCTGTCAAAGGTGTTCGAGCACTGCTTCCTGACGCGTTTAAACGGTTTCCTTAAGAAGTATCACATTCTCAATGACTCTCAGCACGGATATCGAAGGAATAGGTCGACCTGCACAGCCATCCACAAAAGTTTGGATACAATATTCGAAGCTCTGAACAAGAAACAGCACGTAATAGCCTTGCTTTTCGATATGAGCCGGGCGTTCGACTCGGTGGACCACGCTCTTCTACTTGCGAAGCTGCAGGCACTAGGAATCAGAGGCCCAGCTAATGCGTGGATAAAGTCGTACTTGCAGGGTCGTTCGCAGAGGGTGAGGATTGGTGCCGCGATGTCTGCTACGAAGTTGATTGGGATAGGTGTGCCCCAAGGCACTATTCTGGGACCGATCCTTTTCAGCGGCATGCAGCATTCTAAATTGGTGCACTTCAAACGGCATACTCCTCAATACTAGCAAAACCAGGTTGATCCAATTTTACCCAAAGACGAAATCAGTCGATACAAGCCTACTTGTAAGGCTTGGGGGTAAATCCATCCAACAGGTAGACTGTGTCAAACATCTTGGATTGTACATTCAACCAAAACTTACATGGGCAACACACATAGATTGGGTATGCGCCAAGTTAAGTTCGGTCGTGTACATGTTCTTCGCAATCGGAGGTACTGTGTCGGGGGAAGTAGTGCGCGAGATGTACTACGGACTTTTCCAGTCGGTGATGTCGTATGGACTGGTTTTCTGGGGTTCCAGCGGCCGCGTCGAGCAGGTCCTGAAGCTGCAGAAGAAAGTGCTGCGATTAATGGAGGGATCTGCGTATAGGGCGCATTGCAGACACTTGTTTGTGAATATCAAATTATGACGGTGTTCTCACTTTACATATACAACTTACTGGTGTTCTCTCAACACTTGATACTACAGACGAATAATGAACATCATAGGTATCCGACCAGGGCCGGCGACCTAATTCGGGCCGATTATCAGAGACTTTCCGTATGTCAGACGGGAGTAAGTTATATGTGCGCAAAGGTGTATAATGCGCTGCCACCGCATATACGATCAGAGACCAGGATCAGGTGCTTTCGGAAATTGTGCAGGGAGTACCTTACCAACTATCCTTTCTACAGCCTGGAAGAATTTTTTAATTTTAGTAAAACGCCTTGACGTTCAGTGCAGAGAACAGTTTATCTGGTTTCTGGTTTTAAGTTACTTGTATGTTTCTTGTTTGTTTGGAAAAAGTCAGATTAACTTATTATTCATTCGAATTTCTTAAATGACACATCATATATGTATACTACATTTGTATATTCAACGTGATGTAAATAAATATTCTTATTCTTATTCTTATTCTTATTCTTATTCCAAGCCCTCCATACCGCGAACTTAAATACGCTCCCTCATATGTCTTTCAATATACACATCATACATACATACATTTTACTGAGTTTTAAAATAGGCAAGTAAAAATAATTTAAACAGTGATTTAAACGATCACTGGCATACTAAAATTCCAGTTGATAATCTTTTTGTAGTTTTATCTGTATACCAACTGTCCTTTGGAGTTTCATTATTGCTTTGATCATATATTTAAACATACCAAATTCTTGCCAAAATTTTACTTCTGTACTTATACCTACCTCACATTACATAACCGGTTTAAAAAGTTTTTTACGAGAAAACAAGTAGAAACTGAATGTGTAGATATCCAGCATATAAAACTCACATTCGTAATAATTTCCCAAGTCATTGTCGTAAAAGTAACTCGTGCGTATACACCTTATAAAATTTTTATTTTCGAAGCGCAGTAAGTGCACGAAGGCGAAAGCATAATATATGTTTATGCTCCCTGTATTCAAACAAAATGCAATAAACTAAATATTATATTTTATTGGCAGTAAACGTCAAACGGGAAGTAAAAATGCGCTGTCTCACTGACTTTATAACTTAAGTAATTGCCTTTATATTCAGTTCTGTTTTGTCCTTAAAAATAGAATAATAAACAGGGAATAACAACTTGAATTATCTTCCTTGTATGTATATATATGCTTGTATGTAAGTGTATTTGTGTTGTTTACGCAACTGTATGCATGTTAACTAAAATTTTACAATTTAATAAATCTTTTTAGTGTTTATAGAAGCTCGGACCGTCATTCCATATCGTACCAAAAACTCGTAAAAGCACATCACGTTCTTATAGCGGAAGAAATATTTCTTCCCGAGCAACAAGCATTGTCAAATTGTAGAAAAGATGCAGCGATCAACGCTTAAAACCAAATCATATATGAAACATACGAGAACCTGCAATACACATTACCAGTTCCCCAGAAACAAATAAGAGATATCAAACCCCTACAATACATGAGTAAAGTTCTTTTTTAATGTATTGGCTGGACGGAACATTGATCAATTCTTGTATTTTATCATGTCGTATAACCACCAGCAATCATATTACTATCCTTTTTGCTCTATCAAAGGCGTTGCAAAAGTTCTTGATAGACTAATAAGGTCCCATCTTCTTCAGTTCGACTTATTACTTCTATTTTAATCTGGATTTACGAAAGAATATAGCTGCCAGACCGCCTTGACAGCAATTACATTACATCTTTACTTCCTTAGGTAATACTATCACTATCCTCCTGTTTCTTAGTTTCACTAAAGCTTTTGAATCAATACGTTATAATTTACTCTTTGCTGTTACGCATTATGTAGGTTTCAATTATAAATCTGTTGTTAATCACTTCAGAAACTAGAAGTTAGACTTAACAGCATAGAGTTTGCGTCCCTATTTCTTCAAAAAAGTGTGGCATTTTGAGATCTTTATCATTTTTAATAAATTCTGCTAAAAATTATAAATACCAGACGTAGTTTACTACTGATTGTCGCATTGACAACTTTGATTTGTAGAATTTTGTCATAGGCTATTTGCAAAGCAAATTGATCTAAAGCTTGTGATCTTCTGTATGGACAGAATTCGGAATACAGTTGTTCACAGAGTAAATTTACTAATTGATGGACAAGCAATTCTGGTAGTGGAGAGTGCAAAGAATCTTGGATGAAATGCGTTTGGAAGAACGCGTAATATCTTGAATTCGCTGTGTTCTTGATATTGAAAGGCTTTTCCTAGAAGTTGGAGGTGTTTATCTTCTAAATTCCAAAACAAAAGTTTATATGATGTCTTACTACTTTCTCTGTTTAATTACGCTGTCACATTTTATGGTATTTGTCTGGATTCGATAAGTAATTAGTCTGCCTGATTAAATATGTCAAGCATTGTTTACTGCCATGGCTAATTGTTTCCTATACACCAACTTATGTTTATCACCTTATTTTGTTCAGGACTGATGTTCATTCCATTAAGAGGAGCGTTTACCTATCGAAAACTATGGCCCCGTAAGGCATCGCCGTTTTGCGTTTTTTAAATTTATTTTGTAATTTTAGAATCTCAAATTTGGGTTAGCCATGCAAAAGACATTAATTTAGAATGTCAAAATCAGTTTTTGTGTTATGTGTTTCAGAAATAACCACAAAAATGCATACATTTGATTAATGTCTACTAACTAAGGTTGGTACATAAAAGAAAAAAATGAGGTGTGGCCACCACACGACTTTCTTATACGTATGAGCGTTTCAAACTATACAATCTTAAGAATTTTTTTATACAATACTTGTTCAAAATCCTATTCTAAGTACTTTCATTCTCTTAATAAATCGCTATAGAATGCATACTTTGGAAGATATTCGAAAAAAAGTGCTACTCACTAAGAGTAAAAGTGCTACTTCCGGTCCGAATTTTGAAATTTCATGTGTACAAAAAATATTGCAAATATAACTCTAAATACTTTTGTACTCTTAATAAATATATATAGAATACATAATTTACGACATATTTGCCAAAAATCGCTATTCGGTAAGAGTAAAAGTGTTACTTCCGGTCCGAATTTTGAAATCTTTTTTATACAAAAGATATTGAAAACTATGTTTTAAATACTTTTATACACGTAACGTACCTGTTTAAAAAGCTTGACTTGCGAAATATTCGCAAAAAACCGATTTTCGATAAGAGTAAAAGACCTACTTCCGATAGGAATTTCGAAAACCTTTTTAAATAAAATTGTTCTCAATTTTAATTTTAAGTACATATGAATTCTTTATAAATTTGTATAAACTTAATATTTGACGAAATATTGACAAAATTCGATTTTTTCACTGAAGTAAACTGCTACTTCCGGTCTACCGATTTTACTGAAAAACTAATCAGATCTCAAGAGGGAGATTATACACGTAATTACAAAATTTGGAATTGATATCTACAGCGTACTACGCTGTAGATATCAACTACGTATAAGAAAGTAAAAGCAGTTTCTACGCGCCAGCTGCACATTTGATGAACGATATAAAAAAATCAAATTTATGTAATATTTGAAGATAAAAAAAATTGAAATAGTAAACATTGTCATGCACATTTCACACAAGTGTTTTTCGAAGCGATCGCGTCGTCTATCTCCACTTTACGGTATCTCTACCGGGCCTAGCTAAAACGCAAATCTATCAGAATCGGGCTATTACAGACTTAAGTCCGAACGATAGTTTTGTAATTAAAAAGAAATGCCATATATACCTATAATATTCGAGTTTATAATAATATAACAGTTATGGGCAAGCGAGAATTAACTTATTATAAATTATATAAATGTGTAGGTACATCGGTTTGAACTGGTTTCGCGCTAATTTTTTTCTTCAGAACGGAGCGTATTTCTACATTGCGACAGAATCTGTGAATAAAACCTAAGCGCTCTGATAGAAACTCGAACATCGTCTAGATTCAGTGGTTCCCAACCGGGGGTTCGCGATGTGTACAAAGGGGGTACGCGAAAATAATAGCGTAATGGCGGGATTTTAAATGGCCAAAGAAAAATAAAAGCAAAAAAAAAACAAAAACACACAAAAAATTAAAAAAACACACCAAATGCAATGCAGATTGCACGCTGTTGTTTCGAGCGTATGCATACTGCCTATATCTTATGGTTGCCAACAGTTAGTTAAGCTATTTTACGGCCTTTAAATTCAAACTCAATGCCGTAAAAATCAAATGATGCGTCTACATGCACCGTTAAATATCAGCACTAGGTAAATACATGTCTGGAATACTTAGAAAACGTTCAAACGTCTGGAATACTTAGAAAACGGTCGTAAAAATGACAGTGGCAACGGTCCATGTAAACTTAGATTTTAGTTGCACGCAGACTTTAGAATTAGTTGCTTGTTCACAGCTGGGAACTGGGAGAGTAGTGTTGCATTTACCGACGTTCGTACATAGGCTTATAAACCTTGAGTGATTTAGTTCGCAATTAGTAAAATAGCTACTGTGACATTGTTTGTTTATTAAAGTTCTTCTCGTGTACATAACTTTTAATAATTATTATACCCCAACTTTATTATGGATCGATGGTTAAAAACGGGTCGTTTAGAAACAACACATGATGATACTGAAAGTTGTATTGAGCTACCGTTTCACCAGAGTAAAAACGAAGAAAATGGTGAACATGGTGTGAAAAAAGGGAAAAAGCGAAAATATGACAGCGACTATTTACAACTAGGTTTTCATTTTACTGGGGAAGAGTCTGAACCTAAACCGCTTTGTGTTATATGCAACGAAATTCTTGCTAATAGTAGTTTAAAACCATCACTTCTTCGTAGACACCTTGAAACAAAACATCCGACGCACAAGGATAAACCTCTTGAGTATTTTAAAAGAAAATTATCAGATAATAAAAAGTATAACCTCTCTTCTTTCCTGTCTTCAAACGAAGATAGTAAAATGGCTCTTGAGGCATCATTTCGAGTAAGTTATAGAATTGCAAGATCTGGGCAGGCACATACAATGGCAGAAAACTTAATTGGACCATGTGCAAAAGATATCGCGAAATGTATGCTTGGAGAAAAGGCAGTAAAGAAAATTGACCTGGTTCCCTTATCTAACAATACGGTGTCGCGTAGAATTACTGATTTGGCAAATAATGTGGAGAACGAACTTTTGAAGAAAATAAAATTGAATTATTTTGCTATCCAACTTGACGAGTCGACCGATGTAGCAAACGCCGCAATCTTGCTTGTCTACGTTAGATATATTTTCACGAATATCGTTCAAGAAGATGTACTATTTGTAAAACCATTGAAAACCTATACAACTGGAGAAGCAATTTTCGATATGATCAATGGTTATTTTCAAAAAAATTGAATAAACTGGTCTTATTGTGTGGGTGTGTGTACAAATGGTGCAAAATCAATGACAGGAAAATTTTCTGGTTTTGTGGCACGGGTGAAGAAGATCAACGAGAAAATTGAATGGACTCATTGCTGTATTCATAGACAAGCGTTGGTATGTAAGCGTATTCCTGAAGAGTTATCTACTACTTTAAGTGAAGCCGTAAAAATTGTAAACTTTATAAAATCGCGTGCTACAAATAGCCGTCTATTCCGTGCGCTTTGTGAAGACTTTGGAAGTCTCCACGATTCTTTACTACTTCACACAGAAGTTAGATGGCTTTCCCGTGGCAACGTTTTGACACGCTTGTTTGAATTGATGTCTGAAGTTCAAGCATTTTTTATTGATCATCCGTTTTATTTGTCCTCTTGTGTATCCTATGTCCTTTGGCTGCAAAGGCTTGCATACTTAGCTGACATCTTTTGTAAATTAAATGAATTAAATATGTCATTACAAGCCGCAGGTGTCACCATTTTCAGTGTTCATGATAGAATTGAGGCTATGCTAAAAAAGATCAATTTTTGGATCCAATGTCCCCAGATGAATGAGTATGAATGTTTCAGTTCTCTCTGCACTTTTTTATCAGAAAATTCAATGAATCTTGACGAAAACATTAAAAGGAATATATGTGAACATCTGAAACATCTTCAATTAACTTTCGATGACTATTTTCCCAATAGATGCAATATATCCATCTCAAACAACTGGATACGCAGTCCATTTCAAGTAAATGTAAGTTTAGAAACCTCTCTAACTTTATTAGAAAAAGAAAAGCTCATAGAGCTATCCTGTGACAGTTCTCTGCAAGCTATTTTTAAAGATCACTCCTTATTTGACTTCTGGCTCAGTATAAAAAATGAATATCCTGTTCTGTCAAAAAAAGCCATAGACGTTCTATTACCATTCTGCACAACATATCTGTGCGAGAAAGGATTTTCTACATATAATTATCTGAAAGATAAATATAGAAACAGGTTAAATGCAGAACCTGATCTAAGACTGAAATTGTCAGATATTGAGCCAAACTTTCAATTGCTTTGTTCCATGAAACAGCCAAAAATATCCCATTAAGAGCTTTTTCAAAGGGAACATGTGCTGAAATAAGAACCAGTTTGTTAAATTTACTTTGTATTCAATTTTTATAGCTTATTTTAGTCTTATTAATATTAATCATTTTAGTCTTATTAATGTTTGTGCAATATGTAAAATAAATTTTCTACAAAATGTTATTGTTTTTTTGCCTATCATTAACGACTACATAGGGGGTTCGCCAAATTCTGTTGGATTTTACTTTTGGTTCGCGAGGAGAAAAAGGTTGGGAAACACTGGTCTAGATCCACCTACTCGCACCCCCTTGCGTCTATCGTCCCGCTAGTAAAACAAATTGCATAAGTTTCAATTCAACTGGATACAGTTCTGTTGGAAATGCGCCTATTAAGTTTAAAATTTTTCTCCGGTGTAAGTAAACCCCTATATCTGAAATTAAGAGAATAAAAATTAAAAATGTTCAATTATATATTATTTTTGTCAGCGGAAGCCCTTGTAGCTAACTGTGAGAGTATCATTCGTGAAAAGGAAGTTGTGACTTCAAGACTATAATAATATTTTGCTGTTAATTAACTGTGTCTAAATACAAAGAATTGTATTTCCCATTAATTCATCTGACTTAACCGAAACTGTACCTCTTCTAATAAGTGATATTCTGGTAATTATGTACGAGACAAACTGTAAATAATAAAGCAACACACCAACCGGTAACTTTGTTACAACTCTGTTTATTTATTTATAAGTAATAAGCCGAGTAATCATGTTAAGTGGAAAGAGCGCTAGAGGTAATATTGAGTCAATATTTGCATATAGTAATACTTAAAACCTACGTTTACCATTCTATTCATAAATACAAATATCTTTCTAATATAAACATACTTGCAAGAGTTTTAGAATTACAATAGTATTGGTACGTGACTCATATAAATCTAGGATGGTCCGGACGATTTGATTTTGTTATTTAAATTAGCCTATCAATAGACAGATTACTCCTCTTCAAATTGGTTCTTTGTCGTCCTCGCCGTTGTAGTGGTTGTCATCCACAATAAATTTTGACAGAATCATTATTTAGGAATCGTGAAGTTCGAACTTTACGAACGCGACTCTTGAATGCAAGATTAGATTAATTTCATTCAACAATGCGGTGCAATTATCTATTAAATCGTAAATCTTTCACCTTTCCAATAACATATTCCAGGGCTTTTATGTTGTTTATTTTGCCTTTTCGACAAACGATTGCAATCCAGAAACCGAGAAGAAATTGAACATTTATTTAATATAGTTATATATTAGGCCTTTTCAGGAATATTGACTATGTGAAAGAAATTATTTTGTTTGATATAAAATAAGCAACTTCTTGTGTAATTTATTTATTTATTTATTTATTTATTTAAACTATACATCCTTGTACCGTTAGCTGTCGGATTTTATTACTACATTTCAAGTTACTATTGCATTTATTCTTTCCTTCCACAAGTTTCTGTTCTGTGCCAAGTCCTTTGTTTCACACCATTCTATACCACGTTCTGCGGCTGCCTGTCGTACTTGTTCTTCCCATTGTATTCTAGGTCTTCCTATTCTATTCTTTCCCTGTACTCTGGCTTCATACACCTGTTTAGATGGTCTATTTCTGTGCATCCGGTGTAAGCGTCCTAACCAACCCAGCTGTCTTTCTTCAATAACTCTCTTAACCGGTTTCTGGTTCCATCTTTGTATTATTACCTCATTCCTAATTCTGCCTTTCCTTGTAATTCCTTCAATTTTTCTCAGGAATCTCATTTCTGCTGCTCTTATTCTGCTTTTATTTCTATCTGAAATCGTCCAAGCCGCACAACTGTATACTAGTGAAGGTCTTACTACTTTTTTTTATATATCTCTATTTTTATTTCCTTTGATGCTTCCTTTTTTCTAAAAAATGTGTCTTTAAGCATGTAATAAATTATTCCTGTCTTTCCTATTCTCTCTGCTATTGCTTTATCCATCCTTCCATTTTCTGCTATTACTATGCCTAAATAGTTGAAGCTTTTAACTTGTTCTAGTTGTCTTCCCTCTAAGCATATTTTGTGTTTCTTTTCCTTTCCTGACATTATCATCGTGTTTGTTTTGCTTATATTACTTTTCCTGAATTCTGATTAGTATATATTTAGATTCTGTTGTAGATTCTTTTCTGAATCTGCTAGTACAGTCATGTCGTCTGGGAACAATAATTGGCGTAGGGCGCTTTGGTGCATTCTCCAGCTACCAACTATCAGTTTCTTACATCTCTGTTTACAACTTTTTATAACATCGTGCATTAATATCGTGAATAGAAGAGGGCTAAGAACACAACCTGTTTTAATCCTATTTTTGTTTCAAATTCTGTTGATTCTTCATTATGTGTTCTAACTTTATTTTTATTGCCTTTATACAGGGCCTTTATTGGATTGATAATATATCCTTCTATCCCCCTTTTTTCTAGAGCTTTCCAGATGTCTTCCTTTTAATTCTATCGAACGCCGTTTGTAGGCCGATAAAGCAGATATGTATTTCTTTTCCTTTTTTCATAAATTTCTCTCCTAATTGTCTAACTATGAATATTAGATCTTGTGCACTTCTGCCTCTTCTAAATCCATGCTGTTGTTCTTCTAGTGTTGGTTCTATTATATCCATTAGTCTCTTTTCTAGTATCCTTGTTAGTACTTTTCCAGGTATACTAGTTAATGCAATTCCCCGATAGTTTGCGCATTCTCTCATGTCTCCTTTCTTATAAAGTGGTAGTATCATTGCCATGTTCCAATTTTTGGATATTTCCTGTTTTCTTAATATATCGTTCAGCAGATTACAAAATTCTGTTGTTGCTTTGTCTCCCATATATTTTATCATATCTGCTGTTATTTTATCCTCTCCAGGTGCCTTTCCCGATTTCAGTTTATTAATGGCTTCTATTACTTCTTCTTTTGTTATTGGCTGAATATTTGTTTCTGTACTATATTCTACTTGTATGTTTTCTTCTTTATCATGCGCATCGCTCTTTGTTTCTATTAGTTCTCTGAAGTGCTCCCTCCATCTTCTCGTTATTAGTTTTTCCTCTGTTACTATGTTTCCATCCTTGTCCTTTATATTTTTCAGTTTTATTTGTTTCTTTTGTCATAGGTTCTTCAACATGCTATAGAACAGTTTCTGATTTTCTGCGTAATTTTCCTTCATCTTGTGACCAAATTCTTCCCATGACTGTGTCTTTGCAAGCTTAACCATTTTATTTACCTCCGTCCTTAACTACTTGTATATTTTATAATCCTCTTCTAATCTTGTTTGTATGTACGTCTTCCACTTTCTTTTCTTGTCCTTCACTTTTTGCTGAATATCTGTTGTCCACCATTTGCTTTTCTTTATGCTTATATTTGCAGTTCTTAATACTCCGCATCCAGCTTGTGCCGCCTGTAGAATAATTCCTTTAAATTGGATCCATTTATCATCTATATTCTTTGGGGTATTGATCATATTATTTATTTCTTTATTTATATATTCTTGATATCTTTCTTGTTTGTTATTATCTTTTAACTTATAGCACTTTATTTTGTCTTTTGTTACCTTCTTCCTCTTTTCTTCCTTGTCGTCTAGTGTAATTATCATGAGTTCTAATTTCACTAGGTAATGGTCACTGCTTATTTCTGCATGTCTTTTCACTCGTACATCTTTTACCTTTTTCCAATTATCTCTGTTTATGATGAAGTAATCAATAATGGATTTCTCTTTTCTCGAGTACACCTCTCTAGTGAACCTATGTATATCTTTATGCATGAATTTTGTGTTTGCAATAATATAGTCATTAGCGACACACAACTCTATCAGTCTATTCCCATTGTCATTTCTAATTTGTTCCCCGTTCTTTCCCATATATCTTTCTATTCCTGTGTTATCCATTCCTACTCTTCCGTTCATATCTCCCATTATTATTATTGTAATGAAATAAGGCCACAAAAGAAATGTAAACCTCGGCGCGACGCACCGTAAATAAGTCATAAATGATCCACATATATGTAATGTGTAAGCGACAGAAAGTCTCTGGTATTTACTACAAACATCGAGAAGGAAGATAGAATTTTCTCGTATATTTCCAGAGTCTTATATGCCGATATAAAAAGCGGCCGGTGCCTAGAAAGGATTGATTCATTCAGTAGTATAGTGCAAATAAACATAAATAAGTGAATGGTGCAGTGTTATTATAGTTCAAGAAGTAAATAAATATTACAGATATAAATAGTAGTAATAGGAATAAATACGTGTGTTAATTTATTCGTAGTAGTTTTAAGTGCGTTACATTTATTTTATATTTCTATATTGTGATTAGATTTAAGTGTGTAAATATGTGTATACAGACAGTTTTAAAACATTTGCACGAGTTGTTTATTTCGAACCCGAAAACGCAACAATATGTTGCTTCCTTCTCTATCTATTTCTGCCTGTAAAGCTTCGTAAAATTCATCCTTCTGCTCTTTGCATTATCGTTCGGTGCATAGGCCACTATTATAGACCATATGTTCCTTTCATCTATTCTTACTTTAATCGTCAGTAATCTCTCGCTTACAAATCTTTCTTCTATAATTGATTTTACCTTGCTTGATCTTACAATGAAACCTACTCCTCCCGTTCCTCAGCTCCTCACATCTACCCCAGACCAATACATTTGATAGCCTTCCGTCAACTCTTGTATTCCTTGGCCCTTCTTTTTCGTTTCGGTTATTCCTAGATAGTCAATGTTTTGTATTTTCATTTCTTCGACTATTTCATCTTCCTTTCCAATTACGCCTCTTACGTTCCACGTACCCCACATAATAGTATGCCCCCTCTTCCTTTCGTGTTCCTTATTCATTGAAGAGCTTTGACTTCTCATTGTATGTCACTTCCTTTTGTCATGTTTATACGTTTTTTCTTCTCCTCCTCATAAGTGTCTTTGTATTAATACTAAAATATAATATTTATATATATATATATATATATATATATAGTGCTCGACGAAATTCAGCTTAGAGTACTGATAGTGTATATCACTGTGTATAAAACTTACTACCAGGGAAGGTAGAATTAGGGTTTAGGTAAAAATAAAAATTCCTAGCTTTTTTACGGCTCGTGACGTTTCGGTTCTATGTTTGAACCTTCATCAGACCTTTATTAAATTAGAAAAAGAAAAAAAAAAAAAAAAAAAAAAAAAAAAAAAAAAACCATACTAAATTTTGCCCAGCTCGCATTTATAAAATTAACAATATTAAAAACATCTATGTGTACTTACTTTTGCCGAGGGGCTATATATTTGATCTCATCTGTATATTCAACATATGACACATTAAAAAAGTAAACATTAAGATATTACGGCACATTTAAAATAATTTGCTTAAAATAATTTTCGGTGTGCAGTTTAAAGTCTCGATAACCTTCTGCGTACGTCTTATTAAACACATGTGTACATTGGTGAACGAAAAACCTATTCGTCCGAAAAAACAAACAAGAAAAACAAAAAGGAGATATCTTTTATTTTATATTGTTATTCCGCGCAAATAATGTATTGATATTAAATTTAATATTTACATGAATTTCATATAATTTTAATAATGAGTAAGTGCTGTCATTTAATCTATTGTGTTATGCCAATTTGTATTGTATTCTTCTTGTTAATTGCGGTAAGAAAGCTCCATATATTCTGCTGAAATTTTGCGAGTCTGATTTGCAATTTATACTGTGTCTTAAAGTTTTTATAGTTAGCGTTTCCAAAAAAGTTCTCCGAATGTAATTAGGTTCTTTGAAAATGATTCTTGCTTTATTGAAATCCGCTGTGTGGTTGGTGGTTGATATATGGCCTGCCAAAGCACAACCCTGCGGCTTCACCCTTACGTCACTGATATGTTGGGTGATCCGGTTTTTTAGTCTCTGCTTTGTCTGTCCTACATAGAAATCATGGCAGCTACATTCTATTGCGTACACCACATTGTTTCTCATCTGTGTAGGTATGTTATCCTTTAATCTAGTGTACACCTTTGAATTCGAAAAAGCCGTTGTATATGCTATAGAACATATATTGTGAAATAGCATTTTAATTTTATTCGTTAGGTTTGGAATGTATTGCAATTTTCCGTACTTGGGAGTTGTGCTACTGTTATCATTACCGTTCGGTTCTTTTTCCCTTTTTGATAAGGTTTCGGGGTTTGTATCCGTGGTATTGGAAGAAAAGAGAAGTTTGTTCAATACATTTTTTGGATAGTTATTGTATAGCAGAATTTCTTTGAGTTTGTGTAAATCCTGTTGGAGATAGTCAGCATGTGATATTTTGCTAATTCTATCTTTAAGTGCTTTGATCAAGTTTATTTTGTATTTTTTGGGGCAATTGGAATGGTAATTTAGTAACCTATTTGAGTTAGATGGTTTTCTATACCATCTTAATTTGAGAGTGTTGTTTTCCCTCTTTATCAGTGTGTCTAAAAATGGGATTGAGTTATTTTGCTCTATTTCCACTGTGAAATTTAGTTTATTATTATATGAATTGAAAATTTGTAGAGTAGAGTCTATTTTGTTTTCTGGGATGCAGCAAATTAAATCATCCACATATTGCCATAAAAAGTGAAAATGAAAATCTATTCGGGTTATTACATATTTTATGATAGTATTCATTGTCAAATCCGCTATTGTGGGTGATAGAGAGAGTCCCATTGGGGTACCATCAATTTGTGAGTAATATTGCCCTTCATATACGAAAAAAACACTATCGAATATCCATTTTATTATGTCTATGAATTTTTTTTTTTGGTATGTTGGTATTCTTTTCTATAAATGTCCAGTTGTCTGCTATGATTTCTATAACTATATCTACCGGGATATTGGTAAAAAGGCTTGTTACATCGAAAGAAACTATGGTGTAATTTTCTGGTATTGCAAGGTTATTCGCGGCTTGTGCAAATTCAAAGGTGTCCCCAATTTTGTGGCTATTATATGTTTTGAAAGATTTGTCTATGATGTCTGCGATGTATTTTGCCAAATATTTTGTGTGATGTTCAACACTGCTGATTACTGGTCTTAATTTGTTGCCCGGTTTATGTACCTTTGGCACACCATATATCCTAGCCGTTTCAGAATTATTTTTTATCAACCTTTTATATGTTTCTTCTGTAATGTATTGTTTAACTTTAAGAGTTTTGATTAATTGATTTGTCTTTCTTTCAAAAGAACAAGTAGGGTCCCGGTCCAGTTTTTTGTATATATTCTGGTCATTTAGCAGATCTAGCATTTTCCTATTATATTCATCCTTATACATGCATACTGTAACGTTGCTCTTGTCTGATCTAGTAATAATGATATTTTTATTTGAATTTAAAAAGTTTTTGCAATTGTGGTACGCTGTAAGCAAGATATTGTTATTTTTATTTTTATATATATATATATATATATATATAAAATATGTAAACAATCTTTGCTGTTTTTGTGTGAAATGATAATTAGGGTATTGGGGAATCCAGCAATCAAAACAAGTTTTATAAAATCATGGAAATCTACCTCTTTTAATCAATATTTCGCACAATCGGTTCCTGTGCTTCCTCAGGATTAACTGTAAATTACAATGGCATGATAACATCGTAAGAAGTATGCACAAAAAATTCTATTTATAAATGACTTACAGATATGATTTCTCTCTATGGAGAAGATAATGCATATATGAAATGTAGGTTATAATTGTTAGGAAACAGCATTACAATGTGTACAAAATGCCACGAGCATTACGTTTTTAATATGAGAGGATTAAACAAGCTGTATTGTGTCAACAAGACAATGTCATTAAAATATTTGCTTATAGCGCAAGTCATACAATGAGTAAAATCAATACCAACACAAGAAAAATCAAAACATCCGAAATGTAAAAATACTATGGAGTAACTAAACAAAGCATCGTCACAACTGGATGCCCATCCCCCTTTTACTATCCATTATGAACATCATTATATGACACAACAAGTCTGTCCAATCTTACTTAATTGTTAAGAAAAAGACAAAGAAAAACAAAAGAGAAGGTAAAAAGTACAATTTGTAAAAGTTAAGTAGTTAAAACCCCCAGCAAGCCTTTAACATCAAGACATAACAAATATGAGTATATTATGCTTAAGTACTGAAGATCAGACTTGAAATTCATCACATTATTTATTTTGTTTATATATAGAACTCTCTACTGTTCTTTCTACATTGTCTTGTTGACACAATACAGCTTGTTTAATCCTCTCATATTAAAAATGTAATGCTCGTGGCATTTTGTACACATTGTAATGCTGTTTCCTAACAATTATAACCTACATTTCATATATGCATTATCTTCTCCATAGAGAGAAATCATATCTGTAAGTCATTTATAAATAGAATTTTTTGTGCATACTTCTTACGATGTTATCATACCATTGTAATTTACAGTTAATCCTGAGGAAGCACAGGAACCGATTGTGCGAAATATTGATTAAAAGAGGTAGATTTCCATGATTTTATAAAACTTGTTTTGATTGCTGGATTCCCCAATACCCTAATTATTATATATATATATATATATATATATATATATAAATTTCTTCGAATATTTTCGCGGTCGTTTGTTGAAGCGTTGTTCTTCGGGATATTTCGCCGCGTTTGGATGATTTTGCCCTGATAAGGACATCTTTCTTCCTGACGTTTCGGTGACATCACTTTCACCTTCTTCTTGAGGATCTTCTAAGTTCGACGGTTTCTTCAAGAATGCCCTCTCTGTTCGAATCGCCTTGTATTTCTAGTGCCGTGGTAGTGGAGGGGCGAGTGCGGCTTCTTGTGATTGGCCCGCTGATTGTAGTGTTGTTCCCTCTCTGTTGTTACCTACCACTTTATCAGGTTTTAACAAGGGGCCGGCCGAGACTCACTTTTAGTGGTAGTGGTAACAATTAACAAACACAAAATCAAAATAAACACAAACAAACTTTATTTACAGTATTAGAAATAAAACAAAAAGGGTAATAATAAAATACGCAAAGAATAAAACAGTAACAAAGATAAAAATTAGTCACAACGGGTGATCGTAGTGTCACTTAGCACTGATAAAGAACGGGGGAGGGGGGGCACTGTTCGTAGCACTCGCGTAATCCCTTGATATCGTTTGGCACTATGATCGTGGGTGACTTGGCGTAGCACTCGCGTAATCCCTTTATATCGTTTGGCACTATGATCGTGGGTCACTTTGCGTAGTACTCGCGTAATCCCTTTATATCGTTTGGCACTATGATCGTGGGTCACTTTGCGTAGCACTCGCGTACTCCCTCTAGATCGTTTGGCACTGTGGTTGTGGATCCGAGGGTATTGGGCTTGGATCCGTCAAAAGTCTGGGTTGAAGTGCAGCGGACCTGGATTGGTCCTAGGCCTTGATTCTTTGAAAGGCCCGTGTCTGAGGGCGTTGGGCCTGGATGGGTGTTGGGCCTAGTTCCGTTGAAAGGCCTGCGTCTGAAGGCGTTGGGCCTGGATTGGTCTCAGGCCTAGATCCGTTGAAAGGCCTGCGTCTGAAGGCGTTGGGCCTGGATTGGTCTCAGGCCTAAATCCGTTGAAAGGCCTGTGTCTGGAGGCGTTGGGCCTGGATTGGTTTCAGGCCTAGATCCGTTGGAAGGCCTGCGTCTGAAGGCGTTGGGCCTGGATTGGTCTCAGGCCTAAATCCGTTGAAAGGCCTGCGTCTGAAGGCGTTGGGCCTGGATTGGTCTCAGGCCTAGATCCGTTGAAAGGCCTGCGTCTGAAGGCGTTGGGCCTGGATTGGTCTCAGGCCTAAATCCGTTGAAAGGCCTGCGTCTGAAGGCGTTGGGCCTGGATTGGTCTCAGGCCTAGATCCGTTGAAAGGCCTGCGTCTGAAGGCGTTGGGCCTGGATTGGTCTCAGGCCTAGATCCGTTGCAAGGCCTGCGTCTGAAGGCGTTGGGCCTGGATTGGTCTCAGGCCTAGATCCGTTGAAAGGCCTGTGTCTGAAGGCGTTGGGCCTTGTGTTGGGCCGTCCTGGATGGGCCTTATAATGTTGGGCCTAATGATGCGTCGGGCCTTGTGTTGGGGCCGTCCTGGATGGGCCTTATAACTTTGGGCCTAATGATGCGTCGGGCCGTCCTGGATGGGCCTTATAATGTTGGGCCTAATGATGCGTCGGGCCTTGTGTTGGGCCGTCCTGGATGGGCCTTATAATGTTGTCTTCTTGGTGGAAGATTCTTGTAGAAACTGCTGCGACTAGTAGTTAAAGTTGTCAGTAGAAGCTGGTGACTGAATGAATCCGTTTGGACCCAGCACCCTAATTTATATTAGTTCATTAACACGGGCTGCATACGTCGGGCCTGCGGATTGGTAGTTGCTGATGTCAGCAGTCTTGTTATTGGTGTTCACACGTCACTACACCGACGCGCACATACTTGTTCACTTGTCATTGGGTCTGTACGGGTCACGCCACTTATTTACCGCACTGCGATTGGGTCCTGCTGATGTCATGCTCTTTTTGATTCGTCCGCGTCATAAATCGGGGTTCACATACTCCCCGAACAAGGATCTGGGCGTGTCTGCGAGACAACGTCGTATATACGTATATTGGCAGGGGGCCAATGGTAACAAACGGCCCCCCCTGGAAAAGACGTTGTCTCACAGAACGTTCCAGATCCCGTGAAGCACCCACTAACACTTTCACTCCCGATGACTGGGCCCGGGCTGTGGTTCTTGGTCAGGATCTGGGGCTGGTTCTCGGCCTTCTAGTTGCTGGGGTGGTGGTCCGGCGTTAGTGGGCCTGGCGATCCGCAATTGGTCAATGTGGTATTTGACCCACTGCCCTCCTGGTCGCTCCACCCAAACCGAGGTTGTCCCGGCCACTTCCTTGACCGGATATGGACCCATCCACTTTTGGCCAAATGGCCTTCCATGTGGCTGGTATGCCTTAACCATCACTAGGTCACCCGGTGCGAGCTGTATCGGCATTGGTGCGGCTGGTTGTGCGTAACGGCGCTGGCGGTAACGCTGCTCGTGTTCATGGATCCTGCGAGTCCTTTGGGGTCGGGGTTCGGCATTACCTGGCAATGGGTCCCTCCATTCACCCGGTCTTCGTAGCTCGTGCCCAAACAGGGCGTATGCCGGGGAGCAACCAGAAGCGGCATTTTGGCGGCAGCGCAGGTTGAATAGTACCTGATCTAACTTTTCATCCCAGCGCTCCGGCGTCTGGCCTTCCAGTTGAAGTCTAAGGCCTTTCTTCAACTCTTGGTTCCTCCGTTCGACTGGGTTCGCCCTGGGGTGGTATATGGGCGTTGTCCAGTGGATGCACTGCCAACGTCGCAGTGCAGTGTCCCAGCCGACGGAGGTGAACTGGGGGCCGTTGTCAGTTATAATGGCCATGGGGTAGCCGAAGCGCTGGAAGACCTCCTCGAGGCACAATTCGATGGTATGTGTATTCGTGTTAGGGACTGCACGTGCCTCTATCCATCTTGAATGGAGGTCCATTACCACCACGCCGAACTGGTTTCCTTTTCGTGATCTAGTAAGAGGGCCCACGATATCCACTGAGAGTACTTCGAAGGGTTCTCGTGGTGCGTGTGGTCGGAGTGGGGCTCTGGTTTGAATGGGTCCCCTCTTAAACGCGTTGCATAGTCTGCAACCGCGTACGTATTCCACTATGTCGGCTCTTACGCTTGGCCAATGGAACCGTCGCGTAATGGCACCATGAGTTTCGTCCATTCCAGGGTGTCCGGCCGTAGGGCTGTCGTGGTATTGGTATAGTACTCTATCTCGTGCAGCTTGTGGCACCAGTATGGGCCGATGTTCCCCATCTTTATAGCGGATAAATCCATTCTCATAAATGAATTCGGGGTGTGGCCCATTTGCTGGATCTTGGAGTTGGTGAGCCAAATCCCTAATTACTGGATCGGTCTGCTGCGCATCTTGGAGTGCATGGAACAATGGCTCTTCTTCCTGCATTAAACATATCCTTTCTTCCTGGTTTGTTTTGTTGAATGTTGGTGTTGTTGTGGGAATCATCCGGTCCCAATCTTCTATTTCCGGAGGCGTTTCTTCGGTGCTTGGGTGGCGTGAGAGGGCGTCCGGTAGTTCGTTCAAGCGGCCCGGGATGTGCTCAATGGTATACGAAAATTCTTGCAGGAGCAATGACCAACGTGTTAATTTGGATTTAGTATCCTTGAAACTATTTAGCCAGGTTAGTGCCTTGCTATCTGTTCGCAGAGTGAATGACCGATCCTCCAGATATGGCCTATAGCGGCGTATGGCCCAGATTACCGCAAGGCACTCCTGTTCGTTTATATGGTACCTTCTTTCCGTTTTATTGAAACGCAGGCTGGCGTAACTAATAATCCTGCGTTGGTCATGCTCCCCTTGATACAATACGGCGGACGCCCCCACAGCACTGGCATCTGTTTGTAGGATGAATGGAGATCTGAAGTCTGGACGATGCAGGAAGAGGGGCTGGGCCACTGCCGCCTTGATCGCTAGGAAGGCCTCTTCTGCAGGTTGTGTCCATCGATAAGCCACTCCAGTGGCTAGCAGGTCCGTCAGGGGGGCCATTATTTCGGAGGAACGTGGAACGTAATCCCGAAGCCAGTTTACAGTACCCAAGAAATGTCGCAGTGCTTTCCGGGTTTTTGGTGGTTCCGCCTCCTGGATGGCCTGTATATGAGCCGTCTGGGGCCTGTTACCTTCAGTCGTAACCACGTGGCCCAGATAATTTAATTGTTGGTCTGCGAAACGGCATTTCTGGAGATTCAGTCTAAGGCCGTGTTGTTGAATTCGTTCCAATATTAATCGGAGATGGCAGAAGTGTTCCTCTAGTGTGTCTGAGTATATGATTATATCGTCTAGATATGCTATGGTGAATTCTTGGAGGTACCCCACCAATACGTCCTGAACCATCAATTTTTGGAACGTGGTGGGGGCCCCTTTTAGGCCGAAAGGCATTACGTTAAATTCATAGGCCGCCCCTCCAGGGGTGGTGAAGGCGGTCAGTTTCTTTGAGTCTTCATTTAATTCCACTTGCCAGTATCCACTGCGCAAGTCCAGGGTGCTGAATACTTTTGCCGTCCCAAGGTCTCTCAGTGTTTCTTGGATCGGCGGCAATGGACTGACCTCGTCTATTGTCTTGTCATTTAGACGGCGGAAGTCCACGCAGAATCGTGGTTCGCCGTTTTTCTTAGTTACCAGTACAATTGGGGAGTTGTAGTCGCTGTGGCTGGGCCGTATCACCCCAGTGGACAGCATCTCCTCGACTTGTTCCGTGATCACCTTTTTCTTTTGTGGTGTGTATTTGTATTGTGGTACTCGCACAGGGGTATCCTCTTTTAGACGGATCGTATGTCTAGTAGTGGCGGTGGTGGTGATTCGTCCACCTTCCTGAAATACCCCTTGGAACTCCTGCATGATTGTTTGAAAGGAGTTCTTTTGTCCTTCTGACCAAGATTGGGCGTTGACTGGAACGGCATTTAGGTCGAGGCTACAGGTTGCCTGTCCTGGAGGGGTGGTGTCAAAATAGACGGTATGGCGTTGTTCCACCCCTATGTGTATGCAACCCCGGACATAGTCGATGATGGCGTGGTTCTGCTTCAACCAAGGATGGCCAAGGATTACCTCCGCCTGGAGGCCATTTACTATTAATGCTTCACACTCGAACTGGTAGTTGCTGCTTGTGATCGCCATCAATCTGCCCCTTTGATTGGTAGTAAACTTTCTATCTTCCAGGGCCATAGTAAATTGGACTGGCTTCATGGTTGTTATGGGCCCAGACGTCCATTTGGGCCTTATAAGGTTTCTGGTGGCGGCACTATCTAACTGCGCCGTCACCGGGCATCCGTGAATGTGTAGCTGGATGGATGCCGTTTGTCCTATGTTTGCTGTGGTAATTAGGGCCGTTCCGGCGTTTTGATTGGAGCGGCCCCTTCCTCTTCCCCCGATACCCGATTAGCTGGTGGGTGACGGGTTGCAAAGCTGGCTGGCTGTTTCGGGCAGTCCCGATTATAATGTCTTTCGGGGCAAAACCAGCAGCGTGGGAGGGACCTTTCTGGAGGCTGTTCCCTCTTCTTGGGTGTTGGCGCAGTGGGTTCTGCTTCCTTTTTGACTGATGGTTGTTTGCCCTTAAAGTTCTCGTAGATGGTGGACCATTTTTCGCATGATAGTTGCAATTGGTCCATAGTTTGGGGCTCGTTCTGCGAGATCTGGATGCAATACTGTTGCGTCATTAGTGTGGTAATGTGGTTGACCAATTCGGCCTCTGGCCATTGGGGGTTTAACCTCAAGCACAGGCGTTTCATGCGGGTGATGAAGGTAGATGGGTCTTCATCACCCTTTTGCCTGGTGTCGCATGCCAATTGCAACGCACGCTTCTTTTGTGGTCCCATAAACTCTCTGCGGAACCTGTGACAAAATTCTCCTAAGGTTCCAAAACCCCCTTCGTTCTTGCGGAACCAAGCTGCTGCCTCGCCCACCAGGTATGGCCTAACCGCATCATCCACATCCTCTGGTATTTCTAAACTTTGGTTTTGGAGGTATTTGTTTAGCCGGGCCAAGAATATTTCCGGGTCTTCAACCAGATGGCCACTAAAAGATCTTGGCGGTGTAATAGTAGGGGTCTCGTGACGACAAGCTCCGCAACAATGACTTGCGTATGGATGAATTCTTTCTTTAGGTTCCATGTGGTTGCTTGAAGTGACACTGGCGGCGTCTTCTTCCAAATATATGAAAGGTTCAGGAGTGGCAATTCGTTCCGGGATGATATTTGTGTTGGCTTCTAACTGAGGCCTGGGTTCAGGTGTGGAGTTGTGTTGAGGAATGTTTGGTTCAGTATTGTTTGTTCGTGAACCTGTCGTTCCTTCTGTAGGGGCGGCGGCAGCCTGTTCCAGAGTTGTTAATCGTCTTCCCAGGAGGCGGAGTTCTTCGATCAGAATTGCCAGCTGAAGTTCTGTTTTAACTGCTGCTGGTGTTGAGGCTTTGCTAGGAGTCTGCGGTGGTGGCGTTGGGATGTCCATCTCCACGTCGCTGCTTTGTTGTGTCCGTCTTCCTTTTCTTGGTTTCGGCATTGTTGAGGTTGGTCCTAAGCACTACACTGCACTTAAAGTCCCACGTTATTGGGCGCCAAAATTGTTACCTACCACTTTATCAGGTTTTAACAAGGGGCCGGCCGAGACTCACTTTTAGTGGTAGTGGTAACAATTAACAAACACAAAATCAAAATAAACACAAACAAACTTTATTTACAGTATTAGAAATAAAACAAAAAGGGTAATAATAAAATACGCAAAGAATAAAACAGTAACAAAGATAAAAATTAGTCACAACGGGTGATCGTAGTGTCACTTAGCACTGATAAAGAACGGGGGAGGGGGGGGCACTGTTCGTAGCACTCGCGTAATCCCTTGATATCGTTTGGCACTATGATCGTGGGTGACTTGGCGTAGCACTCGCGTAATCCCTTTATATCGTTTGGCACTATGATCGTGGGTCACTTTGCGTAGTACTCGCGTAATCCCTTTATATCGTTCGGCACTGTGATCGTGGGTGACTTGGCGTAGCACTCGCGTAATCCCTTTATATCGTTTGGCACTATGATCGTGGGTCACTTTGCGTAGCACTCGCGTACTCCCTCTAGATCGTTTGGCACTGTGGTTGTGGATCCGAGGGTATTGGGCTTGGATCCGTCAAAAGTCTGGGTTGAAGTGCAGCGGACCTGGATTGGTCCTAGGCCTTGATTCTTTGAAAGGCCCGTGTCTGAGGGCGTTGGGCCTGGATGGGTGTTGGGCCTAGTTCCGTTGAAAGGCCTGCGTCTGAAGGCGTTGGGCCTGGATTGGTCTCAGGCCTAGATCCGTTGAAAGGCCTGCGTCTGAAGGCGTTGGGCCTGGATTGGTCTCAGGCCTAAATCCGTTGAAAGGCCTGTGTCTGGAGGCGTTGGGCCTGGATTGGTTTCAGGCCTAGATCCGTTGAAAGGCCTGCGTCTGAAGGCGTTGGGCCTGGATTGGTCTCAGGCCTAAATCCGTTGAAAGGCCTGCGTCTGAAGGCGTTGGGCCTGGATTGGTCTCAGGCCTAGATCCGTTGAAAGGCCTGCGTCTGAAGGCGTTGGGCCTGGATTGGTCTCAGGCCTAAATCCGTTGAAAGGCCTGCGTCTGAAGGCGTTGGGCCTGGATTGGTCTCAGGCCTAGATCCGTTGAAAGGCCTGCGTCTGAAGGCGTTGGGCCTGGATTGGTCTCAGGCCTAGATCCGTTGCAAGGCCTGCGTCTGAAGGCGTTGGGCCTGGATTGGTCTCAGGCCTAGATCCGTTGAAAGGCCTGTGTCTGAAGGCGTTGGGCCTTGTGTTGGGCCGTCCTGGATGGGCCTTATAATGTTGGGCCTAATGATGCGTCGGGCCTTGTGTTGGGGCCGTCCTGGATGGGCCTTATAACTTTGGGCCTAATGATGCGTCGGGCCGTCCTGGATGGGCCTTATAATGTTGGGCCTAATGATGCGTCGGGCCTTGTGTTGGGCCGTCCTGGATGGGCCTTATAATGTTGTCTTCTTGGTGGAAGATTCTTGTAGAAACTGCTGCGACTAGTAGTTAAAGTTGTCAGTAGAAGCTGGTGACTGAATGAATCCGTTTGGACCCAGCACTCTAATTTATATTAGTTCATTAACACGGGCTGCATACGTCGGGCCTGCGGATTGGTAGTTGCTGATGTCAGCAGTCTTGTTATTGGTGTTCACACGTCACTACACCGACGCGCACATACTTGTTCACTTGTCATTGGGTCTGTACGGGTCACGCCACTTATTTACCGCACTGCGATTGGGTCCTGCTGATGTCATGCTCTTTTTGATTCGTCCGCGTCATAAATCGGGGTTCACATACTCCCCGAACAAGGATCTGGGCGTGTCTGCGAGACAACGTCGTATATACGTATATTGGCAGGGGGCCAATGGTAACACTGTCGGTCTTTCTGTGTTCGGTCCGTGTGGTTTACGTTAGGCGGTGGGATGCTGTTGTTTCGTCGTTTATTTCTAATTCGTCTGTCCGATAACGTTGATTTCCATATGTCAGGTAAACGTTGTGCGTCGTCACGTTTATTCATGCAGTCCTGTCGTTTTTCTATCTCTATAGCCTCCCTTATTGTCCGATATGTCCAATTCGTACTACGGGCTATAGTTTTTGTACGTTCGAAATCAATTGTATGTCCGGAATGTAGTACGTGTTTGGCAAGTGAGGAAGAAACTGCCTTTTTAGACACAGCATTTCTATGTTCTTCCCTCCGTACGCTGATTCTTCGATTCGTCTGGCCTATGTATGTCTGATCGCAATCTTGGCATGGTACTTCGTATACACCCTGGTCTTCTAGTAATATTCTGTCCTTCGTACTTGGTAGGACGCCCCTAATTTTCTTATCGGTGGTGTATATTGGGTCTATGTCGTGTCGCCGTAGTATTCTACCTATTTTCTCTGTTGTCCCTTTCACGTAGGGAAGAAATGCAACTCGTGAAGGTTTTTCTCTTTTTCTAGTTGTGTTGTTGTTGCTCTGAATTGCTCTGTTAATTGTGTGTTGCGAATATCCGTTTGCTTGTAGTATGTTACGAATTTTCCCCATTTCTTCTTTCCTATGTTCTGTGTCCGCTAATATTTGTGATCTATGAATTAGTGTTTTCACTACTGAGTTTAGTTGAGCCGAATGATGGTGTGAGGATGCGTTCAGATATCTGTTCGTGTGTGTAGGTTTTCTGTATACTGTGTGACCCAGGGACCCATCCGGTTTTTTAATTATTAGAATGTCCAGGAAGGGTAACTGGTTATTTTCTTCTGTTTCGACGGTGAATTTTATTTTTGAGTGTCTGTTGTTTAGGTGAAATAAGAGCTGATTCAATTTCTCTCTTCCATGCGGCCAAATCACTAAGGTGTCGTCTACGTAGCGCAGCCAGAGTTTCGGTTTGTATGTAGCGTCTTCTAGCGCCTTTTGTTCAAAATCTGCCATAAACAGATTCGCTAGTATAGGTGACAACGGTGAACCCATGGGAGCTCCATCTGTTTGTCTGTACCATTGTCCGCCGTATATAAAATATGTATTGGCTAGGCAGTGTTTCGTTAGCTCTAAGATGTGTTGCGGTAGGTGGTATTTTGTATCAAGTAGCTCGGTTGCTTCACCGATCGGTATTTGTGTAAATAGCGAAGTTACGTCAAAGCTTACTAACATATCTTCGGGTGCCATTGTAACTCCTTTTAATATTTCGGTGAGATGTGCTGAGTTCTTGACATATGATGGTATTTCTTCGGCTAGCGGTTGTAGTTGTTGTGCCAAGAAGCGGGCCAGAGCTTGGGTGGGTGATCCGATGGAGCTCACTATCGGTCTTAGAGGTTCGTTTGGTTTGTGAATTTTCGGGAGTCCGTAGAATTTCGGACATCTCGACGATTTCTCCCTTGGGATTAGCCGATTTTTGAGTTCTTCTTCGAACGGTGCGCTTTTAATCTTGGCCTTGGTCGTTTTCTCTAGGTATGTAGTGGGGTCATTCGGCGTTGACTTATACATGGAATCCTCTAGTAGTGCACGTATTCTTTGGTCGTAATCGTTTCTATCCATTATAACCGTGGCATTTCCTTTATCTGCGGGCATTATAACGATGTCTTTGTTTTTCTGCAGGTGTCGCAGCGCTTCGTTTTCTTCTTTTGTTATGTTCGGCTTCGGTGGTTTGGCCGTTCTCACTATTTGACATACGTCTTGTCTGATGATTTCTGCTGTTTCTCGGTCTAGAGATTCGATTGCCGCTTCGACTCCGCATATGATATTTTCAGTTGGTATATTCTTGGGAGCCACGGCGAAATTGAAACCTTTTTCGAGGATTTTTGTTTCAGTTTCATTGAGGTTGTATTTCGACAGATTGTGAACTACCTGTAGTTGTATGGCTGTAGCTTCGCTGTCTGGTCTTTGTCTGTGTCGTAGTTGTGCGAGTTTTCGCTGTTGTTTTTTCGTTTTTGTGTCCGTTTCTGTGTCAGCTCGAAAATAAGACAAGATTTCGATTTTCTGCCACAAAACAGGATGTATTTTGTTGCTTAGTTCTAGGTGTATGTTTCTAAGTCGTGTACCGGTTTCATCTAATCTTCTTCTTGTTTGATGTATGAAGTTCCGTAGAAGAGCTTGTCCGGTTCTATTCAAGATGTTGTTTATCTTAGCTGTCTTCGTATGAAAAGTCACTTTGCAGCACGTTGGAGTAAGGTGTTCGTCCCGGCATTGTCGTAGAAAGGTCAAGTCGCACAGCAGGCGTGCTCTCTTGGTACGTATCGTTTCGAATAACTTCGATTGGCGGTAAACATCCTCCCCGTAGAGGTCTATTAAATTTCTTCGAATATTTTCGCGGTCGTTTGTTGAAGCGTTGTTCTTCGGGATATTTCGCCGCGTTTGGATGATTTTGCCCTGATAAGGACATCTTTCTTCCTGACGTTTCGGTGACATCACTTTCACCTTCTTCTTGAGGATCTTCTAAGTTCGACGGTTTCTTCAAGAATGCCCTCTCTGTTCGAATCGCCTTGTATTTCTAGTGCCGTGGTAGCGGAGGGGCGAGTGCGGCTTCTTGTGATTGGCCCGCTGATTGTAGTGTTGTTCCCTCTCTGTCGGTCTTTCTGTGTTCGGTCCGTGTGGTTTACGTTAGGCGGTGGGATGCTGTTGTTTCGTCGTTTACCCATCTCAAGACCTGCCACACCTTCAAATTCAGAAATTACAACATGTACAGAAGAGATCGACCAACCCCTGGAGGAGGCACATCCATACTTGTAAAACGACACATCCACCACACAGAACTACCTATTCCACAGACCCAAACACTCGAAACAAATGGCATCATAGTCCACACTAACCGTGGTGACATTCACATCTATTCAGTTTACCTCACACCTAATGCAATACTTCACACCTCAGATCTTGATCTAATCTTCGCAACCAGATCCAAAACAATCATAGCAGGCGACTTCAATTCCAAACACCCAGCATGGGGTTGCAATAATCCGAATACTCATGGCAAAATCCTACTAAAATATCACGAAGACAAACTCGTCAACATAATTTCTCCATATCAACCCACATACTTTTCACCACACAGGATCCCAGATATTTTGGACATAGCCCTCTCCAGCAACATTTCTGACAACTTAAAGATCTCCACGGAAGCAGTATTGAGTTCGGATCACAATCCAATATTCCTTGAATGGGGCCACAACCCACTTCAACTTCTGACCACGCATAAGAAAACCAACTGGGGAAAATACAAATCTCTTCTTACCGACAACCTCCCCCCAATACCAAACATCAACAGTTCGGATCACCTTAACCAGGCAGTCTCCACTCTCCAAAATAATATTCTAACCGCCGCATCTGAAGCCACCACGACCAAAACAGTCTTAGCCAAAACACATCTTCTCCCCGAGGACATCAAATTGTTAATCTCTCAGAAAAACAGACTCCGTAGAAGGTTTCAGCTGACACTCGATCCAGCGGACAAAACATTGCTCAACAGAAAGCAATCCGAGGTCAAAGATGCAATCCAAGAACTTAGAAGTCAACAATGGCAAGAAAAGTTAGATAATGTCGACTCCAGTGTCCAAGGGCTCTGGCAGCTAACGAGAATGCTCAAAAAAGACCACCAGCACATCCCACCGCTGAACCATAACAACTCTACGGCAGTCACCGACGAAGAAAAGGCAGAAGCCTTTGCAGATCAAATTGAGGAGCAGTGTTCCCCAAACTGGGACCAACCAAACATGAATCATATAGCCCACGTACACAGACAGGTCAACAAGATCATCAATAGTCCACTCACGCCAAGTACTGAATTCATCACCCCCCAAACTCTCACGTCAACTATCAAACAACTCAAGCCCAGAAAAGCCCCTGTTCCAGACGCTATCAGCAATCCCATGATAAAAAATCTCCCTGCAAAAGCCATCATGTTCTTCCTCGCCATCATCAATTCAATATTAAGACTACAAACTTACCCAGACAGCTGGAAAAACGCCAACATAATTGTATACAAGAAACCAGGGAAAGATCCCTCTTCTCCCAAAAATTACAGACCAATCAGTCTCTTATCAACTCTAAGTAAGGTCACTGACAAAATCATCCTCCAGATACTAGATAAATTCACTACAGACAACGAAGTTATCCCAAACGACCAGCATGGCTTCAGGAAATATCATTCCACAGTAACACAACTCTCCAGAGTCACGGAAACTATCTTTGATGGCTTCAATAAAAACACTACCACAGCAGCGGCTTTTCTTGACATCTCCAAAGCCTTCGATAGCGTCTGGCATCAGGGACTACTATACAAACTCAACGCATTTGGATACCCCCAGTTCCTCATTAAAATAATTTACAACTACATCCATAGAAGGAGCTTTAACATCAAATTAAAAGACATCAGATCGACAACCAGGATACTCTCAGCAGGCGTTCCGCAAGGCTCAACCCTCTCTCCTCACTTATACGCAATCTTCACTGCCGACATACCATCCCACAACGAAAATGTAATAGCAACATATGCGGATGACACAGCCGTACTTACGCAATCGATCAACCCTAATAAGGCCATATCAGCTCTGCAAACAGCTCTAAATAAGATAACCGAGTGGTGTAACAATTGGAGAATCTCCATAAACTGTAATAAGACAAAAGCCGTAATCTTCAGAAGACATCACAAAACTGTTAATGGTAACATATACATTCAGCATAACCAAATCCCCTGGTCACCCTTCGCCCTATATCTCGGAGTCACACTAGACCGCAGACTCACTTTCTCCCTCCACCTCCAGAACACAGCAAAAAAAGCCAGATCAGCACGAGGCAGGCTCTGGCCATTAATCGGCAGATACAGCTCACTTTCTTCTTCAACAAAACTCAGAATCTACACTCAGATAATTCGCCCCATCATGACGTACGCAGCTCCCATTTGGATTAATGCACCTCCCACCCGCATTCGCTCTCTACAACAAATACAAAACGTAACTTTAAGAATGGTATTAAAAGCTCCATGGTACATGAGGAACACTCAAACCCACTCAGATACAAACATCGAAACAATAGAAACATACATAAAGGAAATGGCCAAAAAGTTCTTCGACAAGATTGAAAACCACCCCAACTCCGACCTAGAAGACATCCTAAATTACGATCCTCATGTGCCATGGAGACACAAACGCCCCAAGCAGGCGATATTATAAGATAATATACACTTCATATATACCCCAATTCTCAACATCATGACCCATCACATTCAGACAAGCAGTGAAAGGCACTCTGCCTAACTCATAACCAACAAACAGAAGCAGAAGCAGTTTCGTCGTTTATTTCTAATTCGTCTGTCCGATAACGTTGATTTCCATATGTCACGTAAACGTTGTGCGTCGTCACGTTTATTCATGCAGTCCTGTCGTTTTTCTATCTCTATAGCCTCCCTTATTGTCCGATATGTCCAATTCGTACTACGGGCTATAGTTTTTGTACGTTCGAAATCAATTGTATGTCCGGAATGTAGTACGTGTTTGGCAAGTGAGGAAGAAACTGCCTTTTTAGACACAGCATTTCTATGTTCTTCCCTCCGTACGCTGATTCTTCGATTCGTCTGGCCTATGTATGTCTGATCGCAATCTTGGCATGGTACTTCGTATACACCCTGGTCTTCTAGTAATATTCTGTCCTTCGTACTTGGTAGGACGTCCCTAATTTTCTTATCGGTGGTGTATATTGGGTCTATGTCGTGTCGCCGTAGTATTCTACCTATTTTCTCTGTTGTCCCTTTCACGTAGGGAAGAAATGCAACTCGTGAAGGTTTTTCTCTTTTTCTAGTTGTGTTGTTGTTGCTCTGAATTGCTCTGTTAATTGTGTGTTGCGAATATCCGTTTGCTTGTAGTATGTTTCGAATTTTCCCCATTTCTTCTTTCCTATGTTCTGTGTCCGCTAATATTTGTGATCTATGAATTAGTGTTTTCACTACTGAGTTTAGTTGAGCCGAATGATGGTGTGAGGATGCGTTCAGATATCTGTTCGTGTGTGTAGGTTTTCTGTATACTGTGTGACCCAGGGACCCATCCGGTTTTTTAATTATTAGAATGTCCAGGAAGGGTAACTGGTTATTTTCTTCTGTTTCGACGGTGAATTTTATTTTTGAGTGTCTGTTGTTTAGGTGAAATAAGAGCTGATTCAATTTCTCTCTTCCATGCGGCCAAATCACTAAGGTGTCGTCTACGTAGCGCAGCCAGAGTTTCGGTTTGTATGTAGCGTCTTCTAGCGCCTTTTGTTCAAAATCTGCCATAAACAGATTCGCTAGTATAGGTGACAACGGTGAACCCATGGGAGCTCCATCTGTTTGTCTGTACCATTGTCCGCCGTATATAAAATATGTATTGGCTAGGCAGTGTTTCGTTAGCTCTAAGATGTGTTGCGGTAGGTGGTATTTTGTATCAAGTAGCTCGGTTGCTTCACCGATCGGTATTTGTGTAAATAGCGAAGTTACGTCAAAGCTTACTAACATATCTTCGGGTGCCATTGTAACTCCTTTTAATATTTCGGTGAGATGTGCTGAGTTCTTGACATATGATGGTATTTCTTCGGCTAGCGGTTGTAGTTGTTGTGCCAAGAAGCGCGCCGTGGCTCCCAAGAATATACCAACTGAAAATATCATATGCGGAGTCGAAGCGGCAATCGAATCTCTAGACCGAGAAACAGCAGAAATCATCAGACAAGACGTATGTCAAATAGTGAGAACGGCCAAACCACCGAAGCCGAACATAACAAAAGAAGAAAACGAAGCGCTGCGACACCTGCAGAAAAACAAAGACATCGTTATAATGCCCGCAGATAAAGGAAATGCCACGGTTATAATGGATAGAAACGATTACGACCAAAGAATACGTGCACTACTAGAGGATTCCATGTATAAGTCAACGCCGAATGACCCCACTACATACCTAGAGAAAACGACCAAGGCCAAGATTAAAAGCGCACCGTTCGAAGAAGAACTCAAAAATCGGCTAATCCCAAGGGAGAAATCGTCGAGATGTCCGAAATTCTACGGACTCCCGAAAATTCACAAACCAAACGTACCTCTAAGACCGATAGTGAGCTCCATCGGATCACCCACCCAAGCTCTGGCCCGCTTCTTGGCACAACAACTACAACCGCTAGCCGAAGAAATACCATCATATGTCAAGAACTCAGCACATCTCACCGAAATATTAAAAGGAGTTACAATGGCACCCGAAGATATGTTAGTAAGCTTTGACGTAACTTCGCTATTTACACAAATACCGATCGGTGAAGCAACCGAGCTACTTGATACAAAATACCACCTACCGCAACACATCTTAGAGCTAACGAAACACTGCCTAGCCAATACATATTTTATATACGGCGGACAATGGTACAGACAAACAGATGGAGCTCCCATGGGTTCACCGTTGTCACCTATACTAGCGAATCTGTTTATGGCAGATTTTGAACAAAAGGCGCTAGAAGACGCTACATACAAACCGAAACTCTGGCTGCGCTACGTAGACGACACCTTAGTGATTTGGCCGCATGGAAGAGAGAAATTGAATCAGCTCTTATTTCACCTAAACAACAGACACTCAAAAATAAAATTCACCGTCGAAACAGAAGAAAATAACCAGTTACCCTTCCTGGACATTCTAATAATTAAAAAACCGGATGGGTCCCTGGGTCACACAGTATACAGAAAACCTACACACACGAACAGATATCTGAACGCATCCTCACACCATCATCCGGCTCAACTAAACTCAGTAGTGAAAACACTAATTCATAGATCACAAATATTAGCGGACACAGAACATAGGAAAGAAGAAATGGGGAAAATTCGAAACATACTACAAGCAAACGGATATTCGCAACACACAATTAACAGAGCAATTCAGAGCAACAACAACACAACTAGAAAAAGAGAAAAACCTTCACGAGTTGCATTTCTTCCCTACGTGAAAGGGACAACAGAGAAAATAGGTAGAATACTACGGCGACACGACATAGACCCAATATACACCACCGATAAGAAAATTAGGGACGTCCTACCAAGTACGAAGGACAGAATATTACTAGAAGACCAGGGTGTATACGAAGTACCATGCCAAGATTGCGATCAGACATACATAGGCCAGACGAATCGAAGAATCAGCGTACGGAGGGAAGAACATAGAAATGCTGTGTCTAAAAAGGCAGTTTCTTCCTCACTTGCCAAACACGTACTACATTCCGGACATACAATTGATTTCGAACGTACAAAAACTATAGCCCGTAGTACGAATTGGACATATCGGACAATAAGGGAGGCTATAGAGATAGAAAAACGACAGGACTGCATGAATAAACGTGACGACGCACAACGTTTACCTGACATATGGAAATCAACGTTATCGGACAGACGAATTAGAAATAAACGACGAAACAACAGCATCCCACCGCCTAACGTAAACCACACGGACCGAACACAGAAAGACCGACAGAGAGGGAACAACACTACAATCAGCGGGCCAATCACAAGAAGCCGCACTCGCCCCTCCACTACCACGGCACTAGAAATACAAGGCGATTCGAACAGAGAGGGCATTCTTGAAGAAACCGTCGAACTTAGAAGATCCTCAAGAAGAAGGTGAAAGTGATGTCACCGAAACGTCAGGAAGAAAGATGTCCTTATCAGGGCAAAATCATCCAAACGCGGCGAAATATCCCGAAGAACAACGCTTCAACAAACGACCGCGAAAATATTCGAAGAAATTTAATAGACCTCTACGGGGAGGATGTTTACCGCCAATCGAAGTTATTCGAAACGATACGTACCAAGAGAGCACGCCTGCTGTGCGACTTGACCTTTCTACGTCAATGCCGGGACGAACACCTTACTCCAACGTGCTGCAAAGTGACTTTTCATACGAAGACAGCTAAGATAAACAACATCTTGAATAGAACCGGACAAGCTCTTCTACGGAACTTCATACATCAAACAAGAAGAAGATTAGATGAAACCGGTACACGACTTAGAAACATACACCTAGAACTAAGCAACAAAATACATCCTGTTTTGTGGCAGAAAATCGAAATCTTGTCTTATTTTCGAGCTGACACAGAAACGGACACAAAAACGAAAAAACAACAGCGAAAACTCGCACAACTACGACACAGACAAAGACCAGACAGCGAAGCTACAGCCATACAACTACAGGTAGTTCACAATCTGTCGAAATACAACCTCAATGAAACTGAAACAAAAATCCTCGAAAAAGGTTTCAATTTCGCCGTGGCTCCCAAGAATATACCAACTGAAAATATCATATGCGGAGTCGAAGCGGCAATCGAATCTCTAGACCGAGAAACAGCAGAAATCATCAGACAAGACGTATGTCAAATAGTGAGAACGGCCAAACCACCGAAGCCGAACATAACAAAAGAAGAAAACGAAGCGCTGCGACACCTGCAGAAAAACAAAGACATCGTTATAATGCCCGCAGATAAAGGAAATGCCACGGTTATAATGGATAGAAACGATTACGACCAAAGAATACGTGCACTACTAGAGGATTCCATGTATAAGTCAACGCCGAATGACCCCACTACATACCTAGAGAAAACGACCAAGGCCAAGATTAAAAGCGCACCGTTCGAAGAAGAACTCAAAAATCGGCTAATCCCAAGGGAGAAATCGTTGAGATGTCCGAAATTCTACGGACTCCCGAAAATTCACAAACCAAACGTACCTCTAAGACCGATAGTGAGCTCCATCGGATCACCCACCCAAGCTCTGGCCCGCTTCTTGGCACAACAACTACAACCGCTAGCCGAAGAAATACCATCATATGTCAAGAACTCAGCACATCTCACCGAAATATTAAAAGGAGTTACAATGGCACCCGAAGATATGTTAGTAAGCTTTGACGTAACTTCGCTATTTACACAAATACCGATCGGTGAAGCAACCGAGCTACTTGATACAAAATACCACCTACCGCAACACATCTTAGAGCTAACGAAACACTGCCTAGCCAATACATATTTTATATACGGCGGACAATGGTACAGACAAACAGATGGAGCTCCCATGGGTTCACCGTTGTCACCTATACTAGCGAATCTGTTTATGGCAGATTTTGAACAAAAGGCGCTAGAAGACGCTACATACAAACCGAAACTCTGGCTGCGCTACGTAGACGACACCTTAGTGATTTGGCCGCATGGAAGAGAGAAATTGAATCAGCTCTTATTTCACCTAAACAACAGACACTCAAAAATAAAATTCACCGTCGAAACAGAAGAAAATAACCAGTTACCCTTCCTGGACATTCTAATAATTAAAAAACCGGATGGGTCCCTGGGTCACACAGTATACAGAAAACCTACACACACGAACAGATATCTGAACGCATCCTCACACCATCATCCGGCTCAACTAAACTCAGTAGTGAAAACACTAATTCATAGATCACAAATATTAGCGGACACAGAACATAGGAAAGAAGAAATGGGGAAAATTCGAAACATACTACAAGCAAACGGATATTCGCAACACACAATTAACAGAGCAATTCAGAGCAACAACAACACAACTAGAAAAAGAGAAAAACCTTCACGAGTTGCATTTCTTCCCTACGTGAAAGGGACAACAGAGAAAATAGGTAGAATACTACGGCGACACGACATAGACCCAATATACACCACCGATAAGAAAATTAGGGACGTCCTACCAAGTACGAAGGACAGAATATTACTAGAAGACCAGGGTGTATACGAAGTACCATGCCAAGATTGCGATCAGACATACATAGGCCAGACGAATCGAAGAATCAGCGTACGGAGGGAAGAACATAGAAATGCTGTGTCTAAAAAGGCAGTTTCTTCCTCACTTGCCAAACACGTACTACATTCCGGACATACAATTGATTTCGAACGTACAAAAACTATAGCCCGTAGTACGAATTGGACATATCGGACAATAAGGGAGGCTATAGAGATAGAAAAACGACAGGACTGCATGAATAAACGTGACGACGCACAACGTTTACCTGACATATGGAAATCAACGTTATCGGACAGACGAATTAGAAATAAACGACGAAACAACAGCATCCCACCGCCTAACGTAAACCACACGGACCGAACACAGAAAGACCGACATAATACCTCCTCTTAATCCTGGGAATTTGTAAAACAAACAAACAAACAAAGGGGCCGCGGCAAAAGACTCCTCCAGGAGGTATTAATTGAATTTAGGGTAAAGTTGGGTTATGTTATTAATTAAAACAATAATGTTCCACAACGTTATAATATTTTAATAATTCAAAGCTTAATGATACGTAATGATACCCGATGTTAATAACGACCTGTGTTAATAAACGACACTATAACCAAAAACAAGTCGTATCGCGAATAAATGTTAACAGTCGAGGTTTAAATACAAACGGGCACACTGAGTAAGAGTTGTTGTACACTTTGAAACAACTAAATATTATGAAATAGCAACAATACACACACTGCTTAATAATGATGGAGGAGTTGGCATTAACCAATAATAAAATAAAAGTTATCCGTTAAAAAGTCAAACACACACTGAATATAGGTACTAATAACGATACGTTTGAATATTACTAATGTTATAAACAAATAATGTACATAGGGATAAATATAGGTTAGGTATTTGGAGGTTAGGGTTTCACTAGCGCGTGAATTTAAGGTTAAGTCTCCGAATACAACAATATAGTTAATGAACCACCGTGAATTTATTAATATTATACATTAATAACGGCGCGCACTGAGTTTAAATAATTTGGTGGAGGTGCTGGAATTCAACCAACAATGTCAAATAAAATGGTTGTTACTGGAATAAAAGTTAAACACACGCTGCATATGGGTACCAGTAACAACGAACTTGGATAATAATATTGTTATAAACAAATAGTATGTATAAGGGAAGATATCGGTTGGATATTTGAAGGTTATGTTTCACTAACGCGTGGAATTTAATATTAACACTTTAGCAATAACAATGTCGTTAATGAATCCACGTGAAGTTAATATGATAATTCATTAACGAAGGCGCACACTGAATTTAAATGTTTTGGTGGAGGTGCTGGCATTCAACCAACAATGTTAAATAAAAACGCGGGCTTAATAGGTTTCTCATTGCACTTACGGTTAATTGCTACAGCGTAAGCAGCTGTAGCTTGTCCTGGTGCACTGAAGTTAATACTATGGGCGAACACTAAAGAGGGACCTTAAGTTTGGTATCTTTACGCGAAATAAGCGCACTGTAAATAACTAAAACGGCCGCTACTACGTAAGCAGTAGTAGGATCCTCCTATAACTTCTTCGGTCAATACTAGGCGATGCGTTGGATGTATTTCACCACGTAGATCTATTTTCGGACGTCGATGAGTTTGGATTCCGATGAAGAAGCCGTCCGAAATAAAGAATTCCTCCGGAATTCTTAGTGAATTCTTGGTCCACGTGCTCTCCTGAACACGTTTTGCCGTGTACTTCCAATGACCTGGAAGTGCCTTTTTGGTCCCTTGTATTACGTAAGCAGTAATACAATTCCGCTGGATGGCTTTCTGGAAAGTCCGCTCGGTATCGGTGGCCTGTTATCTGCTGGTCCAGGAGGTTGATGCTGGCAGGCTGGTGACCGAGATAGGACTCGATATCGTGTAGGCATTTGTCCCACCTTATATAGGTTTCCAAATGTGTTTATGTTTTAATTTGGGAACCCCAGTGACACAGGTGGCGAACAAAGAAGTATCTATGTCACGGTAATTTCCCTTGGGGCCTAGACAGGGTTACGTCTTCTGCGTGTATTAGAAATTTAAGCGTTTTAATTGGCCGTAGGCGGAGCCTGTGATTCGTATCCAAAAGAAAATACAAAACAAATTTTTGTATTTAAGCGTTCTTATTGGTTGTGGGCGGAGCCTATGATTTGTATCAAAATTGTCTTAAAAAAAGTTATTACGCGAAATTTGTAATTTTACGAATGTTTTGGGATTTTAATTTATTCTGGAGGAACGGGATAAGATAGGAATAAAACATGTACACTTATATTGGGCCTGGACTTGTTCTGTGGGAAAACGTCTTATTTGTTTCCATCGGAAGAGGCTGTTGGTAACAATTGACCCCCCCCCCGAAAAAGACGTTGTTCCACACGACATTCCAGGCCCCAAAAAAAAATATGTCATAAATAGCAAAATACATTTTAATTTCGATTCCCAATGTGTCCCGTTGCTCCTGGTGGGCCGCTCTAAAATCCAGTTGTACGTTGGCTGGGTCCTGGTGCTCCTGGTGGTGGATGATCACGTGGCTGGTGATCGTCAATTTCAGCCGGCTGGAGTGGTTGACCCTGGTTTGGGCGTCTTGCTATACGGACTTGATCAATGTGATATTTTGTCCATTGTGCGCCAGGTCGTTCCACCCAGACGGCTGTTGGTCCGGCTGCTTCCCGGACTGGGTATGGTCCTGCCCATTTTTCGCCGAATGGCTGTCCTGGTGGGAGGTGGGTGCGTACCATGACCAATTGACCGATGCGTGGTTGAATTGGCATGGGTGCATTTTGCTCTATGTACCTGTCACGATACCTTCGTTCATTGGCATGTATCTTTTGGATTCGCTGCGGCCCAGTTTCTGGCGGGACATTGTGTGGGTCTCGCCATTCACCAGGTCTCCGCAGTTCGAACCCAAACAATGCCTTTGCCGGGGAATAGCCCGTCGCAGCGTTCTTTCGGCATCTTAAATTAAAGAGTACCGTGTCGAGTTTCTCGTCCCACCTCTCTGGCGTTTGCCCTTCTAACTGGAGACGTAGGCCCTTCTTTAATTCCTGGTTCCGTCTTTCTACTGGATTCGCCCGTGGGTGGTAGATTGGGGTAGTCCAATGGATGCATTGCCATTTACGTAAGGCAGTATCCCAGGCGACGGACGTGAATTGTGGGCCATTATCCGTTAGGATAGCCATTGGGTAGCCGAATCTCAGGAACACTTCCTCCAAAGCGTCGATTACGGCATGGTTGCTGGTAGTTGGTACCGCTCGTACCTCGGTCCATCTGGTGTGGAGATCCATTATGACCACACCAAACCTATTGCCTTTTCTTGATGTGGTCAGTGGTCCCACGATGTCGACGGACAGGACTTCGAAGGGACGTCTCGGGGCATGAGGTCGGAGAGGAGCCTTGGCTTGTAGGGGTCCCCTTTTGAAGGCATTACATAGCCTACATCCCCGGACATAGTCCGTCACTTCTGGTCGGATTCCTGGCCAATGGAAGCGATTGGTGATTGCTCTATAGGTCTCTTCGGTTCCTGGGTCTCCTGCCGTCGGATCGTCATGGTACTGATGCAGTACCTGGGCTCTGGCTGTCTCTGGGACCAGGATTGGCTGGTGGGCTCCCTCTCGATATCTTATAAATCCATCGAGATATATAAAATCGGGATGGTTTTCTCCGGGTTGGTTTGGATGGAGTTGTTCGATTAACTCCCTCATGGCTGGGTCATCTTGCTGTGCATCTTGTATCACATGGTATAAGGGGTCCCTCTCCTGTAACAAACAGACAAACTCTCCACTAGCCTGGGTTATTGGTTGCTGCGTGTCTGGTACTAATCTTTCCACTTCATCTAGTTCCAGTGGAGTGGTTTCGTCACTGGGATGGCGGGAGAGTACATCCGGAAGTTCATTTTCTCGTCCTGGGATGTGTTGGACTTCATATGAAAATTCTTGGAGGAGGAGTAACCATCTCATTAGCTTTGATCTGGTTTCTTTAAAGCTATGCAACCACGTGAGTGCCTTACTATCGGTCCGGAGTCGGAATGGTCGGTCTTCTAGGTATGGCCGATATTTTCTGATGGCCCATATAACGGCCAGACACTCTTGCTCGTTAATATGGTATCTTACTTCTGTCTTGTTGAATCGTAGGCTGGCATAGCTTACGATTCTTCTTTGGTCCTCCTCCTCTTGATATAGTACAGCAGATGCGCCTATGCTGCTGGCGTCTGTCTGCAAAATGAACGGCAGCCTAAAGTCCGGGCGGTGCAGGAAGAGGGGCCTTGTTACCGCTTCTTTAATTGCCAAGAAAGCTTCTTCGGCAGGCTTAGTCCATCGGTAAGTGGTGTTGGTGGTCAAGAGATCCGTAAGGGGTGCCATCGTTCTTGATGCATCTGGTATGTAATCTCTCAACCAGTTCACTATGCCTAGGAAACGGCGAAGGGCCTTCCTCGTCTTGGGTATTTCATGGGACTGGATTGCTTTGATATGGATTGTTTGGGGCTCATTCCCTTCTTTGGTGACCATATGGCCCAGATACTCTAAGGAGGGACTGGCAAACCGGCATTTCTTCATATTTAGTTTTAGTCCGTGTTGCTGAATTCTTTCCAACACCAAACTCAGGTGTCGTAGATGTTCCTCCATATTGTCAGAGTATATGATGATGTCGTCCAGGTAGGCTAGTGCAAAGTTCTGCAGATAGCCTACCAGGACATCCTGGGCCATTAGCTTTTGGAAGGTGGTCGGGGCCCCCTTTAGGCCGAAGGGCATCACTTGAAACTCATAGGCAGCGCCCTCTGGTGTCATGAAGGCGGTCAGTCGCTTGGATGCCTCTTCTAATTCGATCTGCCAATATCCATTGCGCAGATCTAGTGTGGTGAAAATCTTCGCCGTCCCTAGGTCCTTTAATGATTCCTGAATGGGTGGTAGTGGACTGGCTTCATTTTCCGTCTTGTCGTTAAGGCGGCGGTAGTCGACGCAGAACCGGGGCTCCCCATTCTTTTTCGTCACTATAACTATCGGAGAGTTATACTCACTGTGGCTAGGTCTGATAACTCCGGCCGCAAGCATCTCCTCAACCTGGGTGGCGATGACCTTCTTTTTCTGCGGGGTGTACTTGTACGTGGGCACCCTCACTGGCACATTATCCTTCAGGCGTATTGTGTGTTTGGTGGTGGTCTTGGTTTGTATTCGCCCACCTTCCATGAACAGGTCCTGGAAATTGTTGATGATGTTCTTGAATTTCTCCCTTTGTGGGTTCGTCCAATCCTGGACGTCAACGGGAATATCTTCAAGATTCATCGTTGCTGAAGTAGTTCGTGGTGGCGTCTTATCGAAGTAGATCGTATGCCGTCGTTTAACTCCAACATGGATACATCCTCTTAGGTAGTCCAGGACCGCATGGTTCTCCGTTAGCCACGGGTGCCCAAGTATGATTCCTGCCTGGAGACATTCCACCTCCAGGGCTTCGCATTGGAATTCGTACCTTTGCCCCGCAGTTGCCTTTAACAGTCCAAGTTTATTTGTGACGAAAGTTTTACCTTTAATTGCCATTGTAAATTCCACGGCGGCTGTCGTGGTGGTTGACCCAAACATCCATTCGGGTCTGGCCAGGTTCTTACTTGCGGCACTGTCAATTCGGGCTGTCACTGGGCGGCCATCAATCCGTAACTGGATGGATGCCGTTTGGTTTGTGGGTGTCGTGGTAATTAGGGCCGTTCCGCTACTGGCTTTGGAGCGGCCCTCTATTCTTCCCCCGACTGCTTAGTGGGTGCTGGGTGCTTAGCCGCAAAACTCTTTGGCTGGTTGGGGCAGTCCCGGTTGAAATGTCTGCCAGTGCAGAACCAACATCTGGGCAACGATCTCTCGACAACTGGTTCCCTCTTTGGTACCGCTGGAGGAGCTGCAACTTCTTTCTTTAAAGGTACTGTTGTTGTCTTACCTTTAAACTGCTCGAAGACTGTTGACCACTTTTCGCAGGTATCATGTAGGTCCTTTAATGTCTTTGGTCCCACTTGCGTTATTTGAACGCAATACTGCTGCGTCATCTGCATGATGATGTGGTTCACTAAGTCCTGTTCCGGCCAATTTGGGTTTAGTCTCAGGCACAAACGTTTCATTCTTGTGATGAATGTTGCTGGATCTTCATCCCAGCGTTGCCTTGTTTCACATGCCTGTTGAAGAGCCTTCCTTCTTTGTGGACTCATAAACTCCCGTCGGAACCGGTGGTCAAACTCCCCCAGAGTATCAAAGCCTCCTTCGTTCTTCTTGAACCAGTTGGCTGCTTCTCCTGTCAGGAACGGGCGGACTGCGTAATCTATATCCTCCGGCACCTCAAGACGGGCTGTCTGCAAGTGGGAGGTTAGTCTTGCTAGGAACGTGGTTGGATCCTCAACTAGGTGTCCACTGTACACCCTTGGTGGTGTAGGTATATTGGTGATGACACTGCACGGACTGCAGCAGTGCCTTTGGTGGTGAACACCCTCCGTCTTGGATACCGTTCCGTCCCCTTGGTTGCTGACTACGATGACTTCATCCTGGGTTTGGACAGCTACAGTCGATGCCTCCTCTTCCTGGACGGCGGTGATGACCTCTTGGTCCTGGAAGTCGATGGCAGCCTTCGGGTCCTGGCCATCCTCATCACCTAATAAATAACTAATGGAGGTACTATCCTCTTGATCCTCGATACGTGATGCGACCCTGGACGTTGAGGCGATGTTGGATGTGATGGTGGCTTTAGCCGTTTCCTCCAAAGCCGTCATCCTTCTACCTATGTTCCTGAGTTCATTTAACATGATCTCAAGCTGCAGGGCTGGAATAGCGGCACCGGGGGTGGTTGTCCGTGGCGAAGGCGATTGTCCTGGGCTAGGACCGTCCAATTCCACGCTGTCACTTGATTGTCTGGTTTTTCGTGCTGTCCTCTTAGGCATCTTGAAGCCTCGTGTCTCTGTTGCTTAGGTGGATGGGTCGGTGGTGGATCCGCGGACACAATCCTGTGTTCGTAGTCCCACGTTGCTGGGCGCCACAATAATACCTCCTCTTAATCCTGGGAATTTGTAAAACAAACAAACAAACAAAGGGGCCGCGGCAAAAGACTCCTCCAGGAGGTATTAATTGAATTTAGGGTAAAGTTGGGTTATGTTATTAATTAAAACAATAATGTTCCACAACGTTATAATATTTTAATAATTCAAAGCTTAATGATACGTAATGATACCCGATGTTAATAACGACCTGTGTTAATAAACGACACTATAACCAAAAACAAGTCGTATCGCGAATAAATGTTAACAGTCGAGGTTTAAATACAAACGGGCACACTGAGTAATAGTTGTTGTACACTTTGAAACAACTAAATATTAAGATATAGCAACAATACACACACTGCTTAATAATGATGGAGGAGTTGGCATGAACCAATAATAAAATAAAAGTTATCCGTTAAAAAGTCAAACACACACTGAATATAGGTACTAATAACGATACGTTTGAATATTAATAATGTTATAAACAAATAATGTACATAGGGATAAATATAGGTTAGGTATTTGGAGGTTAGGGTTTCACTAGCGCGTGAATTTAAGGTTAACTCTCCGAATACAACAATATAGTTAATGAACCACCGTGAATTTATTAATATTATACATTAATAACGGCGCGCACTGAGTTTAAATAATTTGGTGGAGGTGCTGAAATTCAACCAACAATGTCAAATAAAATGGTTGTTACTGGAATAAAAGTTAAACACACGCTGCATATGGGTACCAGTAACAACGAACTTGGATAATAATATTGTTATAAACAAATAGTATGTATAAGGGAAGATATCGGTTGGATATTTGAAGGTTATGTTTCACTAACGCGTGGAATTTAATATTAACACTTTAGCAATAACAATGTTGTTAATGAATCCACGTGAAGTTAATATGATAATTCATTAACAAAGGCGCACACTGAATTTAAATGTTTTGGTGGAGGTGCTGGCATTCAACCAACAATGTCAAATAAAAACGCGGGCTTAATAGGTCTTTCACTGCACTTACGGTTAATTGCTACAGCGTAAGCAGCTGTAGCTTGTCCTGGTGCACTGAAGTTAATACTATGGGCGAACACTAAAGAGGGACCTTAAGTTTGGTTTCTTTACGCGGAATAAACGCACTGTAAATAACTAAAACGGCCGCTACTACGTAAGCAGTAGTAGGATCCTCCTATAACTTCTTCGGTCAATACTAGGCGATGCGTTGGATGTATTTCACCACGTAGATCTATTTTCGGACGTCGATGAGTTTGGATTCCGATGAAGAAGCCGTCCGAAATAAAGAATTCCTCCGGAATTCTTAGTGAATTCTTGGTCCACGTGCTCTCCTGAACACGTTTTGCCGTGTACTTCCAATGACCTGGAAGTGCCTTTTTGGTCCCTTGTATTACGTAAGCAGTAATACAATTCCGCTGGATGGCTTTCTGGAAAGTCCGCTCGGTATCGGTGGCCTGTTATCTGCTGGTCCAGGAGGTTGATGCTGGCAGGCTGGTGACCGAGATAGGACTCGATATCGTGTAGGCATTTGTCCCACCTTATATAGGTTTCCAAATGTGTTTATGTTTTAATTTGGGAACCCCAGTGACACAGGTGGCGAACAAAGAAGTATCTATGTCACGGTAATTTCCCTTGGGGCCTAGACAGGGTTACGTCTTCTGCGTGTATTAGAAATTTAAGCGTTTTAATTGGCCGTAGGCGGAGCCTGTGATTCGTATCCCAAAAGAAAATACAAAACAAATTTTGTATTTAAGCGTTCTTATTGGTTGTGGGCGGAGCCTATGATTTGTATCGAAATTGTCTCAAAAAGTTATTACGCGAAATTTCTCTAACTTTACGAATGTTCTGATTGGTTGTGGGCGGGGCCTATGATTCGTATCAAAATTGTCTTAAAAGTTATTACGCGAAATTTGTAATTTTACGAATGTTTTGGGATTTTAATTTATTCTGGAGGAACGGGATAAGTTAGGAATAAAACATGTACACCTATATTGGGCCTGGACTTGTTCTGTGGGAAAACGTCTTATTTGTTTCCATCGGAAGAGGCTGTTGGTAACAGACAGAGAGGGAACAACACTACAATCAGCGGGCCAATCACAAGAAGCCGCACTCGCCCCTCCACTACCACGGCACTAGAAATACAAGGCGATTCGAACAGAGAGGGCATTCTTGAAGAAACCGTCGAACTTAGAAGATCCTCAAGAAGAAGGTGAAAGTGATGTCACCGAAACGTCAGGAAGAAAGATGTCCTTATCAGGGCAAAATCATCCAAACGCGGCGAAATATCCCGAAGAACAACGCTTCATATATATATATATATATATATACATAATATGACACACACGTGTTCCACTTTTCTTTTACAGCCTCTTTCTCTCGTTATATATACATTCGTATGAAACTACATGACTGGTACAACAAAAAAAACATATAAATTATATTAGAAAAGTAGAAATATATTTAGAAGGACCATAACTGCAGCAGCCCTTTAAAACACTGCACCATTTGGTCTAGGATGTAGGAAAAAACCTGCAGAATAAAAAAACCTCTATCACAGCGCCACAAAACTGAAGGTGTTTAGTTGTTAAGATCCAAGCAACAGCCTCTAGAGTTAAATTATGTAAATCTGTATATCCAAATTCAAACTAAGCTAGAGGACATTCTTCAACAATATATATTTAACTGTTTCAATGTAAGTTCCGCAATCACAAGCAGGCATCACAATCACATTCCACTTGAATAAATTCCATTTCCTTCGCCAATCTCGATAAATAGTGGCAATGCATTTTTCACATTAATTCATCATTACTTCTGCAGATAAATTAGTCCTCTGTAATTTATACATATCTGTAGAAGAAAAGTGGAGCTAGATAAACACGTGTGTGTATAATTAAAGATTTTTCAAATTACTGAATACCACATACATTAGTATACCAACGCTTCGTATACATAGGTATATACAATAAATATAAGAAATTGCCATTGCGACACGTACGGCACAAAGAGTAGAACCAAAAAGTTCGAAACACGTCTTTGTCTTGCTGAACGGTGGCAACGTATTTTGTATACTCTTAATGTCTATCTGTCTAAAGAGCATAGCGTATTTTTCGATTAGAGTCAAAAACCTACTTTCGATAGGAATTTAGAAAAACATCTTCTCAAATTGACTTTTGTGGTAGTTCACAAGATATTGGTAAAATTTGATTTATTTCGCCAAAGAAAACTACTACTATTTTTCGTTTACCGATTTCACTGAAAATCTAATCATCTTCATCTTCTTAAGATAAAGTTTCGATGTCTTAATATTCCTTACCTGCAAAATTCATTCAGAATCACACTGGATATCCGTACGTAAAACTTAATGATACCATTTATGTCAGGTGATTGAAAAAAATATTTTTATAAAACTGTTATTCCAACTGGTATTAGGAAAACCAAATGTACTATAATAATTTGATAGGACTGTAGCTTCTCTGAACAATTAAGATAAGTCAAAGTGGGATGACCTATTGTCACTACCATCAACAACCCTATCTAACAACTTTCTATCTATTTAAAACCCTACATTGGTAATTGTCCCATTTCATAGAAGATTCAGCCTCGGATACAATTTCTTGCTACATACATCGGTTAAATTGGCGAAATATGGCTCACACGCAAAAATAATGTAAAGTTTAAAGCTTTACAGAACTAGTTATGTGTTTAATTCACTCAAAGACTCAATAGTATTGTTAAATGTACATTATGAACAGAAGCGTCTAAAAATCATCACATCAATTATAGCAGGGCTAGAATTTAATAATATATAAAGGACAATCACAAGAATCTACAATATTTAATTAGTAATCAAATTACAAATACTTGAAAGAGGTGAATGTACGAAAAACTAATTGAGAATGCCTCAAAATAACTGCTCTCGCAAGCTACAAATTACCTGGTAATGAAATGAATCAGGGTCCACTAGATTGCTTTAATACATATTCTTAATATAAGGCAGTTAAATTACATAAAATTCGAGTCAAAAAAGGATTCACTTGAATACTTTGAACTACAATGTCAAATTTAAACATAACCTTACTTTTAACGGCATACAAAAGTTTTCGTGCAACATGCCCCAGAGGCCATGCTCCGCAAAGAATTGACAGTATATTTGTTTTGTGCGGCACCTATCTTCGGGGCATACTGCATAACTATATATATATATATATATATATATATATATATATATACAAATTATAATTCATTCTTGGGACTAGCGGCCAAATTTTAAGGAAAGAAAAACCAAATTAACGTTTCGACATCTTTTTATTTTTCGATGTCTTCTTCAGAACAAAAAACTATCAGAAGAAAAACAAAGTTAGCATTATTAATACACATACATGTGTATTAATAATGCTAACTTTGTTTTTCTTCTGATAGTTTTTTGTTCTGAAGAAGACATCGAAAAATAAAAAGATGTCGAAACGTTAATTTGGTTTTTCTTTCCTTAAAATTTGGCCGCTAGTCCCAAGAATGAATTATAATTTGTTAAATTATACGGCCAGGAACAAAGACATATTAAGTTGTAATATATATATATATATATATATATATATATATATATATATACAGCATTTGTTACTGGTTTCTTTAAAATCAGTAAGAGAATAAAAATGTTATAGCTTACATAAAAAACTGGAGTTTGCTAATATTTGGTGCAGTATGATAGGATAGGCACATACCTTCAGGGACCCGTCACGCAGCCAACGTGTTAATTTTATATACTTAAAATAGTAAAAAGAAAAACAGAATTATAGCACCTTAATACATTTTAAAAAGGTTAATAATTTGTTATTTACAGTTTATTTACAGTATCTTTCACTTTGAAAGTTCAAGTCTGCGGGATAAATTTTAATTAAAATTTGCAAACATATAACAACGGGAATTCTTATAGTACGAACATATATACATTCAAATGAAATATTACACCACGTTCTTTTTCCTGAGGTCTTCGGACGTTTTCGCTTTTAATATAGTATTTCTATTTAAAAGTCCGTTAGCTCATTTTTTTCTAATATTTACATAATACATCTTGACAGAGAACATCGGCGTGTCGGTGTTTGTAAAAAAATATCAAAACAAACAAAACTAAATATACAAAGCTGCAGATACCTATTATTGAATTATAATAACCATGACATTTATATATACACTAATTCACTAACAACCGAGATGAAAAGAACTGTAGCAAATCGATTTTTAAGCGGCTATTTGTATGAGGTATATTTTTTTTAAACTATTTAAATAAATCAAAAATTTACACGCTTGCAATAATATATATGTATTATCAAGTTTAGTCAGCAAAAGCATACAGATTTCAGCAATTAACACACATATCTAAGTGTTACCTGACGTTTAATACTTTTAAAATTATAGTAAATACTTAAAATTATTTAAGCGAAAAAAGTGCTATTATATTGAGGGATTTGAGACGTATCTCTTTCTACTGCCAAACGTTATATATGTGTAGTACGGCGTGATTTGCAATAAAACGAGTTAGCTGATTTTTAAACTTTAAAGGTGCACGCACACTGAGGCGAGGCTAAGCGAAGCGAAGAGCAGCGCATTTATTACGCCTATAGAAATGTAAGTAAGCTACGCTTGGGCACGCGACGCCTCAGTGTGCGGGCACCCATTTGATCACGTGCATTTTTATCAGGCGTAATAAATGCGCTTCTTTTCGCTTCGCTTCGCCTCGCCTCAGTGTGCGTGCACCTTAACGGATTAAAATGTATGTAATCAAGGATTTACTTTACCATAACATTTTTATATATTACAATGTATGACTATCAATGAAATACGAATAGTAATACAACAAGAACTTAAACTTAAATATAGCACTAGAAACGCAAATAGCACTATTTTACTATAATATTGTAACGTTTTCAGGTTCGCAATAAACAACTCGTGCAATTTATTTATTTAAAACAGTCTGTATATTCATACACGTAAAATTAATTACAATATAAAAATATAAAACTAATGTATCACACTTAAAACTACTATAAATGAATTAACACATGTATTTATTTACCAGTACTATTTATATGTCTGTAGTATTTATATCTTTATTGCACTATAATAAACTATAGTAAACTCCATCTCCCTCTCGATGTTTGTAGAACATTCGCCAGACATTCTGTCTCTTTGCAGTACAACGCAAATGGATGATTTATTGCTTTATAATGTTTACCAGTCACGTCGACATGATTTACAACCTCTTTTTATTGTCGGTCGGATGTCTGCTGGTTTCGTTACATTGCCTCCTTCTTAAAAACTGCGTTTCGCCCCGAAACACGCTATTCCATGTTCTCGTTGCTGGCGGATGACGAAATCCACACCGGGACCCACGGGTGCACCCAGCCGTCTTGTGGAAATGGCAATCCACCGTCCCAGGCTGCACATCGGGCTGATTGGGCCGACAGCCGCACACGACCATTTCCATACCAGTATGCCAAAACACCGCCTCCAGCATGTTTCTTGCGATCCTCCATTCCAAACGGTCTAATCCGCAGCCCAGTTTCGGAATTGTCAGCCTCTTTATATTTTGTTCGAGTGCACGTCCTCGTAAATCGACAAGGGATTTCCATAAGTTGTCTCTCTAAGTTTTCCGGTAATTTGTCGCACATCCGCCACTTTACCGCTGTCATGTCAATGGTATGGGACCAATTGGTTGAAACTCACCACCCCTGGCTCAGTATGGGGTGTTAGTCTTATGCGATAAACCACGTCATCTATTCGCTCTAGTATTTCGCATGGTCCATCCCAGTGTTGTTGGAGCTTCGGGGACAGGCCTCGGCGACGTTGAGGATTATACAACCACACGAGGTCCCCTTCTCGATAACCACCTCTCTCGGCTTGCACGTCGTAACCTTCAGAGAGTCCCATTGACCCAGCAGGACTCCAGCCCTGCGAACGAGGAGCTACTTCTTGACAAGCTGCTCCGCGACCAGTACCTTTCCAAACCATCAATGAACCAAGGGTCTTCATCAGCTTCTTGATCGATCCGCAATTATCAGGTTGCCACAGATCGTTAACCACGGTAGTTCTGACGGTGTTGGCCGATTTTTTGGTGTTTTGGTGTTGCAGAGATGCAATTCGCGATATTGATTTTGAGGCTCTACGATACTGGGCCGACGATTGCCTCTTCTCATCGACCCGTTTCATTTTTCGCTGCTCCGCTATGGTTTTCTTGGGCTCCTTCCCGCATTTGCTGTGCACATGGCCCATTTCCATTTCCATTTCCATTTCCAATTCCAGCATCGGAGCGTTCTTCTCTTAGGTTGCACCTGATTCACTAATCGTCGGACTACCTGTCCCAGGTGTGCATGCCCATACTTCATCTCAAGGCGCTTGATTAATTTAAGGTAGTCTTGACACTCTTCCGGACGTAAGGTCTGCACGATGTCACTGGCCTCTCCTCTTAATGACACAATCAGAGCAGTAGCTTTCTCCGGGGACGTCCACCCATTTGCTCCTGCAGCGGCTTCGAATTGTTTCCGGTACGTCATCCATGACGTCTTTCTATCGAAGGTGGGAGGATTTACCTTTGCCTTCGCTGTTCGGGAGATCTCCAGGCTTCCGCCCGAGGTGTCATGGGGACCGCAGTCGTTCATCGCTGGCAACTGAAGCTGAACCCCACACTCGTCCCCCATTCCGAACACGCGCTCCTCAACTTTCTGTTCTACGGCTTCGATGGCCTCAGAAAATTCCTGTCCCCCATTCGATGAATTCTTTTGAATGTCTTCCTTAAAAGTAGTCTCGAGTTGTTTTGAATTATTTGCCATTTCATCTTTTAGAGTCTCGAATTGTTTTACAGTTTTATCTTTTAGAGTCTTGAATTGTTTTGCAATATCTTTTAGAGTCTTCATATTAGTCTCGAATTGTTTTGCAACTTCATCTCTTAAAGTTTTTGAATTATTTGCAATTTCATCTTTTAAAGTTTTTGAATTATTTGCAATTTCATCTTTTAAAGCTTTAAATTTATTTGCAATTTCTCTTAGAGTCTCCATAATTAAGCTTGAATTAGCCTGTACTTGAAACAAACATTTCTCGGGATCCTTACCTTCATTTATTAAAATGTATCTGCGTCCCTTTCTTCCAATTCTGCCCTTAACTCGGAGACCTTTAGTTCTTCCAAACGTTTGGTAGCCATTTATTTATTTATTTATTTATTTATTTATTTATTTGCACTTATATTGTTTATCCCACACTGACACCAATTGTAACGTTTTCGGGTTCGCAATAAACAACTCGTGCAATTTATTTATTTAAAACAGGCTGTATATTCATACACGTAAAATTAATTACAATATAAAAATATAAAACTAATGTATCACACTTAAAACTACTATAAATGAATTAACACATACATTTATTTACCAGTACTATTTATATGTCTGTAGTATTTATATCTTTATTGCACTATAATAAAGACTGCACCGTATTTATATCACTTCTATTTATATAACACTCTAATATTTATGTCTTTTCTTCGGCTACCACTTAAAGAACTATTTATTTATTTCTTATATTTATTTCTACTGTTCGGCACGAGACGACTTAAGGAACTTCTTATTCCGGAATTATTCATCCATCGGTGACCCAGCCGCCTTATATACACATACGAAACATCTCGAAGCATTCGCGTAAACTCCATCTCCCTCTCGATGTTTGTAGAACATTCGCCAGACATTCTGTCTCTTTGCAGTACAACGCAAATGGATGATTTATTGCTTTATAATGTTTACCATGTTTGATTTACAACCTCTTTTTATTGTCGCTCGGATGTCTGCTGGTTTCGTTACAATATTTTGCGAATTGGAAAGTAAGCAGCGAGGTACAACCACAACCATTGAATGTGTACATATTTTAGTGTATAAGGAATATACAGAACAATTTCCATAAAATAATGTTTCATTGATTTCTATTGCATTCAAGCAAAGTTTATTATTGCCAATCAGTAAATAAACAGATACATTATAATAGCAATAATAATATCAACAACAAATAATAATACTATTAATAATAAAAATTGTAATAATAAAAAAAAACAATTAAAATACAAATAAGAAAAAAAAATTCCACCCTCGTTGTTATGTCAAAATATTCCACGGTGCTGTAAGGTATGTACATTATCACATAATAATTGAAAAGTAGCCCTTTTAAATTGATTAAGACTATTAATTGTTTTAATATTCACCGCTAAAGTTTTAAAGTATCTCACACTAGAAGCTAGACCACCCTCGGTCAAAGCCAAGCGATGTCTGGGACAGCAGTAGTCCAATTTATTTCTAGTGAGGCTGAATATCTGCAAATGTTATCAATAATTGAAGTATGGTAAATACACATTATAATAATAATATCAACAACAAATAATAATATTATTAATAATAAAAATTGTAATAATAAGGAAAAAAAATTGTATACAACATAAAAAAAGAAAAGATTACAGCCTGGCTGTTATGTCAAAATACTCAACGGCGCTGTAGGGTTTATTATCACATAATAATTGAAAAATGGCCCTTTGAAATTGATTAATATTATTAATAGTTTTAATATTCACCGGTAAAGCGTTAGTATAAAGTTGATAATGAAAGATCTGCAGCAGCAAGAAGTCATGCAAATGTTGTGACCGTCAATTATGTATGGTAATGGTCGAGGAAGAGTTGAATTTGACTCATGGACCCGTTCATCAAATGTTTATCAATGAATTACATGCGAAAGAAGTCCGCGCAACAATGGTTCCAGAAAATCTTTCGCAGGATGAAAATAATAACAAGGGATAAGCATGTATTGATTTTCTGAAGCGGATTGAAAATCTAATTACTTTAAAACTTGAATGTTTTAATATGATCCGGAAAAAGAAAGCCATAGCCAGATATGGCACGCTTCAAATTAGCAATTCAAAGGAAAGCCAGAATCAGTAGTCAAAAATCGAAAACACACTAATTTGCTTTCTCGATAGCCATCTTAATGTTTCAAGGTCAAACGTTAAATAAGTATTCTTAGGAAAAAAATTTAAGCAAACATGGGAAAAAGATTTCTGTGAGACCGAACATCAAGAACACCAGTGTGGCATCGATACAATGTTTGCATAATCTTGGTTTTTGGCAAGAAAAGCATACCTATGACTTGCACTCCCCCTATTCACCAGACTTCATTTCCTTTTTGCAAGTTTACAAATTCACATCAAAGGACAACATTTTGGTTACTACAGATTACTTAATAACCCATAACCGACCAATTGAAAGCCATTTCAAGACATGCGTTTCAGAACAACTATAAAGATGGGTAAAGATTGGGTTCCCATAATAACCACTTTGAAGGAAACAATATGCAATATTTTATTGGCATACCTCGTATCTCTCTCCTTACACACTCGGAAATGTTAGTCTCAGTAACTGCTTATTGATAAAGTTTCATTGGCTGTGAATCACATGTGTGCCTATTTAAAAGGTAAGTAAGGACAATATGTCGGCTACTAATAATAAATAGGATATCTCTGATACACACCAATATAAAAGATAAATGGATAACCATATAATAAATAAAATACCAATCATACGAATAAGCAATTTAATAATTATGTTATCTCAATCAAAGCCAAGTTTATTTATTGTCTTATTATACGTGAACAAGAGGTGAGAAAACAATAAAAGCATCAACCGTGAACACTAACCGTTTCTTTATACCCAAACACATAATCACAGGCATCCATAATATTCATATTGGATATAGAATAAAAGCACTTCTTTTCTTTTATTGCCATTCGATGGAATTTGTTGGACACATGTTACAGCTTTTGTCTTCTTTCATTAGAATGTTCGAATTTAACGTGAGTGCCGTACGTGACTCGTTTTAGAATATAAACATATTCGACGTATGATAAAATAAAAGAAGTGCGTTGAGCTTCTGGTGGTAGATGGCAAGCTGATATGGCAGGTACGAGTACAGTGGCTGCCTTCATTAGTCAAGTGGCTAGCGCTGTGTGCGGCCTTCTTCGTAACACCCCCCTTTGGAAACGTATATACTTCACCCTTTGTACCTGTCTTACGGATTACTTCAAAAAAAAGGAGAATGAAAATAAAGGATGAACAAACACTACACCACTGCACTATACGAAAATAGAAGAATTCTTGTGTGTTTATTTTGTTTCAATGAACACTTCTCATACATATAGGTACACATGTGTGTATGTGTATTGTATATATAAAATTTATTCTTTTGTCAGTTGGCATCCCGTGCGTATTTTTATTGTCAAGAAAAATGTATAGTCATTAATTTTCGATTTAAACCAGTATATAGAAATAGCTTAGCATTGTTTCTATACCTATCTTAAACGGACAATGTTTAATGTATAATATTTAATTCTATATTAAAATGACAGTACGTAGGAAATATGTATGCTCTTTTCTTATATCAAATTTATTGCTCTTATGTTATAATAAACAAATCATAAAGTCTCCTTAAACATAGTATAGCACAAATTAATTTATTTGTAGCTCAATGCATATGCAAAATAAATATTAAATCTTTCAAGAGGGTGATTTGGTAAATTAAACAAGTATTCTTGAAGCAAAAAAAAAACAACTGACATTAAATGAATTGTTCAGAGAGTTTTAATTTATTCAGTGCTCACTTGTATGTATAATAAAGAAGCATTGTGAAAATTGGGGATCAGCAGTTAGGGGTACATTGGCAGAATTTATGTTACAACTAGTTATAACATTTAAATCCTGCCAATGTACCTTTGACTGGTAATTATATTACCAGCTAGTAAGCAGAATTTATATATTATAAATAGTTGCAATATATCTAATTATAACATGTAAATTATGTCAATGTACCCCTGACTGTTCATCCCTAGTGATAACGAAATCTATATATTAATACGTACAGAAAAAACTTTTAATTTTTAATACTCCGACAAAAGAACCTCAGTAACGTTCAACTTTAAAAATTAATAAATTAAGGTCGAATTTCGACCACTGGGCGACCACTAATATTTATTATTTCGAATAATAAAGTCGTGTGGTGTCCACATCTCGTTTCTTTCTTCGAGTATATTGTAAATAATTGTTAAAATATCATTAGAAAACATCCTGTGTAGCGGAAATAGGATATCTTAAAATGATGTTATAGCACTTGTTTCAGTTTAATTTTTTTCCAAAATGCAGATTTTTCTACCATCATAAAAAATGAATATTTCAGGCAGAATTTTGTAACTATTTTATTCAATATTTGAAGTTACAGACATTTCTGACAAGATTCGATGCTAAAACCCAATTCTGTATGCAAACACTCAAGTTTAAATATTTTCTTGCCTTTTAATATATCCTTATTGCAATATTAAAAAATACAAACTTTGAGAATTGTACAATGTATTACTACAGATATCAAATGAGTAAAAATATCTCAGAAATAGTATATTTCAATAAATTTCCTAATTTAAATGTATTCTTTGGAAAAGATTTCAGATCTAGTGGAAGGACTTTTATTATCGGAGGGTTATGGATATATTTTAAATTTTGTCGCTCGTTACGAGAGCTTATCACTTTGTAATTATATTAATTCGATATGCGTAATTTTGGAATAGTTACTTAAATAATATTCAAAATGCCGATAAATATGTATTTAAGAAAGAAATTGGTATATTAAAAGAAAAATTTATGAATGATTTCATAATTTATTAGAAAATATTTATTTTTCTATTGTTCGTTTACATTTCGTGTAAAATGTTAGTAGATTACTAAATGCGGCAGCTGCTTTCAACATTTAGCTTACTAATTACATAAATAATATAAACAATAAAATTGTGGATATAATTACAAACAACAGATAAATTAAAACCAACAGTTGAAAATACGTAATCAGAATACAATTTTGATACCATGTAAATGTAATACCTATTACGATGACTGTCTGAAAAGTTCCTAGCCAAAAATGAAAGAAAATTTCTTTTGACCTTAAATATATTTTATTTTTGAATATAATCCCCTAAAACTTCAATACATTTATATCAATATTTTTACAATAAATCAATCATTAAATTGTGATTCTGGAAGGTCAGCAAAACAGATAATATTCTGAAGGAGCTAAATCTGGTGAATAGGCTGGATGTTTAGATAATTCGTGCTTTAATTCCTTAATCTTGCCATTGTTAAAACACTTGTGTTAACACGTTCATCGTCTTGATTAAAAATGATTTTCTTCTTCTTTAAAGCATATTGCAATAATATTCAGAGTTTATTGTTTTACCTTTCAGAAGACAATCGATCAACAAAACATTTTTGTAAATCCAAAAAGCCTTTGCCTTGTTGATGGTTATTTGCCTTTAGTGCACTTCCACTGGATCCAGTTCATTGTTTCGACTATTCTTTTCACTCCGGTGTGTAATAGTGAATCTATGTTTGTTAACAGTTATGAAACGAAACTTGAAATTTATTTTATTTTGCATAAAAGAATCCAAACACGCTTGAGAGATAGGATTACGAGTGCGTTTATGTCAATTGTCAGCAAATGTGGCATATGGTATATGGTTTCAACTCACACATTTTCACTCCTCGATAATTTAAGATCATATCATGAACTTGTTCATTGCTTTGTGGTGTAGGAGCAGTTTTTGGTCGACCTTCTCGTGGATCATCTTCGAGACTTGCACGACCGAATTTAAAAAGAGTAGCCCATTTGTCATAGTTAAAAGTGAAGGCGATATATCCTTGTACACTTTTAAATATTTTAAATGAATTACTGTTGGTGTTAGATCATCTAAAGTAAAGAATTAAATGAGTGCATGATCTCCAGTTTTCTCCATTTTATAAAAATCAATGACACGTCTATATTAAACAGCTGTTACTGCTTGAATGAATTAACAGATTGTAATACTATTTTTCATGTGTTTATGTAAAGTATCTGAAATGTTCCATGCTTTAAATAATTTATACAATTCCGATTTTACAGATTCTTGTGCCATATGTGTGTCAAGTCTAGAACTCTTCATACTCCCGTGTAATTTCGAATTTAATGGGATTCTAGGACTGAAAACTAGGATGCAAAAAATATTTTAATATATTACCAATTTTCCAAGTTTAAAATACTTCTATAGCTTAAATTTCAAGTAACAAGTTAAATACAGCTACTTTAGGGTCGAAATATACTTTAAGAGGGGCGTTTACCTATCGAAAATTAAGGCATCGCCGTTTCGCGTGTTTAAAAATTCATTTATGACCAAATATTTACACATTTGTAACCGCGGGAAAGATTTTTACTAGAATAACAATTCATTGTAATGTGGGTTGCCTAATTTTAATTTATTTTATATTCATTTAAAACAAAGTAAAGAATAGTTGAACGAAAAATAAGTGCAGAGCGGGGTAACTTTTTATTCATTTTTTATCGTGAACCTAAGCAAACAAATCTCCTCCGAAGGATTTTTGAGAAAACTTGTTTTTAATATTTTGACATATTAATTAATTTTCTTTAATCCGATATTTTTTTTCTAAATTTGATTCTTCAGCGGGGTAGATTACTAAATCCTTCATAAGTTGACGTTGAAAGGTTTTCTCCAAATTTAAAATCAACAAAAATATCTTACATCTAAAATCTGCTATTTTTCCATTGTTGACAGATCCACTATATAGGACCCTTAAGTTGAGAACCAAAATATTTCAAACAAAAATGAGATATGTGAAAGATGTTTTGCTCTTTTTTCCATTTTTTAACAATAATAGTGTGAATTGAAGAGGTAATATATATTATTTTAAATGCATAATTACATGGAATATCAACAACAAAGCGGCCAAACAGTGGCAGTGCACATTTGAATATTCTTCAGTGTATTAGTTTCAAATCAAAATTTTAAGAAAATATGTTTATTTGGAGTTCAAAATCTCACTATGCATTGTTTTCATTCGGGCAAAGGCATGCAATACTTCCATACGCTTAATAATCTCATTTAAATTTGAAACCGATCAGAGAAATACATAAAATTATTTTGGTTTCCCAAAATATATGTTAATAAACCTTACAAATATCGACACATAGAAATACAGCAATAAATTATTATATTTTCAATAATAATTTAGACTAATAAATTGTTGTTTTGCGTAAGTCTTTATTAAAAAGTATAAAAAGTTTCTTCTTAAAAACAGAATTTAACGAGGAATGTAAGAATGGTCTAAATTAGTTTAGATTCGATGTTAATGTCTTTCCTTATTAACGGAAATCTCTCCACGATGACCAGGTGAAAACAATGGCAAGCAGACAGACACTTACACTGAAAGAAAAAAGCTCTCAGAAAAAGTCGTTTCAAAAGAAGTAAGTTTGTGTGAATATAAAATCTGTAAAATCAGATAATATTAATGAAGGCGAAATGAAAAATGGTTGGAAAATAATTTGTAAAAATTTGAAATCATTTTGACACTATATTAGAAACATCACCTTATATTAAAAAGAAAAATAATCTCACCTAAAGTCGTAAAAATATATAAGTAAATTAATATACCTAAAAATTCATACTCCTTAGTTCACAAGTACAAGAAACTGGATGATAGTTGAAATTCCAAATGTATTTGAAGAATTTTTTAAATTACTTGAGATATTTATCTTGGATAAATCTATTTTACTGGTAGGCGACCTTAACCTACTGAATTATACGGATCCTACGGATGCTGATGCTAAATTGAATTCATTCCTGCTATTTCAACCATCCACAAATCTTATTCAATTTAATCACGTCTTAAATCCTCACGGTGGAATGCTTGAATTGATATTATCAAACTGTGATTATCTAATTGGAATTGAACGTGACTCACTACCACTTCTCTCAGAAAATACTTATCACCCTGGTTTGAGTATAAGTCTCACATATAGATAAATTTCAAAATTCTCAGCCTTTATATCTAAAAAGTTGTACTGATGTTAACGAGGCAGTACATGAGTTCTATGGAATAATTTATGGCATTCTCGATTTGTCGGTGCCTAAGTCATTTTGCAGATTCTAATTCTTTAAAATACCCGCCATGATTCACTACTGATATAAAGAATGAATCTTCAGTTAAGAGGTATTATCATGTAAAGTGAAAAAACCCCGACGACATGTATTTTAGACGAGAATTTGAGAGACTACGCCAAATAGTTAAGGCCAATATCTCTAAAGCTTATATGTTTTACAATATAACAATATACAACACAAGTTATATACTGATCCACGTTCCTTTTGGGACTATGTTAGATTAAAAAAATGTTCTAGTAGAATTCCAAGTAGACTTAACGATTCCGTTCAAGAATATAACACACGCCATTGTTGATGCCTTTGCATTGGCTTTCTTTGGTGCTTTCGTGTGTGGTGGTGTGATTGATGACCTTCCTGATTCGCTGTCTAATTATCGTTTGGTGCATGTCTCAAATATCATCCTTGAAGAAGTCATTCTGCATTCTAAACGCCTTAAAAATAAATCTACTTCAGGGAATGACAACCTTCCTTGTTTTTTGGTGAGGGACTGTGGTACAATTTTTGCTGAACCTTTATGTATGATTTTCAACTTGGCTCTATGCACATGCGTCTTTCCAGATGATTGGAAGATTGCGAGGATTTGTCCAGTTTTTAAAAAAAGGTGACGCTAACAACCCCAACAACTACCGTCCTATTCCTATTGTCGTTATCCCTGCTTTTGCGAAGATTTTTGAAATGAGCGAGTTGCCTTTCTCACTAAATCGTGTATGTCCTTCCACCAGCATTGGAAGATTGCGAGGATTTGTCCAGTTTTTAAAAAAGGTGACGCTAACAACCTCAACAACTACCGCCATATTGCCATTACCAGCACGGATTTACATCAAGAAGATCCACAGTCACCGATTTATCCACTTTATCCCAAGGAATAGCAGAGACGCTGGACATGGGTGGACAATTGGACGTAATATACACGGATTTCTCCAGAGCCTTTGACAATATTGACCACTCAATATTGCTCCGCAAATTGAGCTATTTGGGTTTCGATAACGCACAGTCTGCTTTTTTAAATCCTACTTGACAAACCGCCAGAATTACGTCTATTATAATGGCTTCAGATCCCTTCAGTATGTGTCATCATCTGGTGTACCACAGGGTTCGTATCTTGGTCCTCTTTTATTTAATCTATTTATTAACGATCTTATTAACGAGATTCAATGTCCTGTTTTGGCTTATGCTGACGATATAAAAATTTATCGTGGAATAGTGACTTATTCGGATGTCGATATACTTCAGCAGAATTTGGATATAATTTTTACCTATAGAACAATAAGCTACATCTCAATATAGACAAGTGCTGCTCTGTCACTTATACTAGGAAGGTAAATTTCATTCGTTCAGAATATTCGTTCACATTAACATATATATATCCAAGGTTATCCACCTTATTCCTTGGCTACACCGTACTGATGACGACCAATTAGTCAGAAACACGTGTCTACGGTTGCACTACAGCGGAATTTGCCAAATATTCTCTTTTTCTTGCTTTATTTTATGTATCCGCAATAATTCCTCTATTGATTATATCTCCTGGATTCGGATGGCACGCAGGTTGACAATGTTTTCCTCGTGGCGATGTTAGTCGTTGTTTTCAAAACCGAAGATCTAACTGAAGCTGCAAATGGCAGTCTGTCACGTGATGGTCTTCCGTATATGCTTACATCTCCTAGGTTATCCCACCTTATTCCTTGGCTACACCATACTGATGACGACCAATTAGTCAGAAACACGTGTCTACGGTTGCACTACAGCGGAATTTACCCAATATTCTCTTTTTCTTGCTATATATACATATATATCTATATATCTACTTTGTCATCCGTCAATGACCTGGGTGTTCTTTTTGATTCGGCACTAACGTTTGCTGAGCATATATCATCCATTACCGTTTCTGCGCATAAAATACTTGGCTTCATTATTCGTACCTGTAATTGTTTTACTAACTTACAAACGATATGTTCCCTTTTTTATGCCCGCGTTATAAGCAAACTAGAGTACGCATCTGAGGTGTGGTTCCCGATATACCATGTGTACTTGAACGCATTTGAACGGCTACAAAGAAGATTCCTGAAATACCTATCATTCAAACTGGATGGCTTCTATCCGAGTCACAATACCGACTACAGTGCATTGCTCTCTGATATAATTTTAGAGCACTATCCGAAAGAAGAACTGACAGCGTCTCCTTCTTGAATAACCTACTGTTCAGTCTATTGGATGCTCCGGAGTTGCTTTCTAGAGTGAATATCCTGGTGCCACGTCTTCAGTTGAGCGCAAGCAATTATGGTTCCGACGCCCAGGACGAATATCCTATACAAACATGAGTAATTTTTGCGATTTTAGTGTCAATTTTTCAATTTATTTAATATGCTTTGCTGTTTTTCTTATAATCCTGTAATACATTATTTCATAATTATTTCTTAATCTACACTGAGTTTGATAATGACATATAATGTCGAAACTGCAGTCACATAGTGATTAAAATAAAGTGAAGTTCTTCAAAGTTTAATTGAGTGTTTTATTTTACTTATATCCAGTATCATGAATCTTCACAAAGTAAGTGTAAGTGTTATATATTTACCTGAAGAAATTTAGCAGTGATTAGCAGTGATAAGTACAGAACCAGTCATTCCATTATAGAATCCATATTCTTTACTTTTAAATATTCCAATATCACTGTATTTCTGAATTTTCCGATTCAGAACTTTAAAATTCTTACTGTCATTTACTTTGTACAACGTAAACATTAATTTCATTAAAAGTCGAATTTAAGCGCTGCTACAAGGATATATAATATAGTCCTCATTAATAATACTTCTATTCATTAGTGATTTGCTGCCAAAACTATATTATCTATTCCCAACGAATACTCTTTCTTATGAAATTATATAATATTACATAATATTCATAAAATATTATTAAAATTAATTTACTTACCGTGATACAAGATTTGGTGTTTTCTATATTTTATATAACTATTAAACAAGTCGAATAAAAACATGAAAATCTTATATTATTGTATATGTCAATGGTAGAACGCCTTTATAAACAGAGTGGTGACAAGATGGTATATAGGTTGACGCAAATTGTATCTACATAATGACGTCTCGAATCAAAAATGTATTTTAGAATTACAGTCGTACCTTTATTTATCATGTTTTTTAAATACGTATCCATTTAACACGCCAATTATAGGTTATTATATCAAACCAATTTAATAATACTACTAGTTATTATACCATTTGACAACTACCCAGAGGGTACCCACATAATGGCCCATTTGGTTTCTATTGCTCGCCTATCTCTCGTCACCACTCTCATTATAATGGCTCTAGTCAATGTAGATGTGTTGCGCCATCTTGTGTTAAAGAGAGGTTGTTACAAATTCAATAACTATTTTATTTTAATGAATTTAAATTAGTGAAACACGTCATAGAATATAAAAACCTAATACTCTGCAAATATTTAGAGGTAATCTAAAATTAAACATTATTTATTTAAAAAGGTTTATAGGGTAAGGTCGTCAAAATCGTATCGGTCCTTAGAGTAAGTAAGATATATAAAGAGAGCATAATGTCAGTTTATAGACAAATAAAGCATCACTTTATTTCTTTATTTGTATTATTTTGTGGGGTACGGGCAGGGTAGAAATGGTTCAACCTTGGCGGGTTGCATACCGTTAGGCATCATATATAATAAAATTTATTAAATTATTTAAATTCGTATATTATTATTTTTTAATTGTTTATAAATGAAAGCTATTTCTCTAATAATTATACTTTAAAAAAACAAATTATAGATTTTTCTAAAAATAAATATTTGCTAGTGCCCATGAATTACTCGTAAACTTTCAATACATAACTGAAGTAAAAATGTTATTTCCAAAGATGCCTTTCAGAACAATGAATGGTTCTGCAAGCATAGAAATGTCTGTCATTCAACTGTAATATTCACTCAATATTTACTCTATGTAAAACTGAAATATAATAATAAAGAATGTGTATACATACTTACTTTAGCAATAGTATAAACAACTTACACAACAGCAAATTTATATACATATATATTTATTACTAATATATCTACATACTTCAACATTTAACTAGGCTCTTGAATTTACATATATGAGGTTTTATTTTATGATTTTATTTATAATATAATAATATATAAAAGTTCTTCGTTAAGTTCTTATGGATCTCTTGATGGGAGGTTTGATTCACTCTCACTCGTTGATAGTTAATAAACTATTTCACTGTCACCAAAGAAAATGATGCACATGCTTCACAATTTATGTTTGTATAGCACTTCACTAAGGTATATAGTAGTTAGAGTATATTTATACTGGCAATTATTCGCAAAATGCTTAGACCAAAGTATCTGCTTTCCTTTGGAACCCAATTTGGTCTATCTATTTTCTTTATCCATAGATTCCTTCAAATGTTCTCTTTTGGTGTCCTATAATCAACAATTTTCAATGTTAAAAGATTGATATTCACCAAATTATGGATGAAATTAATAGCTACCTACAATTGCGGAAAGTTATAATTTTGCTCTTCTCTGCATGTAATTCCCTTGCACTCTCTTGCTACTCCAATTTGTGCAATGAAAAGCGGCCCATCAAACCATATTAAATACTAAGTACTAAATTAAAGATAAAACAGCTAAATCCTTAGTAAAAATGAAATGGGAAATAATGGAAATTCTTAACCTTAAACTAATTAATAACAAATTATTATATTGAAGGTATTAAATAAAAAATAAATTATATATGAACATAGAACGTTTGTAATTCACGATAATAAAGAATAAAATAGAAAATATATATTAGACAAATAAACAGATAATTTTCACACGGTTCCACCAATGGCGGATGTAAACGTACCCCTCTCGGCATCACTTTTTGTCGATAATGCTCTCTCCCAGGGTTACGATTAGACACTTGCAAATTGTACCAACATCTCAAAGCAAAACGTACTAGATTTTCATAAAAAGTACTATCTGTCAGAATAAAAAAAAAATTTTTTTGGAAATTTAGTACTATTTATCCAAATTTAGTACTTTTTTTGAGGAAGAATTCCTAAATATTCACTTTATCTTGGTCAATCAATTCATGGCGACAATAAAGTGGAGTATATATCTAGGCCAGTATGTACAATAATAACAATGCTTTATCGTTATTAAACATGGAATAAGTGGGAAACACGTTAGTGTTAGTTATGGTGTTTTAGCTTTATTGAGTTATAATAATAGTTTCAGTTTGTTGTGAATATTTGAATATGTAACATAAATAAAAAACAGTCTTCTTCTAAAATACTAGAACAAATAACATTATTTTGTTAAAAATCAGTCTCTTCTTCCAAAATACTTTCTAAGTCACGTTCAGACATAACATTTTTCGTCATAATGTTCTTTGGTGTCCACTTTCTAATAGTCCCGGCCAATTTCACAGATTGCTTTACATGCAATATTGACGAACAAGTAGATATTCCCAAACGATTCCGGAGCTTAGTTTTCATCAAAGACAATTGCGAAAATACTCGTTCAGCTGCTGCTGAGGAATGAGGCAAACTCAAAACTATCTTTGCAAGTTGCATTAAATTAGGAAACATGGGCTTACCTAGACCATTGGTACATCTATTTACCTTTTTCCAGAAAGTAGTTACGTTATTTTGAGACCATGTTTTCACAGAATCAAGTTCTGACAACATCTGCCACTCAATATTAACAGCCTCTAAATCCAATTTTAAATATGGGAAGAGATTTGACCATTCTGCAATGGACATTATTTGTCCAGAGGTAGCATTCGCTGGGGTAAAATTAGCCGCAAATTTCAAATACTCATCCCCAAAATCAAACCGAGACTTAATCTGCCTTGACAACTCTACTAAAAAATCTAAGCAGCGTAATTTCACATTATGCATATCTGCTGGAGGAACCTTCCCAGACTTAGCAATGACATCAAAACAAGCTCCTAGATACAACTGATCTAATCCTTGGTAATTATGTGGGTTACTGATTATTATAGAGTCTATGTCCACATTGCTTTCAAGTATTTCACGTTTAATGTAACACTTAAGGATTGTCTTATAGAGCGTTGTCATGGTTCCCAACAATTCGGATAATTTTGGTTGCTCAGATTGCAGAACAATGTTAACCTGGGTGACCAATTGTAATACATATGATAAAAAACTTAGGTAAAGTTTGAAAACTGGATTCTGAAAGGCATTTAGTAAAGACTGGACCGTTGGTGACTTATCTTCTAAAATTCTGTGTTGAAAATATAAGGTGAGAGAATTCCAGTGTTCTAGGACTCGTTTCACAACAGCCTGTAAAATTTAATTTTGAGTTTTAATACCTCAAAACATCATTTTTTTACTTACATATCGTGACAACCATCTGGTGGAGCTCAGGTATAAAATTCTAGTTGATTTTTCACCGCAAAATGTTTGGAATTCCTAAAGATCATTAATTCTTTGAGTGCTATGAGCAAAATGTAAGTAAACATCACGCATAAATAATTCAACAGTATTGGACAATAGTGCACTTGCATGAGATGCACATAAGTGCAGGGAGTGACAACTACAACCCAAAACGAAAATATATGGATTTAAAGTCTTTAGTAAGGCTTTAACGCCGTTTCTATCCCCCATCATAACATTTGCATTATCTGTTCCAAATCCAGCAAGGTTCTCATATGGTATAGAACTTTGATCCAAAAGTACTTTCACAGCATCAAATAATGCTTGAGCAGTGCAAGTCCTGACCTCTATTAAATCAAGAAAACAATCATAGACTTCCATTTTGTCATCATCCCAGAATCGAGCTAACACTACTAAGCTTTTTGAAGTACTCACATCAGTCGTCTCATCCAGAATTAATGAGAAATACCTATATTTCCCTTTCAATATTCTGACAATATTTTCCTGTTCTGTGGGACCCAATCTATTTACGACAATTTGAGCTGCTTTATCTTTCTTCATTTTAACAGACTTTGCTATCAATGAATCAGAAAATATATCTGCCATTGCAGGAAGTAGATCATCCATCAACAGGAAGGGAAGATTTTTTTCACAAAAAAAGCACATAGCTTGAACTCTGCGTTTTGAATTTTTCTGCTCAGTGACAATTTTTCATCATTCATCAAGACGTTTTTTACTGATGGCGTGCCCTTGAGGGCTTTGACCTTATTCGTATGTGATGTAGTTTTTTCATGTCGTTTCAAATGAAAACTATCTCCCATTATAGTTTTCTGGCAAGCTTTGCAATGTGCTTTATTGTTTATATTTTCGACCCATTCGAATGTCTTGCTCCAATCTTCGCTGAAGTTTTGTTCATAATTTTTTTTCTTGCATTTCTGATTCTGCTTCCTGTTTGGTTCTTCTAACTGGACAACTTCCATTAAATTTACATCTTCAAGCTCTTCCTCTGAGGAAGAGCCCTCTTGTTCGGATATTGGTTTCAATTCTTTTTCTGAGACTTGTGACGTCGTAGGCTCCTCCAGGTCCAAGGGCTCAGTGAGTTTGGGCTTCTTGTTGATTACGTAAACGTATCTAAAATCATAAATAAATATAATGTATGCATGAAGAGATACATTTCACAGCAATAATATAAGTACTTTACTTACTTATCCATTTTTTGATGATTTTGCAAACGGATTGCGAATAATGCGAATATTGCGAATATTAATAACAACAACAACACAACAAGATAACAAGAACATGATTCACAGACATGATTCGACAGGATTTTCTAAATCTCTAAAAGTCCCTAGATCTAGGGATTCTAGGGACTTTAAGACTGACCAACCTAACCTTGCTGAACATGACAGACCGTGGCGCATGGCACACTCAAGGTCTCAAGGACTCAAGGCACACTTGGCCACTGTGACGGATGACAGCTTTGCCTCCCAGTGTTGTCAAATTTATACACTTTGAGTTATTGAGTTGAGATAAAGGAATTTTTTGGAACTCAACGCAAAAATTCAAAACGTACTGAATCATGTAAAGAGGTACTAAAGTAGGGTCATTTTGCAAGAAGTACTGAAAATAGTACAATTGTACTGGCAATCGTAACCCTGCTCTCTCCTTCTTTTCTATCCTCCTTGTACCGGTCTGTAAATCGTATTTTTCGTTTATTTATACGTTGGGAAAGACTATAGCGCCATCTGTTCCTGTTTTCTTGTACTTTCTACATCTTGTTATATACATTCACAAAACGGCATTAATCAGACGACGTTTAGTGTTCATTATATGACGTTCAAAAAAGTGTACCTAATCCATGTAAATTTGTGTATGTATTTTTAAAGATATATTTATGATGTGAGTACAACTTTCGACTTTTTTAAGGGCAAATAAGATTAAATGTAGTATATAGGTTAAAACAATAAGAAGAAAGAATAAGATTTGTTTAGTTTATATGTTAGAATTGTAATTTATTCGTAATATGACTGAGTTTCATAAATCGTACCGACTTGAGTGGTATATATCGTACTGGTACAATTTGGAGGTTTACTAATTGTATTTATTGATTATGGTTATTTCAGCTAAAGATGGCAAGAAGGCAATATGGAAAATTGTCTGAAGATGACATGAAACGAGCTCTAGAAGAGTATACAAGTAAAAAAATTAAGTTCAATAAATGTTGCATAAAGTATAACATTCCTAAACTTACATTGAAAAGACACGCACACGGGAAAGTGAAAAGGAGTGAATTGGAAAGAGCAGAATAGGCACATGCAGAGGACAACACAAAAAAATTCAAAAAATCGATGGAGCAAAGAAGAGTTAATGGTCGATTACCTGTTATTCCTGTTCTACTTGAAAATAATGTAGTAAAACATATTCTGTTATTTGAATAGTGTCTTTTGGACTTACCATAACAGATGTTAGGAAACTTGCGAATGATCTAATGGAGGCTACCGTTTTATGTACAGACGTCCATAATTAGCTTTGCAGCAACCTGAAAATACATCGACAGGCCGTTGTAATAGTTTTAATAGAGAAAATGTGTACAAATTTTTTGATTTATTGGAAAATGTTGTTGATGAACACAAAATAGGAGCTCGAAATATTTATAACGCTGATGAATCTGACTTCTCCACCGTACAAAAAAAAATCTCCAAAAGTTATAGCTCAACGTGGAAAACATCAAGTTGGATTCATAGCAAGTGGAGAAAGAGTCGTGTGCCGTTGCAATGCAACGTTCGTCCAATGACTGCTTTTACTTTCTTATACGTAGTATAAGATGATGATGATGATGATGAAAATCATCATGATGAAAATGATGAGGAGGGGTTTTAGTCAGTAAGAGTCTGACACTCCCTGAGAGAAGAGGATCTCGGGGCCCCATGAGGGTTTCCCCTTCTCCCGAAAAAAAAAAAAAAAAGGTTGGGTTGGGTTGGGTTGGGTTGGGTTGAGATGACGATGATGATGATGATGAAAATTTTCGACCTCGAGATTTTTGCAGATGTCCACGTTTTGAAGTCCCCTGATACCAAAAAAGTGGTTTTTAAAAAATGTCTGTGTGTCTGTCTGTGTCTGTGTGTGTGCCTGTGTGTGTGTCTGTGTGTGTGTCTCTCTCTCTCTGTGTGTGTGACCACGATAGCGGTCAAACCGCTGTAGATATCAATTCCAAATTTTGTATTTACGTGTATAATCTCCCTCTTGAGATCTGATTAGTTTTTCAGTAAAATCGGTAGACCGGAAGTAGCAGTTTACTTCAGCGAAAAAATCGAATTTTGACAATATTTCGTCAACTACTAAGTTTAAACAAATTCATAAAGAATTCATATATACTTAAAATTGAAATTGAGAATAATTTTATTTAAAAAGTTTTTCGAAATTCCTACCGGAAGTAGGTCTTTCACTCTTATCGAAAATCAGTTTTTTGCGAATATTTCGCAAGTCATGCTTTTTAGACAAGTACGTAACGGGTATAAAAGTATTTAAAACATAATTTTCAATATCTTTTGTAAAAAAAAAAATTACAAAATTTAGACCGGAAGTACCACTTTTACTCTTATCGAATAGCGACTTTTTGCAAATATGTCGTAAGTTATGCATTCTATATATATTTATCAAGAGTACATAAGTATTTAGAACTAGATTTGAAATATTTTTTGTATATACGAAATTTCAAATTTCGGACCGGAAGTAGCACTTTTACTCTTAGCGAGTAGCACTTTTTTGATAATATCTTGCAAAGTATGCATTCTATAGAGATTTATTAAGAGATTAGAAGTACTTAGAATAGGATTTTGAATAATTTTTGTATAAAAAAATTCTTAAAATTCTATAATTTGAAACGCTCATACGTATAAGAAAGTCGTGTGGTAGCCACACCTCATTTTTTACTTTCTTATACGTAGTATAAGGAAGTATTGTGATGATGAAAATGTTCGACCTCGAGATTTTTGCAGATGTCCACGTTTTGAAGTCCCTTGATACCGAAAAAGTGGTTTTTAAAAAATGTCTCTCTCTCTCTGTGTGTGTGTCTGTGTCTCTCTGTGTGTGTGACCACGATAGCGGTCAAACCGCTATAGGTATCAATTCCAAATTTTATATTTACGAATATAATCTCCCTCTTGAGATCTGATTAGATTTTCAGTAAAATCGGCAGATCGGAAGTGGTAGTTTACTTCAGTCAAAAAATCGAATTTTGCCAATTATTCGGCAACTACTAAGTTTAAACAAATTTGTAAAGAATTCATATATACTCAAAATTAAATTTGAGAAGAGTTTTATTAAAAAAGTTTTTCGGAATTCCTACCGGAAGTAGGTCTTTTACTTTTATCGAAAATCAGTTTTTTGCGAGTCATGCTTTTTAGACAGGTACGTTTCGAATAAAAAAGAATTTAGAACTTAAGTTTCAATACCTTTTGTATAAAAAAATTTTCAAAATTCGGACCGGAAGTAACACTTTTACTCTTATGGATTAGCGATTTTTGCAAATATTTTGTAAATTATGCATTCTATATATATTTGTCAAGAGTACAAAAGCATTTAGAGTTGGATTTGAAATATTTTTTGTATAAATAAAATTTCAAAATTCGGACCGGAAGTAATACTTTTACTCTTATGGAATAGCGATTTTTGCAAATATTTCGTAAATTATGCATTCTATATATATTTGTCGCGAGTATAAAAGTATTTAGAGTTGGATTTGGAATATATTTTTTATAAATGAAAATTCAAAATTCGGACCGGAAGTAATACTTTTACTCTTAGCAAGTAGCATTTTTTTGAAAATATCTCACAAAGTATGTATCCTGTAGAGATTTATTAAGAGACTGGAAGTACATAGAATAGGATTTTGAATAATTTTTGTATAAAATAATTTTTTAAATTGTATTATGTGAAACGCTCATACGTATAAGAAAGTCGTGTGGTGACCACACCTCATTTTTATGTTCTGAATATGTTGTCGAGGAGATGATACAGTGCTCTCTATGTAAAACATGGGCACATGAAAAATGCACAGGAGGGTCTTCCAGTACATTCATATGTGATATCTGTATGTGATGCTTATGGGCAATATTTTAAATTTTTTGTGTAACGTTGTTTTTCACTGGAATTAAACATAAGTGCGCATGGGTAATATAATGAATGGTACGATTTAAATCACCCTAGGTACGATTTAGGGACCCAGGTTTCCAAATCGTACCATTTGTAGAGTTACAAAAAAAGTGCCTTAAAACATAGTTTTGCCTATGTATTTCATTCTTATTATTATTTTCAGTTATAAAACACCACCTGTCAAATAAAACAAAAATATCAATCACTACAGAGCACCATATTTAAAGAAATTAACAAAATGTACTAAATGGTACGATTTCGGCGACCTTACCCTACAGGTTACCTCATAATAAGTAAAGGTTTGCCTAAAATTGGTCTTTCTTTACTACGCTTATCAGTTACGTATCTATACACATTATAGATTATGCGAGTTAAATTGTTATTATATATTTAAGGATTTTATTACACATTAATACCTGTTAATTAAGTCTTCTATCCAGTATATAATTATTAATTCTCATCTTGTGATTTACGTACTCGACTAGAACATTAAGCTAATGTTTTTCCATTTTTATATTTCACACAAACATAATTATTGTGACACTTTAATTACACACCATTAGATCCTGAATTATTACAGCTACATTCGCATGAATCCTGTCTTACGTTCGAAAGCATTCATTAAGTACAATACACACAATTTGTCCTCATATTCAAATATGAAGCGATATATTACTGATTTCTAATTAGGCATAAAGTTAAGTGAATGTCATAATAAATTTTATAATCTTAGCAGTGTAAGGATAATGTGCATTATGATATTTTATATTTGCATGTACTTCGAACATTCGTAGAAAATAGAAATACGTCTTGCTAAGGGTTTATAAACTTGCCTCCTGACAATATATAAATAAGATATTTTGCAGGAAAAGTAATAATAATAATATACGTTTATTACTATTGTTTTACATTATAATAATAAGCTTTATTGCCCAACAGTTTACAACCAGTTACTTCTTCTTCTTCTCCTTCTTCTTCTTCTTCTTCTTATACTTCTTCATCTTCTTCTTCTTCTTTTTCTTCTTCCTCTTCTTCTTCTTCTTCTTCTTCTCCTTCTTCTTCTTCTTCTTCTTCATCTTCTTCTTCTTCTTCTTCTTCTTCTTCTTCTTCTTCTTCTTCTTCTTCTTCTTCTTCTTCTTCTTCTTCTTCTCCTTCTTCTTCTTCTTCTTCTTCTTCTTCTTCTTCTTCTTCTTCTTCTTCTTCTTCTTCTTCTTCTTCCTCTTCTTCTTTTTATTCCTACTCTTCTTCTTCTTCTTCGTTTAATAGACGTATCGTGATTCTTGTGAGCTTGATTGCCAGCCATCACGCCAGAGCTTTGGTGGTCATCCTATAGGTCTTCTTCCATGTGGTGTATTATTTTGTACTAGCCTAACCATTCTGTCGGAGATCATTCGGCTAACATGGTGGTTCCATTCTCTTCTTCTCTTCCTCGACCATCTGACCACGTCGTCCGTTTGACCTTTCTCTCTTATGTCTGTGTTTCTCTGCCTATTCTTCAATGTATGTCCCATTATCGTTCTTAAGGTCTTCATTTGAGTTGTTTCAGCACCATATGTCGTCAGTGGTCGTACGCACGTTTTGTATATTCTTGATTTGCATTCTGTACTTATGTGTTTGTTTCTCCATATTGGATATCTAAGGTGTCCCGATATTGCTTGAGTTTTGTTAACTTGTTTCCTCACCGTGTCCCCCAGAAAACCCGCGCTTGTGATTTTGTATCCAAGGTATTCGATTGACATGGTTTGGCCAATGATATTAGTTCCTATTGCCAATTTGCAGCGCAAAGGTTCTTTTGCTATGGTCATGCAGTTGGGTTTGTTTGTGGAGTTTTCCTGCCTGCTTGTTAAACGCTTGTAGCAATCTTTAGAAGTCATCTTCCGATTCCGCAGTAAGTACTGCATCATCAGCGTAGCATAATATATATTTATTTTATGCATGCCCATTCGATATTCAAGTCCGTTGTTCTTTACAGCTTTCACCATCTCGTCCATGATTGTATTGAATAACAAAGGACTGAGACTGTCACCTTGGCGGATACCTGTTGTAGTTCGTAGATATTGCGTTAAGGTGTGATTTGTGCGTATTGGCATTGTTGTGTTTGCGTTTAGGTCCTTAATGAGTTCTATGTATTCTTTCTTCGTATTACCGTTTTCCAGTTATGACGTCCTTTAGTTGTACTCTGTCAAACGCCTTCGTTAGGTCCACAAAGCAGAGATAGGCAGGGGCGTTGTACTCTTCGGATTTTTCTATCAATTGTCTGAGTATGAATAGTTCATCAGTTGTAGATCGGTTTTTTCAAAATCCCTGTTGTTCTTCACTTATTGGCATGATTGTGGATATTTCGTCCACAATGATCTTAGTTAGGAGTTTTAGCGAGGTGCTGGAATAACAATGTTATTCCACGGTAATGTTACGCTGTTTTTCCATTCTTCAGGTACTCTTCTATGTCGTAGTATGATATTAAACAGTTCTGTGTATCCTTTGATGATGGCAGTTCCTCCATTTTTTTATTAGTTCATTTGGTGTTTTGTCTTGATTTGGAGCTTTCCTGTTCTTAAAGTTTCTTCACCGTATCCCTTACTTGCTCTTCGATGATTTGCACGTACTCTTCTGGTGCATCGTCTTGTATGTCCTCTTCTTGTGCACTGTGTTTTCTATGTCTGCGTATTGATTTCGGAAATATTTCTCCCATTATTCTTCCTTGATTGTTCTGAGTTGTATTGTTTCATTCGTTTCTCGTTTCATGCCCCTTAGTAGTTTCCAGATACGTTTTTGTGCTCCATACATGTCTATACAACCAGTTACAAGACAATTTATTACAATTTTACAATAAGCGAGTATATAATCGACCAATGTATGAAATAGACATAGTATATCTTACAACGTAAAGAAAAGTCAAAATTGTAAATTAAGTAAGAGTTATACAATAGAGAAGAACAAGTCAGTATAACAGAGCATACAATGATAACGAACATCAATAATATCTGCTGAAGTGTTCGGCGATTACTGTCCTCACGAACCCGATGCTGAAATTGGAACACACTGAATTAATAGGTGATCTAACCACGACATTAGTTTTCGGAAAAGGTAAATTGAAAGCAAGGGCATGACGCCATACAGGACTGGGTACAGCAAATCTTATTTTCTGAAGTAATGCAGGAGAATCAACTGTGTTGTGAAGCAATTTGAAGAAAAACCATATACCCGTGGCAATACCCCTGAAATGGAAAGAATTTAATTCGAAACGTGTTACCAATAAGCATAAGATTAACAAGAGCATCATTGAGACCAAATGCTCTGAGTTTCATTGCAACGGTGTGATTCAAACGATCGAAGTCCGCGGCAAAATCACCACATCAACCTGCCCTCCATTATCCAAGTTATCAGAAATTAATTGCGTGACATGGCAGAGATTGGTACCGGTGGATCTCGCGTCCAGAAAACCATCCTGATAAGGTGATAAATTCTGATTAACTAATGGATAAAGACCGGAATGAATACAAAGTTCAAACATTTTTGAAAAATTTGAATGGATTGCAATGGGTCTATAGTTTGTGATAACTGGCTGATCACCACCTTTAATGTGAAATTTTCGCTTGATAAAATCACACAGTTTTTTTTTAAATACGTTCCTGTATTTTACGACCTGTACATCCAGCAGAACACCAGTCCCAGAACCGTCTCCACTTCGAGCCAAGCAAAACACTCACTAGCGAACACCAGATAACTTGTAGAGTTTTTTTGATCACCACTTATACATTTTATTATACACGATTAGACCAATCTGGATCTAATTCGAGATTAGTTACTCGGTCTAAAGATAGAGAATTTATGTCATTTATTTCAGGCGTTTTCTTGTCTAACTAATATCACACATAGCTTAAAACAATTATATAATTATCCATCATTACGTTAAAATCCTAAATTATAAACTTACATATTTGATCAGTTAACCGTAAACATATTCATACACATTTTAAAAATAATTTTATCGATTAATATCGCAGTCGTGTTATGCATTTAAAATGTCACTGAGTGGTAAGCCATTTTTCAAGTGAACAAAGTTTGACAATCCTATATATTTATTTATTCTTCATGATGACATTTTGAAATAACGGCAAATATTATTCGACAAACGATTTCTGAAACGACACTTACTGTACTAACAGTTTGTATATTAATCAAATAAGAATATAAACAGTATTGCTTTCTTTTGAAAGTGTATTACTTTCTTATACGTAGTATAAGGAAGTATTGTGACGTTGAAAATTTTCGACATCAAGATTTTTGCAGATGTCCACGTTTTGAAGTCCCCTGATACCGAAAAATGGATTTTTAAAAAATCTCCCTCTCTCTCTTTCTGTCAGTGTGTCTGTGTGTTATTAAATATCTGCCCTGTATGCGGACTGGTAAGGAATAATTGTTTTTGAATAATTATTTAATTAACAAGGGAGCATGTATTTTTTAGAAATTTATTTTGACGGACCAAAGTTAGTTGCCTATACCACACGCGTTTCACCACGATCCGCGTGAACATCGATGCATTCTTATTGCGTTTGAGTTATGCATTTATACGGTTGGATGACTTTGAGTAGCTTCACAGTTGACGTTTATACCTAACCTTAAATTTTATGTGTGCGACAAATCGTAAGTAACGGTGGTGTAAATGTATTTAAAGAAAACCATCATCAGGTAGCCTACAGTAATAGAACGGACAGGAATATAACCTAAGTGCGTATTACTATAATAAATTGAAACTTTATAGAAATACATATAAACTTTTAAAATACTAAAACATAGTATATTCATCGTGTTTCAAAGAAGGGCACAAATATAAACATATACACACATTTATTTCGCTTTAAAAGAAATATATTTATAAACTTAAAACTTGTTCTGGAAAATACGAAAGTAAATTCATGAAATTAAAACATAACCTCTCTCTTTGTATGTTGGTTATAATAACGTGTTTTTTTAAACAAATTGTTTTTAAATGACTATTGATTGGACATTAGATTATAACGGAACTCTGGAGAAAAATTTGGCCTGCTCATATGTGATAGATTTTATTCTGCTCGCAAAATTCTTTATTTCTGAAAAATCTACAAATAATTAGCAACTGGTTTTCTTATGCATTGTGTTTAATGTCGGAAGATTGATAATCGAGTTCCTGGACTTGATTAACATGCGGAAATATTTAGCATACTCAGGTTCTCGGACCGGTGTCTGCCAAATTGGTACGGTATTCGGAACTTTCACCTTTTGTGCTTGGACAAGCGGTTGAAACGGAGAAGGGAAGAACCCCAGGTCTCGAAACCCGATGTTCAACGTCAACGAGAAAAAACGTTCTACTAGGGGACGGTTCTGAAAGGCTTCAAGGAAACAAGTGTCTTTTGCATACAATTCCTTTTTCTTTTATAGGCGACGAGCGCGCTAAAATCTCCCACCTTCTAGAGTAGAAAGTGACACCAACTGTTCCGTTGCAAAAATATGACGATCATGTAATTTTCCACTCTGCACATGGCAGGTTTTAACAATTTAAATATTATTTTAAACAATTATCAAAAATACCAAGAAATATACAGAAATATATTCGGTTACATACAATCATTAATAGAAAAATAATTAAAAAGCTACACATATCTTAAATGATTACTTACAGCATGACAAATATGTACTTTAATGACTTTTTATTAAATTAACGCTATAGGTTAGTTACAGTGTGACCACGATAGCGGTCAAACCGCTATAGGTATCAATTTCAAATTTTGTATTTACGAGTATAATCTAACTCTTGAGATCTGATTAGATTTTCAGTAAAATCGGCAGACTGGAAGTACTAGTTTATCGAATATTACCAATATTTCGTCAACCACTAAGTTTAACCAATTTTGTGAGGAATTCATATATACCCAAAATTAAATTTGAGAAGAATTTTATTAAAAAAGTTTTTCGAAATTTCTACCGGAAGTATGTCTTTTACTCTTATTGAAAATCGTTTTTTTTTTTGCGAATATTTCGCAAGTCATGCTTTTTAGACAGATTCGTTACGAGTATAAAAGTATTTAGAACTTAATTTTAAATAGTTCTTTTATAACAGAAATTCAAAATTCGAACCGGAAGTAACATTTTTACTCTTAGCAAGTACGTAGCACTTTCTTACGAATAGCTAGCAAAGTATGCATTCTATAGAGATTTATTAAGAGAATAGAAGTACTTATAATAGGTTTATGAATAAGTTTTTTATATAAACTTTCTTAAAATTTGGACTTATTCAGAGGCTTATTTTCCCCAGAAGTTAAAACTATTTAGAACAATATAGAACAATTTTGTATAATTAGAAACCCTCATACGCATAAGAAAGTCGCCTGGTGGCCACACCTCTTTTTTTAATTTCTCATACGTAGTATAAAGAAGTATTGTGATAACAAAAAATTTCAACTTCGGGATTTTTGCAGATGTCCACGTTTTGAAATCCCCTGATACCAAAAAAGTGGTTTTTAAAAAAAATGTGTGTATGTGTGTGCGTGACCTACCGGAAGTATGTCTTTTACTCTTATTGAAAATCGGTTTTTTTCAAGTCATGCTTTTTAGACAGATTCGTTACGAGTATAAAAGTATTTAGACCTTAATTTTAAATAGTTCTTTTATAAAAAAAATTCAAAATTCGGACCGGAAGTAACATTTTTACTCTAAGCAAGTACGTAGCACTTTCTTACGAATATCTAGCAAAGTATGCATTTTATAGAGATTTATTAAGAGAATAGAAGTACTTATAATAGGTTTATGAATAAGTTTCTTATATAAACTTTCTTAAAATTTGGACTTACTCAGAGGCTTATTTTCCCCAGAAGTTAAAACTATTAAGAACAATATAGAACAATTTTGTATAATTAGAAACCCTCATACGTATAAGAAAGTCGCCTGGTGGCCACACCTCTTTTTTTACTTTCTCATACGTAGTATAAAGAAGTATTGTGATAACAAAAAATTTCAACTTCGGGATTTTTGCAGATGTCCACGTTTTGAAATCCCCTGATACCAAAAAAGTGGTTTTAAAAAAATTTGTGTATGTGTGTGTGTGACCACCATAGCGGTCAAACCCCTGTATATATCAATTCCAATTTTTGTATTTACGTGTATAATCTCCCTCTTGAAATCCGATTAGTGTTTCAATAAAATCGGTAGACCGGAAGTAGTAGCTTAATTCAATGCAAAAATTGAATTTTGCCAATATTTTGTCAATTACTAAGTTTAAACAAATTTATAAAGAATTCAAATGTACTCAAATTTAAATTTGAAAAGAATTTTATTGAAAAAGTTTTTCGAAATTCCTACCGGAAGTAGGTCATTTACTCTTACTGAAGTTTTTTGCGAATATCTCGCAAGTCATGCTTTCTAGCCAGGTACATTACGAGTATAATGAAATTTCAAAATTCTGACCGGAAGTAACAGTTTTACTCCTATCGCTTACACTTTTTTTCGAATATTTTGCAAAGTACGCATTCTATAGGATTTATTAAGAGAGTATTTATAATAAGATTTTGAATGATTCTTGTATAAAAAAAATCTATAATTTGAAACGCTCATACGTACCGCGCCTTCAAATATTGTGCTCATTAGAGACGGCCATGCTTTTTTTTAATAGTTGGTGACCGTGCATAATTTCGATAGTTTGGTTATGTCATGTAAATAGAAGACGGGCGTAATTCTAGCAATTTTCTAGACACGGGTATTTTTTAAATTGGTCAACGAGGAGAAACTGTTGTAGCGTTTAAATTTTTTGAAAAAGTAATATTTCAACTTAATATTATCTTAGATTACAAAAATTAATTATCGTTTCAAATGATGATTTAGTGTGAGTTTAGAAAGAAAAAATATAAGAGATTAATTTTTAAAATTTTATCTAAAAATTTCGCTTTTAAGCTAGTTTTAGAAAATAATAATTAAGATGACCACCAGTTGAACAATGAATCAAAAAATATTTACGGTCAGATCTAATAGCACTGTAAGATGGAGCTAATATTTCGGAGGTGGTGATGGAATCGTCCAACCAACTCAGTGATTACTATAATATCGTATAATTTATTGATAAGCACTAGTGAAGAAAGTGTGTGTTTTAGATCTAAGACCACGAGCATTTTGATAGTAAATATTAATTGCATTAGTAGAACTATTGGACCGACTTAGTTTAAAGAAGAGACAATACTAGGTATTCCATTTCTGTACTTAATCTTCAAATTGTTTTCCCCGCTCTTCAAGCGATTGTCCAACTCCACCCTGGCATCTCTATGAATTTTGAGTTACATCGGCATTCGATCCCGCGAAATTGAAAGTCCATGAAGGTTACGGTTTCCCTTAAGTTTAAAGGCATTACGTAAAACGGCACTAACAATGGATTCCGAGTTGAAGGAAATTCTTAAAGGACGCTTACGATCAATTGCTGTAGGATCAAATTAGCCCAATCTAGATACTTTGGTGTCCGTATCGGCAACCTGAAGACAGGAACAGATTTCACCAACCAGGTTTACTTGCTCGGAGTTACTACATTATCATTGTATTACATTTAGATTCAAGAGAGCCGTTATGATTGCAGATGAGTTTAGTTACAAATGTGGTCATATTTTGTGCTGTGTTGAAACGAGAAATTGAAATTTGTTATTCGATCCATTATCCCATGAAGGACGGAATTAAATTTTTCTAAAAAATTTTATATTTAACACGTTTTTCTGCATTATCACTCCAATTTGAATGGGTTTACCGAAATATTTTACTACATACTTTGTTATTTTTTGAGAAAAGTTGTGTTGCCATATGGCAACGCGAGTCTTTGGCATTACTGCATTAAAAAAAAAATTTCAATTATTATATTTCATTATTACCAATTCGTAGCTACAACTGCGTATGATACCTAACATTACATGACAAGCACACCCCCACATTGCATTTAGGACATTTTGTACGCATAATTGATTTGCAGTTGTCACCATTACACCGGATTTTTTTTTCAGTTGGCGTAAGCATATGGCCAATACTGTCGTACCACACGTCATCGGAAACACGGCTGAAAGATCTACTGGATTTCGGCCTACCACTACTTGTAGGCGGATTTTTATACTTGTTCAAATACACTTTTACTATCTCTCGACGGAATTCTAGTTGAATTAGTATGTTGCCCGACTTCTTATACAATACCCACGCATTTTGTATCGACGCGTCTATCAACCACGTAAAAAGGCACCACCGCCACTTCTTTCCACGTAAACTTATTCTCCATCGGGCAATGTTCTCGTCCATTAGATCTGTACCCCCCATGGATGTATTATATTTAGAGATCATGTAGGGTCTTGGAACTTGAAAATTTCTTTTCTCTTTTACCGAATACCGTTTCACAGTTCCAACAGAAGCAACTCCATATCTTGTAGAAGCTGCAGAAACTACGTTGTTGTCCTTCCATGTCGCTAATAAAATGCCATTTGTCTTATCTAAAGACGAGTCAAAGTCACCACGATTTCTTTTTGCCATCATTTTTTTGACACTACGGGACAATTATTTGGAATTCGAATATCACGAATGGTTCCAGTTGAGGAGTATCCTCTTGTTTTCAAATGACTCAGCAAGTAAAAATTAGTAAATAAATTGTCCGTAAATAAGTTGTAGCGCAGTTTATTCTTTTCCTCTGACAACTTATCCAACAGCATCAATAACGGAGCGGTACATTTTCCAAATACAACTTGATATTCTTCTTTCACTCGTGCATATTTACCTTGATATAGCGAAAAGTTAACAAGATATCCAGATTTGGTGTTTAGGCTCCATACTTTGTATCCAAACCTAATCGACTTTCCCCTTATAAACTGTTTGCATGAGTGCTTACCAAAATATTTCACCATAGATTTGTCATAATTTAAGTCTTCCTCTGGAACAAACCATTTTAAAAATCTATGGCGTAATAGATCACTCAAGGGTCGCAATTTGTAATATTTATCAGTTGGATGCAACAGGTTGTTATCTGCGCAGTGAAGGCATCGCCAAATTACTAGAAAGCTGTCTCTCCTCATTGCTTCAGTTACCAATCGGTTACCAAGATCTCCATCAGTGTTCCAGTAGCTTTTCTTTCCAGGTAACTGACAGTATCCCGATAAAATTAAAATAGCAATGATACATCTCATTTCATCTAAAGTAATTTGTGGATTTGGAAAATTTCTAAATTGCGCGTACCTGTTGGATTCTTGTACCAACAAACCCACTACATCATTGTCTATAAACAGTTCAAACATTTCTGTTGGTGACAATGTTTTAAACATTTCATAGTCTGAATTGAAACAATTTTGCGGACCTTCCTCTAAATCACCTTTGACCCATTCAATGTTGGAATAATTTACCTTTTCTACTTCTTCTACACCTTCCTCCACATTACTATCATTATTATTATGTAGACCTTTTACATATAGTTGAACATTAGTATTCAATTGATTGCTAGATAAATTATCAATAAGTCCACCTCCATCTTCCTCGCCGGAATCCTCATCTGTTACAGTGCCTGCATCTGGAGGCTCAATATAAATTTGGCCCACGTCTAAGCCTTCATCATACGCCATATGAAGAGCTTCTTCTAGTGTGAGACCACCACTAGAAAAAAAAAAGATAACTATTTAAAAAAGTGGGCACGCGATAAGACTGGTGTTGCCACATGGCAACACCCACCTTTCAAGATTTATATTTTTCTAAATTTTCAGTAAGTTACTAATAATTGCAACATTAATAGGTACATATACTTTTCAATTTACAAATTCATTATCACCGATTATATGCAACTACATATTGTGACTTTTTATACTTACATCGGTTTGAAATCCATTTTGTGCGAATCTTACTGCATTCACTACCAAAAACACATTTACTTTCTACCACGCTGACAAACAGACGATAACTATTGGTTATGTTGAAAGACGCCGTTACAAACTGAACCGAGGTTTATGCCATCTATCGGATTATAGTCAAAAATATTTATTTTGAAGCAACAGAAAACTACTTAATTTCTGTTGCCATATGGCAACACCAGTACTTGATGGGTTAATATAGAAATGAGAGAAAAGATAAACTAAAAAGTAAATTTAGCCCTAATATATACTGTACATATACCGGCCTAAGCATACTTCATGCATATCAAAAAGTGGGCCAACACTTTAAAACTGACTGATGCTCGGCTGAATTAAAGATGTAGGGCTATTTACTGAAAAGTGAGTTACAAAGATGCGTGCTAATTTGATTAATTTTAATGAAAATGGATACCTTCTTTTGCTGATATTTCTTGACTGGCAAAACAATAATGATCAAAATGTGTAAAGATCGCATTCACAAACCCTTCTCTAGATTTTAGTAGTTACTTCACAAATTATTGTACATTTCTATACATAAAATGAATCTTATTGCAACACAACTGTCTGCCATTGGTAACTACTGAATCAGAATCAAAATCCATACTATACTGAAAGAGATATTTCATCAATATATTTTCGTTTTTTCGTTAGTGATTTACATGTAATATTTCCTAATTCGTTTTTGTAGACTCGAATCATTTTTCTTCATTTAATAAGGTACAATTATTAAACGTGATAGAGTTTTTCGATTTGTACATTATTTCGGTTTGCGTCATAATATAAAAATTCAAAAATCTAGCTCAGCGTAGAACATTGTACATAATATACAATATGTTTAATATATCAAAACAAATGTATAAATGTAATTGGGTTTGATCTTAAACTATATCTCGGCATGTTCAAACATTAGATTGCTAATGTTTGTATAATCATTCACAAAGTAAGCTCGTGCTAACTATTGCATGGACACGTATAACTATAATAATAAATACTCTATGAACTATCGTAGTAAATACATATTTTGTTGAAATTTACATTTCTTACAGTTCAACCTAGAATGTCAGTCGCCGATTCAACCGTTACTACTTGCACTACTGGTTCCGCTTTTAAAAATACCATCGGTCTTCAATCTTCATATTCACCAATAAGGTAAATTTCAATATGAAACGTGTGTAGACGGTATTGAATTAAATTTATGATTTACAATTATTCATCCGTGTCCGGGGGCGAAATTCTAACGTGCCGCTGTCGTAATAGCCCATAAGTAATAATTAATACAAAATCAATACAAAATCATATATAGGAACATCTGCTTCGTACAGGCCAACGACCTATTAATTAACGAACCAGGAATCTTTTAGCTTCTTTATAAGTAATCAATTAATTCAACAACGCTGAAAATCTAATCTTCATTTTCATTACTTCTAAATTAAATTACATACATACATTCATCTTACTTTCTCTTCAAACAAATAAGTAGATATTTAAAAGCTCATTTCGGTTTATATTTAATTTACGGCCGCTTTTTTCTACTTTGACTAAAATACTCAGTTAACTAATCACTGATTAAGCCTTATCATTGATTATCTTTAATGGGCGTTTTTCAATGCGAAGAAATACAAGGCTTGTGTTCAAGGATTTATTGTGCAAAGTTGGCAACATATTTGCTAGACTATTTTTGGTCTAAATCAGCATACTTTGTTCTAACGATATTGGCTCCATTTTCTACATTTGTATTAGAACTTTATGCTTTTCTTAAGATTATATTCTGTAGAATTAGAAATTTAATTTTGTGAATATAGCATCTGAGTACACATATTACAAATTTCTATTATGAAATAAATAACAAACTGTTAAACAAATTTATTGATTAGGTACCTACTTCAATTGACAAATACAAAAGTACTGTGAAAAATTAAAACCCTAATACAATATACATACATATATTCAAATAAAATTAACGGTTGCCTAAAATTATGTAAAATATATGACCCGTAACAAAATCATAAAAGTAGGAATAGAAAAAAGCCAACTACCTACATTTATAAGATGTGGAGATTGGAATATCCTTCCCGATGGTCTTCCTTTTGTATCTATCTCCAAAGATGTCCCACCTCATACCTTGGCTACACCGTACTGACGATGACCAACGAATATGAACGTGTCTGCTGTATGTATATAAATAGACGAAAAAGTTAGTATTGAGTTCTCAATAAATAAGGGCTTGCATGATTCTCTCGCATTCATAGATCAGATCAGATGGTTCGACGGGAAAAAGCCATTCATAGATGGCGCCACTATATTACAGACAGTAAATTTTCAATATGGAGAGATGTCGCTAATATAGCGCTGTCGGCATTGTCGGTACACCAGCAAATTTTAATCGAAAATCTAATCTTCAAGGTTTTAAACGGACAAAACATTGGTGTTTATAATATAATCGTACCGTCAGTTCTGTAAAGAGTAATATGATAATTGTATTAAGTTGACATAAGCCATTTTTAGACTCGTAGAATGGATCACGGTTGATGCAATGTGTGTGGGGCGCACAAGCAGGAAGCAAGAGCGATTCATTATTTTCCGAGGAATGTGAACAGGTAACTAACGGCACTCGGAGGTGAGCCGGAGATTTTTTGTTTGTAGTTCTGATTCCACGTGCAATAAGGACCACCTGGTTGTAGCAACAATTTTTTTGATTCCCGATTGCACCAATTAAAGTTTAAATGACATTTAAGTAAGTAATTAGCAATTAATAGTATAATTATTAGGAGTATAAGTTCATAAGAAAGCCTTTAAAGTACATGAAAAAATTACTACTTGTTTTTAAGTTTCTATATTACGGTTTTTTCACAAGCAATCAATCCATGTTTAGCAGTGTTAATACAAACTTCAAATTAATGATTTTTCCTAATGATTTTGCTAGGCAGTTTCCTATAATGAAAACGCGCCTTCATAATATGCTTGATATTTGTTAGTATACAGTTGTAATTATTATATTTTATTATTTAAGAACGAAACTTGGCAACAGCAAATGGGCATGAAACCTGTGCCAGATGCCAGTATAATGCGTAATAAGAAACTTTGCAGCCTACATTTTGACGCAACCTGCTATGCACACCCTCAATTCGTACGCCTCAACAGAAATGCAGTGCTGACACTCCATCCCATGAGGCCACCCATGGAGCCTAAGGCACCCATATTATTGGAAGTCTCATTTGTTTCACAAGAACAATAAATTAATCAATTTGGTGTTAGTTATTGCGGTTTTAATTTTTTTTTTTTGTTTTAGTGTTAAAAGATTTAAATCTCAAACCAACCTTTTTTAAAAGATATGTGGATGATTGCCTTACATTGATACCAGAGAATAAATTAAAATAAATGTTTTTTAATTCTTTTAATTCAAAATTAAAATTTACTATTGAAGTAGAAAAAGATAATACTATAAATTTTCTTGATCTAACTGTAATCAAAAACAATAACAAAATTAAAACTAAGTGGTACAGTAAACCTACATCATCTGGACGATATATCAATTATAGAGCTAGTATACCACTCTGTTACAAAAGAAATGTTGTAACAGCTTTAGTTGATCGTGCCATATGCTTAAGCCCACAATATAGACCAGAAATATTAACAAAAGTTTATGCCATGTTAGAACAAAATAATTATCCAAGATCATTTATTAAACGAATTATCAAACAAAGATTACACAAAATATATAATAAAGTACAATGGGAAAATCAAAATAAACAAATACAAAATGATATTACATATATCCCTGTTCCGTATATTGCTGGTCTATCCGATAAATTAAATAATATCATTAAACCATTTAATTTAAAATTGGCATATCGTAATAATAATAGTTTAAATCATCTATACACACGTTTAGATCATATTCCAAAATTAAAACGATCACATGTTGTATATAGCATTCCATGTAATGATTGTAATAAAATATATATTGGTCAAACTCAGCAATACCTAGAGGAAAGAATAAAAGGACATAAGTATGCTAAAAATCCTACAGCACTCAAGAAACATAAAGATAAGATGAAACACAATTTCAATTTTGAAAATGTTAAAATTCTTAAAACCGAAAACAATGCCAAAGTAAGAAATTTTCTTGAGATGATTGAGATAAAACAAATCAACAATACAGTTAATGATAGGAATGAAATTGATAGTTTATCAAAAATCTATTTTCATATTTTATAACGTAAACATATTAATATATGTAATATATTTATAGTGTGCGTTTAGACAAATTTTCAAAATGACATTTATTTCTCAAATTGATTATTGACTGTTTTTCAAAAAATATTAGTTTGATTTTATTTATGAATGATGGAGCATTAACAAAATTAATGAAAAGTATACTTTGTTGTATTGAAAATACCTTGTAGGTTGTTATGAGTGCCCAATAGCATGTAACAATAAATTTTAAAAGTAAATTTCAAAGACATAGATGTGATACGTTTCTGTATTTAATTAAAATTTGTATTTATCTTTACAGTTTTACTGACGAAGACAATAAAGAATTGTCCAAACGTTTAAAACTGTGCATTATTAAGTTATTTAAGGTCGCTAACACCAAGAAAAAGTTATATATATATATGAATATTCTATTTTTGGTAGCTAATGCTAACTCGCCAATTATCTCGTAAAGGAGTTGTCTAGAGTTTGATCATGTACGAATAATACTGAACGACTTCAACTATATCTCTAATTTTTATCCACAATCACCTTATAATGAGACTTGAATCCATTCTTAGGAGCCATATTAACAAGCATTTATTCCAACGTGGGTGAAAGTTGGTTTAAACCACGTTGCTAACGATGTTACATTAGCAATGAGGAATAAACCAACTTTATTCCACTCTTGCAAAATTGCCAGACTAATCAAAATCAATAATGATCAAAATAATATCTTGCCTTATTGCAATTGTGGATAAACCGTGTATTGCAATTCGTATTTTAGCAACATTCTATACACTTAAAGAACATTAAACGCTCGTTTATCGTCTCGCGTTTAAACATTCTTTGCGTAGATAAAATGGTATCTACAACACATATGCAATAAATAACTATTATTATGACGACCATTTAGGTTAGTTGCATTTTATGTTTTTATACTTTACAAGCGTTAATAGTACTTTAACTTTAATAATCAGAAAGAATACGGTTCACTTGCGCTCGGCGCACTTGCGCTCCTACCTGAAATCGACCTATTTGCGCTCTGACCCTAATGACAAGAAATTAATGATATCTTCGCCGGCCGACTTGCGCTGCCGTTCTCTCGAGATATATACATGTATAAATACATAAAACTTAGGATATATATTGTACATAGTGCCTTTCATATTAGATAACCTACCTTATTGAGGCGAGTATATGAAAATTACTTATTGTAGGTTTTTATAAAATATATATACTCGCTTCAATAGGGTAGGTCATTTAATATGAATGTATATACACATAAAACTATACAAGAATTATTTTTTTATGTATCTCTAACCTGACAAAAACTGTTTGCTACTTCAATTCGTATTTTTATTATATAATTACGTGACTATGTATAGAATAACTCCATTTTTTCTTGAGTATTTGGCTAAATTAATAATAATAATAAAACAAGCAATTAAACAAAAGAATTATAATAGTCAGATAAAAGTGAATAAAACAACATTTCATCCTGACTTAGGACTGGCAAAGTTTAATACATAAGTATAAACTTTTGTATGTTTAAAAGTGTGTAATATGTCTTTCCTTTTTGAATAAAGAAATCGTCAATATTTATGCATTTTGTAGAAAAACATGTCGTTATATGTAAGTAAGTATGTCTTCCTTTTTGAATAAAGAAATCGTCAGTTTATTATATGTAAGTTTGTTACTATATTACAGCTTTTGAATATAAGCCATCGTTTATTGTACTGAACGTTGCAATGTATTGTGTTTATGATAAGAGTTTCAGAAACCTTTTGTGTAATTTCAAGCTTTTAATTTTTACTGGGAATATATTCATTTATCTTTAATCTGTAGATCGTACATCCATAAAACTAGGGCCAGATGTACATCGTTACTTAATGCTTTTATTACTTTGGAAAGAGATTGCATCTATTTACTTTATTTCTTGAAAGTAAGAAGGGATTTCCCAAATGTTGTCATTTTAACAATAAAGGGTAAGCTGCTGCAAAATCTGCGCATATAATTATTTAATAATGTTTTCTCCCTCCCTTGTAAGTGGCGGAGGCATGTTAACTTTGCAGAAATAAATTATAGAAAAAGTTAGTTCCATCAAGTTTAAGCTACTATCAAGACGTAAAGCTTACTAAGAATGGATGTGCAAATATATAAAGAAACTGAGACGACGAAGGGAAAACCATGTATTTTATATAATGGCCATAGCATAATTCTCTTGTTTAATTGCTTGTTTTATTATTATTATTATTATTAATTTGGCAAAATACTCAAGAAAAAATGGTTATTCTATACATAGTCACGTAATTATATAATAAAAATACGAATTGAAGTAGCAAACAGTTTTGGTCAGGTTTGAGATACATAAAAAAATAATTCTTGTATAGTTTTATGTATATATACATACATATTAAATGACCTACCCTATTGAAGCGAGTATATATATTTTATAAAAACCTACAATAAGTAATTTTCATAAACTCGCCTCAATAAGGTAGGTCATCTAAAATGAAAGGCACTATGTACAATATACAGGGTCGGGCAAAAAGAGCGGAACACCGAATTTATGGCTTAACTAGCACTTTTTCGAAAATTTAACCTAAATTAAAGTTTTTGTATACTTTATGTATTATTTATTGGTGTTTGCAGATTTTCCGTTTTTGTCACATTTTTGAAGATATGATGTCACCGGATAGTATTTTAAATGAATCACCCTGTATTTATATTTTTTTTGAGTAGATATTTTTTTCCTGAATTCACTAATACCAGGTTTAGTGGGTCTCTGACTTATGGTTTCATAAGAAAAAAATAAAATGTAATGGCACCTAAATATTTATTTAATAAAAAACGAACGACAATAACTAAAGATTCTATTCATTAACGTCCATTAACTTTAACAAATGATTATGAAATTCATTTCTCGCTTAAAGGTGACATGAACTTTTAATGCAGCATTAACTTTTTTTAGAATCTTTAGTTATTGTCGTTCGTTTTTTATTAAATAAATATTTAGGTGCCATTATATTTTATTTTTTTCTTATGAAACCATAAGTCAGAGACCCACTAAACCTGGTATTAGTGAATTCAGGAAAAAAATATCTACTCAAAAAAAAATATAAATACAGGGTGATTCATTTAAAATACTATCCGGTGACATCATATCTCCAAAAATGTGACAAAAACGGAAAATCTGCAAACACCAATAAATAATACATAAAGTATACAAAAACTTTAATTTAGGTTAAATTTTCGAAAAAGTGCTAGTTAAGCCATAAATTCGGTGTTCCGCTCTTTTTGCCCAACCCTGTATATCCTAAGGTTTATGTATTTATACATGTATATATCCCAAGAGAACGGGAGCGCAAGTCGGCCGGCGAAGATATCATTAATATCTTGTCATTAGGGTCAGAGCGCAAATAGGTCGATTTCAGGTGAGAGCGCAAGTGAGCCGATACCATCAGAAATGTTGTAATCATAAATGTACTTTGTACCTTTTCTACGTGTCAGAATTAAAGTGTAATTATTTAAGTCATTTTTTCTTTTAAAACGTTATTGTGTTGTGGTTACGGCATTGTAATTAAATATCGTACTGTATACTGTTTTCCTTAGCAATGATCCCTCATTACTACGGGAACTAGTATATGGTACACAATTTGATTACAGTGTTGTCATCATGTATTAAATCCTAATTTGTAATAAATTTTATTTTGAATTTCCCGCTAACAAATAAATTTTGTATAGCCCGCTATTTGCTTACTATTATTGAAAACTGTAATTTTTTTGATGTCAGCGCCATCTATATTTGGCATTTTGGCGATCCAGAACGCGGAAAAAATATTGCGTTGACTGCGCCATCTCTTCTAATCTAATCTGTGCTCGCATTACATCTAAAGAAAAATCCCAATACTCGTTTCTAAGACGCCAGTACCCTAACATAATTCATAGCTCTTGCCCAAATCAAAAAATCATTACATGCCACCGAATAAACCAACGCGTAGGAAACGTTAAGCAGGCAAGCCACATTTAAGCTGTGTTTGAGTTGATGCAGTGCGAAATATTTTATTAATTTTCTTGCAGACGAAATTTACTTGTTTCTCAAATTTCATCGTGCTGACAACAATTGTTCCGAGAAATATGAACGGAACATTTCCAATCTCCATATTTGTTCCACGGTGTGTAAATTTTACGTAAACGGTTTTGCCGTGATTTAAAACTAGCCGGTTTATACACCATGTTGAAAATTCATCTGCAACCTACTATGTCATATGTTCTCTCAGTTTGTCTGAAGAATTATCATTCACTGCAATGGTTGTATCTTGAGCATATATTGTTAAATGTCTACCTTTTATATGGGGCGGCAAGTCCTTTGTAAATAATAAAAAAGTCAAAGGCCCGAGGATAGAACACTGAGACACTCCCAAGTTAGTTAGTTGTGCTGTCGATATAACCTCAGATTTGGTCACTTTCATCTGGCGTGTGTGTCAAAAACGAAATTATCCGTTCAAGCAACGGATAATTTCTTTACAACGCGACGTGCTGGAAATGATTTCCTTTTCACATTATAACTAAGACTAGCAACAAAAAAGAATTGCATACAAATAGTGGATCAAATATAAAAAGTAAATAAATTGTTTTTCTAAAGAAATGGGTTTCCAATTATGTAATATTTTTGCCCAAGTCCCGCAATGTTGGTCGTTTCACGAGAGGAAATTTAGAATAAATAATCATTAATTTAACGACGCTATTTAAACTCAACGTACCAGAAAGGCAATTATAAGGTGGAGAACATATACGTTCTCACACAATTAAATAATAAGAAAATAATCATTAATGGGGACCATTCGTTGCGTTATTTGAAGCATTTTACGGTCAATTATGAAAACAATTATACGCCACCTACGCGTGAATTCATCCACAAAGCCAATATACAACAATAATAATCATAACAACAGCAACGAAACTTTCTTAAAGGTCATACCATCGAACAATATTCCGTTTACGTTTGTATTGGTATTTAAAGCAATTATTTCGAGAATTCTAATTCTAATTGACCTATGCATTATTTATTATGCTAATAATGCGAATTGTTCAATAGAAGAACAGAGAGAATGTACGATTAGTGCTGTGTGTAGACATGTATATTGTTATTCTGGCTATGATTAATTATTATTTTCGAATACATACTTTTGCCTCGCATATTTGTAACATCCACGCATTTGTTTTTTACTAAAGCATTGTGAAAATGCGAGAAAAGGAGCATCAGTTACATCGTTTTCCCTTGACCTTAAAACTTTTTCATCGGGTTATTAACAAGTAATTAAAAAACAGTCTCCTCAGCCATCCTCATAACTACTTACAAATAAATATCATTCTGAAACAAAAATGTTCCTTATTACTTTGTATGAATTAGTACTTGTAATAAGTACTTTAAGTATGATTTTTATGATACCTTTCGCACTAGGTAAATTTGAAAATTGAATCCGGTTGATAATTATTTAACTGCTTCCAGTCTTTTCTATTCCAGCACTTTTGACCTCGGCTGATACCTTCTTTCCCACAGCATTCATCAGTTCGTTATCCCACATTTTATTAATATTTGCTATACTCCTTATATTTTCTTATACGTAGTATAAGAAAGTATTGTGATGATGAAAATTTTGTCCACGTTTTGAAGTCCCCTGATATCAAAAAAGTGGTTTTAAAAAAATGTTTGTCTGTCTGTCTGTCTGTCTGTCTGTGACCACGATAGCGGTCAAACCGCTATAGCTATCTATTCCAAATTTTGCATTTAGTAGTATAATATAATTTTGAGCAAAATCGGCAGACCGGTTTACTTCAGTGAAAAATCGAATTTGGCAATATTTCGTCAACTACTAAGTTTAGACAAATTTATAAAGAATTCATATGTACTTAGAATTGAAATTGTGAACAACTTTATTAAAAAAGTTTTTCGAAATTCCTACTGGAAGTAGGTTTTTTACTCTTATCGAAAATCAGTTTTTTGCAAATATTTTGCTAGTCATGCTTTTTAGACAGGTACGTTACGAGTATAAAAGTATTTACAACTTAATTTTCGATACCTTTTGTATAAAAAAAAATCAAAATTCGGACCGGAACTAACACTTTTACTCTTACCGAATAACGATTTTTTGCAAATATGTCGTAAATCATGCATTCTATATATATTTATGATGAGTACAAAAGTATGTAGAGTTGGATTTGGAATATTTTTTGTATAAATGAAATTTCAAAATTCGGACCGGTAGTAGCACTTTCATACGTATAAGAAAGTCGTGTGTCTTAGTTCTGAATATTTCTCACGCAAAACTCTGTCAGCCTCCGTTCCACTAAATATTCCTATCATCTATAATTACCTGCGTAATACTTTAATTTTAAAAACAACAGTGATATTTTATCAAATTACCATGCCATAACAAGTAATCATTCTTTTATATTTTTGCTTCTTTTTATTACATTTTGCTGTATTATTAAATACAATCTGTAAGTATAATTATGTTACGATATTTATGGAAGGGCTGATAAAATCAATTGTAGATCGCATTAATAAAAATTATAAAGAGAGAAGCGAACAAAGACCCCTTAAGGCTGAACGCCCGCTTCAAGCTGAGTTCGATTTGAAATAGGCGTACCACTGTTTTTTCGTGCAAATGTAATAAAAGACAAATGTTTAAGGGTCCGCGTGCTCTGTCTTATGCTGAGGAAAAGGATAGAGAAAAGAACTTGTCACCTAATCTAATCTGCCTGTAATTTATGGCTGCGTTATGGTCTCAGATAATCGCCGGTTGGCCGACATGTTTGGCAGTCGGGAAGCAACCCCCCCTAAATTAGACAATCTATATTTTCTCAAACACACAAAAAAAGTGAAGCTGAATATGTAAAATCACCTGCCGGATTCAAATTTTGAGTTGGAAAATAAAATCGAAATCGCAAAAAGGTCGAAAAATCGTTTTTTTGTGTAAATTTTAAAATTTTCATTTTCTTCAATTTTTAATACTTATCTCGTGATATCTTAGCAATGCAGAGAGCTAGGGATCTGTTTTTTTTAAAGGTTATACCCTAAAGTATTTGGATGATACTAGTGTTTTCAATTTTTCTTTATGGTGTGTAAATTTTATAAAAAAAAAAGTTTTAGTAGACGACCAATTTGTGTAAGGTATTTTTCAGCTATCGAGTAACTAATCTTATTTTTCAGAATTTACCCATATATATGTGAAACAAAATAAAGCCAACCTTCCAAAATTATTTTTTGTGCAAGAAATAAATTTCTAGATCGTTTCAGAAGCAAATTATTGCGAGTCAAATATAATAATTATACTCCCTGCCCGCAAGCCGTGTGAGTCCTAGCATGCGCTTCTAGCAGGTATAGCGTTAGGGACGGGAAGAGATATTGCTTTTACTTTCTGATACGTAGTATAAGGAAGTATTGTGACGCTGACACTGTATATGTACACTATATTGTAAGGAAAATATCAACGGTTTCGATAAAATAATGTCCGAGTAACGATTACTTTCTTAACATACACCGATCTCAGAAGTATTTTACAAACTGCGTAGAAACTGCCCGAAATGGTAGGCGGAGCTACCTCTCGACACAATTTGCGAGCGTACCACATCTCTATTTGATTTCAGTGAATTTCGCCTAAATTTCAAAATTTTGTTTTCCGTTTCGTGACCTTATTTTTAAAAATTAAGAAAAAATAAAATTTATGTATTGCTGTTGAGTGTTACATAATTTTAAATAAAGGCTTGTTTTTTGAAATTCCTTACATTTTTATTTTTATTTAGGGCCCTTTGGACAATTTCGAAGAAATTACGATTTATCCATTGAAAGGCATTGTTTTCTTAAATTAGCGTGTAAATTCGATAAGGTTTTCATGAAAAATACGATTAGGAAATGGGAAAAACGATTTCGAGGCCGGGCGTATAGCCTTAAAGAAAGACTTGGTAGGCATCTGAAACTACGAGAATTTGATGAACACTATAAGCTAGATAGTGTGCAGTTTTTTTTAATTAAGAAACCAGCTGACTACCATAATGAAATGAATGTTTGGTGTGTTTATTTTTGAAAAATGAGTACTTTATTTATTTATTTATTTCATAAATTGTCAGATAATACTGTAATAGTCCTGGACATGTGCAATACTATTCAAATAGATTGGAAACGCTACCAGTTTTGAAAAAGTGTGTGGAATGGGTTATTGGATAAAATCGTAGAATTATTTATTATTTATGTTGGAAGTAGTGATAATGAATTATTATTTTTCAGGGAATCAGACTAATTTCTGTACATTTATAATCGATGTTATTGTATTTTTGAGACAATTTCATAATTAGTTTTAAAAATAGTTTACAATATACTTAAATTTCAAAATCACGCCTGATATAAATATCAATAATTTACAATGCGCAGTGCCTTTATATTGTTGGAAAATTGCATAAAATATTTATATGCTGCAGTTTACTAGAATATCAAATATTGCATTCAATCCTAATTTTGAGTAGGTTTTACATATTAATCCAGATCAACACACCGCATCACATTTATGCGATCATTTTATTAAAGTAAATTCTTTACAAGAATTAAAATAAATAATTAAATTTGAAATTGTTAATAAATTACAGAAACTTCTTCTTATTCGGAAACAGAATACAAAAAACCTGTACGCTCTTTCATTAAGCCATAGGAATGTTTTCCGAAAAACTATTGCTGTTCACAGTAAAATAGAATTAGTAGCACAGTGTTGCTGTACCTAATCGATTAATGTCAATACTTTACAATTTTTAACGATTATTTAATTGTAATTTTCACCTTAAAGTAAGCAACATTGCACCCTTAAGGGTCCTCGCTAGTGAATCGGAAATGTAATATTGGTTGCATAGCACATAATTTAATAAGCCATGGATGTCCGAGTACCTATTACTCATAGGGAATACATTATAATAAATATTTGAAATAATAACTAAATATCTAAGCGAATAAAAATTCATTTATGTTCAAATATTTACACATTTGTAACCGTGGGAATGATTTTTACCAGAATAGCATTCACTGTAATGTGGGTTGCCTAATTTTAATTTATTTTATATACATTTAAAACAAAGTAAAGAATAGTTGAACGAAAAATGAGTGCAGAGCGGGGTAGCTTTTTATTCATTTTTTATCGTGAACTAAAGCAAACAAATCTACTGCAAAGGATTTTTGATTAAACATGTTTTAAATATTTTGACGTATTAATTATTTTTTTTAAAGCAGATAATTTTTTTCTAAGTTTGATTATTCATCGGGGTAGATTACTAAATTCTTCATAAGTTGACGATGAAAGGTTTCTCCAAATTTAAAATCAACAAAAATATTTTGCATCAAAAATCTGCTATTTTTCAACTATTTAAAGATCCACTATCGAGGAGCCTTAAGGGTCCTCAATAGTGGATCTGTGAATTTTTATTCGCTTAGATATTGAGTTATTATTTCAAATATTTATTATATATTCTCTATGAGTAATAGGTACTCGGCCATCCTTCGGTTATTAAAGTATGTGCTATGCAACCAATATTGCGATTGCCGTTTCAGTAGTGAGGAACCTTAATACATAATCAAAGGTATTATTTATGACAGTCCTGAAATGGCTTTTGTAGACTATATTACTTGACAGATAAAATTTGGCAATTTCTCAAATTTCACACAATTTTAATGTATTTGCGCATGTCGGTTGCCAAATCCATTCAACCATGTAATAATGTTCTGTCTTATAATTTAAAACAGAATTCAATTAGAACCGAACTTTTTATCGCATATTCTTTGGTGCGACGAATGTTTCTTCACAAGAGTCGGAGTATTTAATAGCTATGAATTCTATTTTTGTGGTGATGAGAAACCTAGAAATTCAAAGAATCTGGACACCAAAGCAGGTTTAAGTAGGTGAATACCTTAGAGTTAGTACTGAATATTGTTCCATTAAATGTCATGCCTAGCATGTCTTACAATGGATAAAGGTGCATCAGCTCACAGTACATGACTTTCAAGGCATGGTTAATCGAAAACTTTCCAAGTAGATAGATTAGGCGTAATGGTCCAAATCTTTGGTCACCAAAGTCTGCAAATATTAATTATTTTAACATTTTTGTTTGATCTCTTCATAGGAAAAAAAATATGCTACAGCTCCAGCTAATTAACAAGAAGTAATTTTCAGAATTAATGCCACACATTCAATTAATTTCCCGAATTTAATACAACACGTATTAAGTTATATTTTCCAAAGGCTATAGTTCTTTCAGGAAACTAAGCACTACCAGTTTGAACACTTGCTTTATAATCATCACATGTGTATCTTGTATCGTTAAATGTGAATTATCAATGTTTGAAAATTAATTTTAGTTTTAATAAAGTAATTAATAAAAAGCACTAGATTTTCGAATATAAATAAATCATCACTACTGATGATTTGTATAAATGTATGATAACTGCTATATATGGTGTTGCCAAACCTATACTTGTTTAAGTAATCCGTGTGCTTAACGAAGGACCTTACAACTTTTTTTGTATTAGAATTGTTGACCCAGAAGTTGTCATAGAATCGCTCTACCAGAAGTTTGTCCGCGAATTTCTGACTTCTGTGTGTATTGATAGTTATCCAATCACCTGAAAGAAAAATAAACTTAGGTAGGATATAGAAATTAATGAGGACTGACAGTACTGTAATCTGTTAATATCAATAAACGGATTAATTATTTTAATTACTTATTTACCTACTCATTTAATTGAGATGGTTGTCTAACCAGACAAAAATTCTTCAAATTAAAGCTTGTATATACGAGGGCGACCTGAAATGTTTCCGGAATCGTCAAGAGATGGCGCACGAAGGTTAAAGTGGATTCATTGGTCGGTCAGGGCAACCATTTTTATAGCAACTGTCCAAATTTCAGACGTCTACTGTCAATAGTTGTTATTTAAGAGTGTCTTTTGTGTAGCAAGTCAGGCGGTTTCACAAAAATGGGTAAAATCTAATTTCGTGCAGTGATAAAACACTTCTGGATGGCTGGGAAAACAGCCACGGAAATTCGAAATATTTTGCTAGAGGTTCATGGCGGATTTACTCCGTCATCTTCGACCATCAGCTTCTGGGTGAGCGACGTCAAACGTGGGCACACAAGCACAAGTGATGAACCACGCAGTGGACATCAAAAAACCGCTACCAACGTTGAAATGGTCAACAAGATTCATGATGTCGTATTAGCCGATCGCTGATTGAAGCTGAAAGATATAGCATAGACAACAGGCATCTCAGAAGAACACGTTGGTCATATCCTACACGAAATTTTGGAAATGAGAAAGCTTTCGGCGCAAGGGTACCGCGTTTGCTCACACCAGAGCAAAAACGAAATCGAGTGACCGTTTCGGAGGAGTGTCTGGCCAGTATTCAACACAATCCAAGACATTTCTTCATGCGTTTCGTAACCGTGAATGAGACTTGGATCCACCACTACATACCGGAGACCAAGGAACAATCGAAGCAGTGGACTTTTCCGGGCGAATGGGCTCCGAAGAAAGCAAAGACCGTTTCATCGGCCAGAAAGATCATGACGACCATTTTTTGGGATTCCCAAGGTGTGATCCTCATCGCCAATATGCAGAAGGGAAATCACGGGGCAATACTATAGCGATTAATTAATAGACCCGATTCGATGCAGTATTAAAGGAGAAACGGCTTCGTTTGCAGCGGAAAAAAAGGGCTTTTTCACCACGACAATGCACCGGCTCATTCATTCCACATCATCTTGTCCAAATTGAATGAGTTGCGCTACGAATTAGTTTCTCATCCTCCATATTCACCGGACCTAGCCCCTCGCGACTTTTTCCTATTCGCAAACCTGAAAAAATCGCTGGCAGGAAAGAGATTTGCCTCAAATGAGGTCATCGCTGCTACAGATGGCTATTTTGTCGACCTCGAAACATTCTACTTTCCCGACGGCTTGAAGAGACTGGAGCACCGATTGAGAAAGTGTATTGATCTTCGAGGAGACTACATCGAAAAATAAAAATAAAGAATGAGGTGTGGCCACCACACGACTTTCTTATACGTATGAAAGTGTTATTTCCGGTCCGAATTTTGAAATTTCATTTATACAAAAAATATTCCAAATCCAACTCTAAATACTTTTGTACTCTTCATAAATATATATAGAATGCATAATTTACGACATATTTGCATAAAATCGTTATTCGGTAAGAGTAAAAGTGATACTTCCGGTCCGAATTTTGAAATTTTTTTTTATACAAAAGATATTTAATAGTACGTTCTAAATACTTTTATACTCCTAATGTACCTGCCTAGAAAGCATGACTTGCGAGATATTCGCAAAAAACTGATTTTCGATAAGAGTAAAAGACCTACTTCCGGTAGGAATTTCGAAAAACTTTATTAACACAATTTTTCTCAAATTTAATTTTGAGTATATTTGAATTCTTTATAAATCAGTTTAAACTTAGTAATTGACGAAATATTTGCAAATTTCGATTTTTTCACTGAAGTAAACTACTACTTCCGGTCTGCCGATTTTGCTCAAAATCTAATCAGTTCTCAAGAGGGAAGTTATATTCGTAAATACAAAATTTGGAATTGATATCTGTAACGGTTTGACCGCTATCGTGGTCACACACACACAGACTGACAGACAGAGAGAGAGAGAGAGAGAGAGAGAGACAGACATTTTTTAAAAACCACTTTTTTGGTATCAGGGGACCTCAAAACGTGGACATCTGCATAAATCTCGAGGTCGAAAATTTTCATCATCACAATACTTCCTTATATAAGAAAGTAAAAGCCACACCAATACCGTGTTTTTCTAGTCGATTCCGAAAACATTTCAGGTCGCCCTCGTACATATATATGTACAAAATTTATGACATACGGATTATTTCATAACTTTCACAATATGTTGTAAAGGTTTGAATTAATTACATTAATTATGTTAACAGTTCAATTTACTAAAGTTTAATAGTTCAGGTGATGACATACTTATTACACAAATATTTCTATCTCCGCATACTTAACTCATAAACGACTATGGTAGATGCGCAGAGCGTTAACATGAACAGTTTTAAAGTATGTGAATATATCGCCTATTAATAAGAACAACTATTCACAAATCGTCATAAATATTGTTAATTACAATCGAAATTTATTGTAATGGCAAACGCTTCTCGGTAATTAGGACTTACAAAACTATACATAATATACGAATTTATTACAGTGAACCGCAATAAATAACCTTTTAACAGTTCCTGCCTGCCATCTAGAAATTATTAATCAATTTTGCGTGACCATGCGTTCTTCTTTTAACTTAAGGCCATATTAGTTTCTTCAAGTACGTATTAGGCAATATAATACAGAAACCAATTCTACTTATTCAAAAAAGTTGGTAGATCCCTCTTTCGAAACAAATATTATGGACATTCATGTATCCATTGTCTGTTTTTGAAATAGGTGCTAAGTTTAAAAATCTAAATCTAAATGTGTCATTATTCAATTGCGCAAAACAATTAATCAATTGTATTAAACTATTAATCAATGATGTTCAATAAATAAAAAATGTCTATTAAATGTCATTTTAAAGTAACAAAAGAATTTTGCAATTGTACATACTTAGTTCCATATTCGTAACATTAGCTATCAGTTCATTTAATTAATAAAAAATAAAATTGGGTTCATATTCATATAGAATGTAATACAAATCAATATAACTTTTTGTAAGAGAATGAAATCAAAAAACAAAAATTAACCAATATCAGTGTTCAGCTATACCTTCTTTATATGTAACTTTTACAATTATAGTATACCACGGCATAATATCTAGATAAAATAAGAGGCTTCTTGAAAATCTATTTTTGAATAACTTTTATATATTCCTTATTTAACATGAGACTAAGGATAACATATTATATGAATTGTAAAGTTGGCTTGTATGTGATAAATTTGGAAAATACTTATCCCTTTTGCTTATCAATTTCTTCCTCGGCTATTAGAAATCTTTTCTTCAATTATTGATAATCTTTAATATATATAAATGATAATGAATTATTTACTAGTCTTTATAGATTATTGAAAGCCATGACTTTTATTGTAGATTGATTTCTCAAAATAAAATGTTACGAGCTCTCGAATAAAAAATAGTTAAAGATCAATGGGTGGTACCTTACTCGAAATATGAAAAAAACTGGGAAACTAATTTTATCGGCACTGAAAATACCCAAGGGTTCTTTATTCACACTTATGGAAAAATACTAGGCAAATTTTGTTTTCTGAGACCAAGATACATTAATGAATCTACTATATACAGGGTGAGTCATTAGTAGCCGCTTCTTCGATTGCTCTTTTGTGTTTTAAGTAAAAGAAAAAGCAATTTGTGGCGGATCCATGGTTGCTTGTGGCGCATATTGTGAAAATACTTTAAGCTCTGGCGCACTTTCGGTTTCACCGGAAATGCACGAAACTTAATTTTTTTAAATGTCTCACCCTATATATTTTTGGATTTTCTTGTACTGCTTTAAATTGTCTGTTCGACTGTTTTTTCTTTTTCAAAATTGGGCCAATAGTTTTTGAGTTATTAATTTTTTTTGAAAATATTTGACCAAAACACGTGTTCAGAAAAAAATCATTTTCACATTGTTTTTAAATGTAAAAACATTAACTTTGGTGGTGCTTGTAGCCAAGAAAATTCTGCATCATTTGGTAAAGCTGCACTCGACAATACCTCAAGAAACTCTGTTTTTTCAAAGCCTACTTCCTGAAATTTTCACATACCAAAAACATATTTTTTTTTAAACGCAACACCCAGTATTTTATTGAGTCATTCTGTTCCTTTTTTTATTCTCTTTCATTTTTGTTAACAATGTCCTATACCTATCTTTTCTAATTTTTGAGATAATCACTATACGAGCAATTAGCGGTCAATTAAAGAACTGCGGGCGCTGTTCTCTGCACCAAGATATTGGACCAATAAAGGCTGGAATGCGGCTGACTGTCTTAAGTCAACTGTAAAAGAAAGTCGGTATACATTTATGTCAAACTTATAAAAGCATCGCTATTAGTTATCATCCTAATGAATTATTCTTATGAAGAGTTAATAGATATGATTGACATTTTGGGTGAATCTGAAAGAAACTCTTTGCTAGCATCCAGACTTTATGCACAGAGATCTCTGGTAGAAGTCAACCGAGGCCAGAAACCTTCGAAAATATAAAGTGGACGGTTTGAGTGAACAGAAAGCATTGAATATGAAAGAAAGAGCGGAAAAAGCCAAAACTGGTGAGGATAAGACGTTTATGGTACTTGCGAGTGTAGTTGAACACTAACTAGTACTACGAAAATTAGTCGGCAATTAGATGTAAGTCAAATTTGAGAATCCAGAATAATTAGGAAAAACGAAATTCACTAGTAGCATATTCATACACAGGGTTAGATGAAACGAAATTCACTTGTAGCATATTCATACACAGGGTTAGATGAAAGAAATTTTTAGAATCGCTTACATTTTTGTCAATTGGCAGCAGATAAACTATCCTGGCTTTCTAAATTTTTTGTTGTTTACCAACGAAACCTTCTATTCAAGTGAATACGTTCATCGTCACAATTTCCGTTATTATAACACATAAAATCCCCCACTTTATCACACGACACTGGGTAGTTACATAATTGAACATTATTTCTTTGATGAAAATGTTAATGGAAGAGAGTATCTTCGCTATCTACGAACGGATTTTCAAAACTTTTTGAGACATCTTCAAATATGTCAGTAAACATAACCTTTATTTTATTTCGATGTTAACCAACAGTGTTAAAAATGAAATTTTTTGTTTGTTCAGCGGGTAACTTATATTACAGTAATACATAAATGTATCATAAAACACATTGAAACTCTGATCGGGATCAGAGTACTGATAAACCGCATTCCAATCCTCTCTAAGTAACATGGATCTGAACGTGTGCATTTGATTATCAGAGAAATCGCGTTTCATTACAAATCGTGGTAATTTCCTATTTCCCCAGTCACAATGGCAATCCGCCGACACCAATTGATAATGATGATCCGACATAAGGCACTCAACGACGTCAACAGCAAAAGCATCCGGATGGACATTTGAAAAGATATTGTCCACTCTCGTGGCAGACGTTTCAGTAACCCTCGTATCGGTATGGATAAGGGGCTTTAAACCATATGAATTAAACAAATTTAATATTTCTGAAACAAGGCCGTTATCCTCCTTGAAATTAAAATTGAAGTCGCCACAAACTATAATTCTCTCCCTACACAGATCAAATGATTCGAGAAGTTGCAATAATTTCTCAAAGAAGACCCCAAATTTACCAGATGGACACCTGTACAAACAAACAACTATAATGCGTTTTGCTCCATGTCCAATATAAATCCCAGAATATTCAAAATCCCCCTCAACCCGCAGTACTGAACAATCAACCGGGGAAGCAACCACACCCGACCAGACCAGCAACAAAGTTCCTCCGCCCCTGCTCACTGAGCGACAGAAACCATCCACCATTCGATAGTTAGTGACAGTAAGATATGTTAACTCAGATTTTACAAACCAGTGCTCGGAAAGACACACAACGTCAGGACAATTCAATGAATGGAGTAACACCTCCAGGTTGTGCAATTTATTCCTCACGCTACGAGTGTTTAAATGGAAGACACGCAAAGTCAAGCAGCCCGCCCCGCACCCATCACGTCCCAAAAACCCATCACACGAGTATGAGACAAATCCGTCACCGCATCACCAAGTCCACATGTACTGGAAAAGGCCTTACCTTGATCGTAAATACCGTCGTCAGCAGCAATATATGTTAAATTCTTAAAATTAATACAAGACATAATAGATTTATTTTGCAGGTTTTTAATTACAGCAACTATATATCTGAACAACTGTTTTTTCCCACGCGTAGTCAAATGTAACCCATCTCAGGTTCGATCATTTGCTCGAGTAACAACACTGGAATCCACAAACAAGCCACAGCCAAATCCATTCTTTAAAATGTCATAAATCTTCAGATTAAAAGTGAATATCGAATCATTTAAACTTAATTTATCAGGCAGGTATGGAATCGAAACATATAGTAAATTCGTGCACAAAGCTAAATTTTTCAAGTTACATATAGTTTTAGTTTGTAAACCGCGACCCGCAAGAACATTATTCATGCCCCCCAAAACAATGACGTAGTCACTCTCAGTTAGATCCTGGCACAACACGCCAACATCGCCAATAATTTCATCAATACAAGCATTGGGTTTGCATATAGTTTGTACACAGTACTTATCATTTAAAAACTTATTTAATAATGTAGCTAAATCTCTACCATGACTGTCAGCCAATATGCATACCCTACTCAGCCGATTTAATTCCGTCAAGGGTTTCCTGTGTGTGGCGTCCTGTTGAACATCAAAAATAGGCGTACCTATATCGTCCACGTCGCCGACGCTTCCCATGTTAACATTCACTGGGTCCAGACCGGCGATGAACGCAGGACTGTTGTCTGCGCCGTCCACGACCTCGCGCATCATAGAATCCCGAGAGATGGACCCTTCGGACTCATACATCGTTCTGACACCAGATCGATCATCACAACAAACCGTCCCGGACCTCAGCTTATTCTTGGCACAACGTCTCCTCCGCCATATATGCGTTGAATATATTGAACAGATGTACCTCGACTGATGCAATCGAGAAATTTTATTATGGTAGCATAGAGTCTCGCCTGCGTTATGCAATTATTTTTTGGAGATCATCCACCAGCTTCAATACTATATTTCTATTGCAGAAGAGAGTGATTCGATCAATGCGTGGGGTGCATTTTTTGGCCCCCTGCAGGGATCTTTTCCGTAATTTGAAGATCTTAACGCTCCCTTCTTTGTATATTTATGAGCTTATTATGCTAGTGCAGAGAAATTCGTCACGGTTTGTCAGGAATAACCAGGTCTATGTTACTATGACCACGCGAAACGGGTTCAATTTGTCCGTGCCATCGCATAGGTCAAGCAGCTACGAGAGGGGGCCTTATTACAAAGCTATCTCGGCCTTTAATGCACTCCCGGAGTACTTAAAGATAGCTGCTGATGTGAATAGAACCGCTTTCAAACGCAATTTGAAAGCATATCTTTTGGACAGGGCCTTCTATAACTTTAAAGAGTTATTAAATAATACGTTGTAAATACCGGACGTGGATACTATAAATTGTGTTAACTTTTGTATGTCTGTTCTCTTAATGTAACATACATATTGTGCTGTATATGATTCTGCTATTGCAGTGTGTTCTTTTTTTAACTTTTCCTTTGTTTGTTATTTGACACTGCCAATGTTTTTTTTGTAAAAATTTACGGCAATAAATTATTATTATTATTATTATTATTATTATTATTATTATTATTATTATTATTATTATTATTAAATACTGCAACTGGAGATTGCCGGAATTAAAAAATTGAATTGCGATGCTCGTCATTCTATAAAATTATTACTTTTGGGATAGTTGGATATAACATTTACTTTGTTTGACAGTTGACTAAGGAAGTTGGACGCCATCCCTGCCTTCCATTGGTTGAACGAATATTTTGGTGCATAGAACAACAGCGCTCGTAGTTCTTTAATTGACCGCTAATTGCTCCTATAGTGATTATCTCAGAAATTACAAAAGATAAGTATAGAACATTGTTAACAAAAATGAAAGAGAATAAAAAAGGAACAAAATGCCTCAATAAAATACTGGGTGTTCTATTTAAAAAAAATAATTATCACAAATATATATATATATATATATATATATAATATATTTGTGATAATTATTATCCGTTAATGTACGTTACACATTCAAGTATTTCATATCCTATTTATTTAAAAAAAATAAGTTTTGTTATGTGAAAATTTCAGGAAGTAGGCTTTGAAAAAACAAAGTTTATTGAGGTATTGTCGAGTGCAACTTTACCAAATGATGCAGAATTTTCTTGGCTACAAGCACCACGAAAGTTAATGTTTTTGCTTTTAAAAAGAATGTGAAAATGATTTTTTTCTGGACACGTGTTTTGGTTAAGTATTTTCAAAAAAAATTAATAACTCAAAAAATATTGGCTCAATTTTAAAAAAGAGAAAACAGTCGAACAGACAATTTAAAGCACTACAAGAAAATCCAAAGATATATAGGGTGTCATTTAAAAAAATTAAGTTTCGTGCATTTGCGGTGAAACCGGAAGTGCGTCAGAGCTTAAAGTATTTTTAGAATATGCGCCACAAGGAACCATGGATATTCCACTAATTGTTTTTTCTTTTATTTAAAACACAAAAGAGCAATCGAAGAAGCGGCTACTAATGACTCACCCTGTATACAGAGAGGACGCGCCGGTTGGAATAAATTCATTTAAAATTTTTGGTTTTGTTTTATGTAAAAACGCTCGGATAGGTCGATTTTTATTTTTAGCTGCGGTATTTTTGATGGTAAATTGATGTACAACATATCAATAACTGCAGTTATTGATATGTTCAATTGTAAATTTCTCGATTACTGTTGAGTTTGGGTATTATTTTTAGCTGCGGTATTTTTGATGGTAAATTGATGTACAACATATCAATAACTGCAGTTATTGATATGTTCAATTGTAAATTTCTCGATTACTGTTGAGTTTGGGTAGGTATAGGACATAGTACATGAAACATACTTAGAATTCGATATAGAATTAACAAATTAAATAAAAAACATGTTTCCATTTCAAAAAAATAAATTGATGGTCGTTATTTATTTTTGGACCAGCCTTTGTACATCAATTTACCATCAGAAAACCCGCAGCTAAAAATAAAAATCGACCTATCCGCGCATTTTTCCATAAAACAAAACCAAAAATTTTAAATGAATTTATTCCAACCCGCCCGTTCTCACAGTATATTCTTTCATAGAAAGAATAGAGATATGTTTTTTATTAATTCTTTAATTATTGAAAACACTTTTAAATCTTAGTCGGCAGCTTTACATTAATATGTAATAATAAATTTGTAGGTTTTGCCAATTATGCTTAAATATTCAGGGATAATCATTTCTGAATGTTTGCTAAAATAACACTATGATCTTATTTTGACAATAATTAATAATAATAATATTAAAATAAAGAATTAAAACGAAATAAAACTTAAAAACGTGTTGTTGAAAAATAAATTGTTGGGTAGTTTCAAAAATTACAACATTACTTAAATTCCTATTTTTTTCTAATAAATAGTTCAAATGGTAAAATTAAGTGGTAATCAATTGTATTGTAAAGTGTTTGTTTATATTCTCAAGATGGCTGCTGGGATTTTGATAATCTACTAACATAATCGACACTTTCAACTCTACTGGAAGAATAAATACTGTGACTTACATATACACATTTATACGTAAAACGTATATGCATATATGCATGTGTTTGAGATACACACATACATTAAGTGCCATTGCCGACAATCGAATGCACAGACACCGGTGTTTCGACCTTTGAGGTCTTGTCAGTGGGCGTGGAGACTGTCGACAATGGCTTCAAGACTTAAAAAGCTGCTTATGTCATTTTTGTGTTTTAAATGCCGTGAGAGTATCACAGCGACATCTAACACCCAAAAGATGACACAGAAAAAGCGCATTTAATGTATGTGTATATCTCAAACACATGCGTATGTACATATACGTTTTATGTATAAATGTGTATATGTAAGTCACAGTATTTATTTACTGCTTGATGTTAGTTTTAACATCCATGTGTTTACACTTTTCGTTTTGATATGTGACGCCACATAGGCTCTATTATACGAGATACACTATTAACATACAGGCCTCTGTATAGCAGAACATGCCGTCAGAAGTCATCGCTCTTTCTGTGTCATCTTTTGGGTGTTAGATGTCGCTGTGATACTCTCACTGCATTTAACACGCAAAAATGACATAAGCAGCTTTTTAAGTCTTGAAGCCATTGTCGACAGCCTCCACGCCCACTGACGAGACCTCAAAGGTCGAAACAGCGGTGTCTGTGCGTTCGATTGTCGGCAATGGCACTTAATGTATGTGTGTATCTCAAACACATGCATATATGCATATACGTTCTACGTATAAATGTGTATATGTAAGTCACAGTATTTATTTACTGCTTGATGTTAGTTTATGTTTACACTATTCATTTTCGTTTTTTCTACTGGAAGATTTTAAAGGTTTTACTTTCTCAGACAACAAAATCTGTCTCATTACAGACTCAGCTGCTCTGACATCGAAAGTAATTGGGTTTGACATAATAAAACTCTAATTTTGTTCTACAGTATTCTCATATATTTTATTAGACATTTTCTTCGTTTGTTGACACAGTACTACTGCTTCAATGGTGCAACAAAAGTGCACCTGTGCGTAATAATCAAATCTTGCTGATGTAAAACAGGATTACATTAGAAAGAAAATTGTTTCCCGAAGTGCATGTGACAAACTAGTTTTAGTCTATGGGTCAATTCCGTCCAATCGTACAAACTACAGTCGAAAGCAGAAAAAAGTAGACAAGAGATCTTCGACTTTGTAAACTTGGCTTTATATACTTGTCATTAGTGTCTAGTCATTATCCTATGGAATATCAAATAATTATCAAAACATCTTCTCATCTGATTAATACAAATCAAAATACTAATTAAAAAATATATGCATTAATATTAGTTATAGAACCGTTTTTGTTTAAAACTTCTTGCAATCTACATATTTGGAATAGAGTTATAAAGGTTGGTACAATTATCTTGATTTACATTCTCCAATGCTGTGTGAACTGTTTCTACCAATTCTTCTCTATCTTGAGGTCTTCGATTTAATTTCTTTCTTTCTTTGATCATCAACCCCCACACATTTTCGATAATATCTAAATCAGGACTTCTTGGCGGAAAATCCAACATATTGATATTATTTTCTCTGACCCATGTTTTCACTCTGTTCGATGTATTATAAAATTGCTACTTGGAAAAAATAGCTCCTCTGATGGTAACATCATAGTACTTAGAATGTTGATATAAGACTTTGAATTCAAGTTTCCTTCTATTTCCCATAACATATCAGTCCCTTTAATTTAAATTCAACCCCAAAAACTTACTTTGAAATTTTCTGGATACACATTACTAAGTTTTCGTCAAATCGGGTAGCTCTTGGTATACATGAATCGGTCCATTTTTCTTACCTTGAAATTTTTTTTGTAAAAATTACAGTTTCCCAGAAGTGTCTGTTATTTACCAGATGTTCAAGTGCATAGCGTACACGAGTTTCGTTGTGGGTCGCATTCAAATTAAGTTTTTCGGCAGTTTTATGGCACCGCAAATTAGCTTCCCTAATTCTTCGTCAGGTAGTAAAAGCAGAACCCTGAAAGTTACTTACATTAGTTGCATTCACTACTGAAGAAAATTAATTTCAATAAGCACATTTGTGAGGTGGCGGTCTTGCTCAACTGTTGATAGTATTTTGCGGCCAGAACCAAAAATTCTTCAGATTCTGTGGTGATCTCTATCTTTTTTTAATAATTTTAAAAGCTGTGCTTGTATTTATATTATTGCTTTCCGCAATTTCACGGGTTTTGAAACCGTTACTCAAATCTGCAACAACATTGATTTTAATATCTTCATTTATGGAAGGCATCTTTATAATAGTTTAATATAAAGTGTAAGATTGTCAATTTTGATACATAACCATACATTGACAAGTAACTGTGAAGCCGCTATTACACTATACCCTGTCTCAGAATTAGAAGGAGTGATTCAAATATCCCGTCAAAACATGAAACACATACCTTAAAATTTAGTAGACAATTTGATATAACATTATGACAATTGAGGTTAGAAGAACTGTATCAATTCTAATTAAGGATTTAGCTGTTTTGTGTTTCATTTACTACTTTCGTTAAAATAGATGGATGTGCCGTGCCGCTTTTCATTCTATCAGTCGAAGCAGCAATAGATTATACGAGTGCATGGAAATTGGAAACAGGAGAGTAAAGTTATAAACACAGTAATACATCTACAATTTGATGAATACAAATCTGTTAACATTCAAATCTGTTCATTCTAGTTTTGCAAGAAAAATTAGAAGAATCTATGGATAAAGATATAGGCCCAATTTACAAATAAACTTTGTTCTGAGCATTTTGAGGCGGATTGCCGTTATAAATATATTACTGCACATTTTAGTGAATGTGCTATATCAACATGAAAATTGTGAATCAAGTCTATTTATTATTAAATATTTGTATCAGAGAGCAAGAATGAATCAAACCTTTTATCCTTTATCAAAATGTCCTTAAGAACTTGCAGAAAAGGTTTTGTTTATTAGTTTCTATTTTAAATATCAATAAAGAACTATAGATAAATCATTCGTATGACTGCTACAAACCTTGAGGGGGTAAATTCAAGCAACTAGTCTTGGAAATGTGAATCTTACAACAGTAATAAATAGAAAAATTTATATCGGCTGAAGTTGTTTACACGAACTGCAAAGATAATTACATATACCTACACATTACCAATAATTATTATTCCCTATTAAAATTTATTCATTATGAAAATATATACACAACAAATACTTATTTCTACTATATATTGGAAATTAACAATAATTTAGTGTTCACATCATGTTAAAAAGATTAAAAATTTACATGGTCGGCACAATTTTTCCAAATACTTATTGTAACATTTGTAATTGCTTCTGTCAAAAGTTCTCATATAAGTGATATTCTGAAAGGAGATTTTTTGAAGCAACTTCATCTTATGTATCAATTCAGATCCTATATGAAGTATTCTTAATTGCCTATCTTTATCGGTATGGCTATTTAATCCTACAGGTTTTCAACAAAGCTTGTCGTGCACTCATTATACTTGTGGCAATACAAACTTTTTCCAATATTCTCCACCAGCTATTTTCACCTTTTTCTATTAGTACTTACAGGATTCTTTACGTTTGACATATCTGAAATATAACATGTATATGAACATGCGGTAATGTAATTAGTATTTAATTAACACTTACTTGATATTAATGAATCAATTCTAGAATATGTGTGAGTTGTCCAGTTCATTTATGGTATGAACTCATCTATAGTTATTTTTGCAATGATATTAATTGTTGAATGTTTGCTTTTGCACTGACGTACAGTATTTTTGACAGATTCATCAAATTCAAAGTTTCAAATGCCTGATCACTTGTTCCTTAGGTTTTAAGCCGTCGATTTTATTTAATAACACAATAAACTATAATAAACCGAAGTAAAATTGTAAGAGACTAGCTTATGGCTGCACTATAAACATAACTTATTTTCCCATGTTAAACTTGCCTACGCAAGAACCAATGAAATACCTTAAAAATATACGCCATTTTGGCGCGATATTTGAATCACTCCTTCTTATTCTGAGACAAGGGATAATCATTTTGAGAAAGTCTATGACAGAAACCTGTGTTTTTGTCTACTTTTTTTTGCTTTCAACTGTATCATCATTTGTTTATTATTCTCGTTCTTTCCCTGTATCACTTCAAATCTTTTTTGGGTTCCAAAATCGATGATGCAGCCAAAAGGAACACTTGTATACCCCATGACTAATGTAATTTGCGAGTAGTAAGACTCATACTAAAACAATAGTAACACTTATTAATAACAACTACCATATCTTACTGTAAGCGCTGTAGTGGATGACACTAACAATGATAATAATAATAATACTTATTAATCACAACTGCGATATATTATTTAAAAAAAATTGCGACTCAATGACAATAAGAATAATTAGATACATTTAATCACCAATCACTTTGGGGTACCTTTTAACTAACAGTGAACTGTACAAAAAAGTAAAATCTCCAAATTAATGACACATTATTTCACAACGGCTTTCCAAGAGGTAAATGAATTGATGATTTTTATCTATAAAATATAACAAACCTCTACTGATTCCATCTACTGCCTGAAAAACGAAGTACCCAAGTTGCAAACCCTGGTCCAGCTTGGATGTATGTCAGTCGTAACATGTGGTTTTTTAGATGAATCTGTTTACGTAAAAATTCCGTCCTCTACTTGGTGCCATGAGTTCCAAGCATTATAAACTGTTTGGTAATCGCGGAAAACCTTAAAAATTTTATGCTATAAAAATATGCAATATGATTGACAGTTATTGACATTTGACTAATTCGACATTTATTTTTGTATATTTTACGACTTGTATTTTTCTTAAATACTTTTTGATGCTCAGAGAGAAAGAGAGAAGCCAGTTTACAAAAAAAGAAACCTTTTCCTTTATCAGGGGACTTCAAAATGAGCATAAATATCGATGTAGAAAATTTTCATCTTCACAATACTTCATAAACACTATATATTCAAAGTTAGGTGTATGTGTTACAGAATTTTCTTATACGTATATGCCGTACAAATTTTATATATAAAAGTTGCACCAAATTAAGTTTCAAATAGTTCTATTCTACTAAATTATTTGCGGAACACATAATTTAGGAGATATTGATCAAAAACTGCTTTAAAATAATAAAAGTGTTCGAATTTTGAATTTTCGTTTTATACAAACATTGGTTTAATCAAGGTCTAAGCACTTTTATATTCTTAATATATCTGTCTAGAATGCATAACTTTTGAAATATTGCAAAATATGATTTATTAGATAACAGATTTACTTCTGACAGGAATTTCGAAAAGTTTTTTATAGGATTGTAGGACTAAAATTTACCTTTGCTAACTTTTCTATTCTATATAAACTTGACTAAACTTAGCAGTTGACGAGGTATTTGTACTTTTTTTATACGTATAAAGTTTTTTATTGACAATTTCAGTCGTTTGGTCGCTGTCGTGGTCAGAGAGAGCGCGAGAGAAAGATTGTCGTTATCATGCAATTTTAAAACGAGGACATCTGTTACAATGTCAAGGCCGAAAATGATCATCATCCCAATAAATCCTTATAGTTCGTATAAAAGAGTAAACGTAAGTGCCCCCAGACAGTTTATTTATAAAAGGAGAAATATTTCAGTCAGTAAGTTTAGCGTAAATGTAACAAATATACCTACCGTCAGCAGCAGAAAACGCCAATCGTAACATGATATGAAATCTAACAGACATCTGCAAAACTCTCCATCTTGAAATAGTATATTAAAATACAAGCTAAAGAACAAGTGCGCAAAATGTCTTATGAAACGTGTATTTTATACTATTTTTTCTATTTCGGTTATTAAAAGTTCAAAAAAGCTTAAAATAAGAGACATGTTTTGTTCGAATATTTTAGAAATCTTGCTTTTTTTGAAGTTGGTTACTCTGATTTTTAAGTAGAACGTTCTAAATATTTGAATATCGGTGGTGGTATATGTAATTGTGTTTAAAATTCAGACTGATTTATACAATAAATTATTTCAAATTATCAACAAAACGGACGAAATAAATAACTGTACGCCCCCAGAGATTCGCAAAATAGCAAAAGACAATTTACAAAATCTTTCGTCCACAAACTCTACATATTTCTCAAAACAAACTTTTATAACAGTTGTACTATTCAACATGGTAAGTAAATGTCAATAGTAGCATCCGAAAACTTATCATCCAACTCTGCTTAATAATTTATATTGCTAATTAGTAAGTGAAATATTAGCATGTGTGCTTTTTATTCTTTGTACAATTTTATTGCACATTTTTGTTACTTTAAAGGCTTATATTTTGACATTTAAATACGATTTGGTTCCATTTTTTTTGTTACCAACTTCAAAAAAATAAAATTAGCGTGCGATAAAGTAATACTTTATGCAACCAAAACGGGTGTCGTAAAGTGAACTTTATAGTAGCACCGGAATAGAAAAATATTATATCCTACCTAACAGTAACATTGGCGTTAATTACAGATGACGGAGACGCAACAAATATTCCTGATGGCATATACAGACGGTTAATACTAAAATGGAAGATAAAAGTTAACCATTGCTAATGCAGAGATACTTCACTATCTTGTGGATATAACAGTACCTAATATTCTATTGTGGTAAACTCGGTGATGAGTCTACAACTTACGCTTGTCAAAACTAGTGGTGGCTGCCAGTGTATATTGCGAGTGTTAAGTTCAACAATGTGTTTTAGGATGGGTGCACACCAATTATTGAATAAAATTTGTCAAACAAAACATTTCTGGCAAATTCTTAAATAATAATGGGTGTAAATTTATTTGGCATTAACTATAAATGCCAAATAAATGTTAGTTATAAATTTAGTCTTCCATATGTTTTGTTTAATTCGTGTAAATAACCTAACAAATGTCAATTTTGTGTGCATAATGGCTTCAAATAAATTGCTTGTCAAACATTTTTTATAATTGGTGTGCACGTAGCCTTACTTAAACATAATTACACATAGTGATGGAGATCATTACTTTCAAGAATAACATTGAAATATAAGCTTTTTATTTAAGAAACAATAAAGCTGAGTTTTGACAAACGTCAAATGATATTTTCTTCTGCTGCAAACAATCCAATTTCATTAAGTCAAAGTAAGCCTTATCCCGAATGACAGTTGTCAAACACAAACAAGTTCAAGTCAATCTTTCATTTCATATTTAAATTTTTACATTTTACATTATTGACTGTGGGTTGCAATTATGTCTTAAATACTCATCCACAAGGATTTTCGTAAATGGTGGGATAACTCAAGTATCCAGTAGCATAACAGGAATATATAATAATTTGTGTTTTATTAAAATGAGCGGCGAGTATTTTTGCGTTGAAGAGATAAGCGATGATTCAAAATTTATTCAAGGTAAGAAACGTCAAGTTAACTGTCATTTTGATATTACAACTAACTTTAATTAATAGACCCGTCCGTTTCATACAAAAGATATTACACCATTTAATATCGCCTTTACTGTCGTATATTTTGAAATAATATTAATAGTAGTACATTTGTATCTCTTCAGATAAATAATTTTCTAGATAGTGTAACGTAAATTACTCGAACATATCTTTACTGTTTGTCAAGATTGCATATTTACATCTAATTAACGCACGAATGTTCTACGAGAGAGACATACATTACTATAACAGTTAGTTCCATGTTGAAGTAAAATTATTACATATATTTATGTGTAAATCGAGTCCAGTTAACTGATTTCCATATCAAAGAAATTAAGCGAAAATTTTATCGAATACAAACGAATAGCGCAAAGCAAACTTACACTTCATATGCTGGATTTAATAATACCTATTTACATATTTCTTTACAGAATGCAATAACAATACTAGGGGTAAACAGACCGAAAGTTATACAAGTATAAACAAGTTAAGCCAAGATGTTAGGCTTCACGGTAAGTAAATATCAAATTCATTCTTTCTGGATCACTATTTAAAAGTAACAAATATAATGTAGTGATAATGAAATACAAATCTACAGCAAAGATTTGAAGAGATATCCGTAGATACTATAGAAAGCAAACAAATTCGAATGCAAAATATATAATATCCATTATTATTTTATTGGTACTGCATTTATAATATAGCACAGGTTATTCGATTTATGTATGCAGGAGATTGTGATACAATCGTGTACCAATTGTATAAAAATATTCCTAATCTGAATCTTTAGAGGTGGTAAAAATATTGATGGAGCTTTTATCTTTTCCTTAATTAAAAAACTTTATTTTCCTGTAAAAAGTTGTCCAGACGTGTAATAAATGTTAAACTGTTAGAGCTCTTTGTGTTGTCATGAAATGTGAGAACTTATGAATCTTTATAAATCTTCTCGTAGCAATAAATCTATTCCTAGAGTTTAAAACTTTTCAGAAAAGACCTAATATTTCAGTTCCGTGAATGTCCACCAGTTATATTAGAAGACATGATTATATACCATAGCATATAGTTGTTTATATAATTTAAACACCTAATCATTCGTTAAACCTTTCTTCTTCAAATGGTTTTAGGGTCATATATTTCAAAAATAATTGGGTTGGGTTGGGACGGATTAAAAAAACTCCTTTGGTCAAGACAAAAAAGTCCACTAAAGGGCAGAAGTGACATTTAACAAACTCGTTAATTGCTGTGAAATAACATTCAGGATTTAATTGTGCTATGTAATTTGAATGTGATCTATATAAATAAAAAAGAATTTACGGAAATATATTGTATATTTCTTGACTTTATTACACGAATTTGTACAATTTTCTTCAAACACCAATTGCAGTCTACTCTTCTTACGAATACTAATTTGCCATGTAGAGAGTATGAAATCGTCGACGCACTATCGTAGTCACTCAAATATGTCCACAGAAAAAGCAAGTATTTTTGTCATTATTTAATTTACAACAAAGCCAAAGACACAAATGTTTTAAATTTTTGTGTAAATATGTTTGAGTATATCATCCTTCCGTATGTATTATTTTACCTTTAATCAGTTTTACTATCCCGCGCAATGTAAGAATACGTGAGTAACCAATGAAAATTAATTACCTAATCAATTTTTCCAAAGGCTTCACTATAGTACAAGAACTTACTCTTCCAATTTCTATATATTTTGCTTATTTAATATATTTCTACAGTTCGTCCTTAATTAATACATTCTTATACACTGTGGCCAGAAATTCGCGGATAAATTTTAGATAGAGCGCGATTCTACAATTAATTCTGATTCAACAACCCTAACACAAAAAAGCTGCTGACTCTCGTTAAGTCACACAGATTACTTAAAAGAAGGTTTGGCAACACCGTACTGTAGCAGTTATCATACAATTAAACAAGTCAGTAGGAAATAGGAGTTTATTCATTGTTAAAAATCCAGTGCTTTTTATTAACTACTTTATTAAAACTAAAATTGAATTTATAATACACATTTAATCACACAATAGTCACATGTAATGATTAAAATGACGATCATGACGCATGTAAAACATGTTGGGCCTGATATTTAACGGAATAGTATCTAGCACTTCCTCTAAAGCGTAACGTAACCAATTGCATTTAAACAAATGGAAAAAAATGCTCCAACAATGGGATGGTATAAGATGTTATTATTTACTGAAAACCTTATTTGGTGTGCAAATTGTCTGTATGCTCTAGGATTCTCATCGAACCAAAATAAAAATTATGGTTAAAATTAAATAATATATCTCTTGTAAACAAACATCGTCGCTCAAAAGAATATCTGCTAAAAACTTATGCTCTAGTTGAATTTTGTTTACAATTGTATTCTAGAACTTTAATTTATTCACACATACAATAGTCACACATTTGTTACAGAAAGCAGTAGAAAAAGTTTTGTGTTAGCACTGAATGAACTGTTGTATTTTTTGGTACATACTATTCTCAGGCTATTGTATAGTGATACAAGCAGCATCTTCGTGAACAGTATTAAAATTTGTTCTTCGAACTGAACTCTACGACGCGTTCCAAATAAACGTACCAGATTCACTAATGCGCTAACTTAATTTTCGGATTGTGCTGATGATGGGTGCTGTCAAAGCCGTCTCTACTTACAAGCCGTGAAGTTGGAGATCTGGCAACTGCGTGTGTGGTTGGTTCTACTGGTTCTCATTCTATGTAATTTTCACATACCTATGAGTCCATGTGCATATGATGTGCATGTCACGTTTATTACATAAAGTTTACGTGAGTTTGAATCAAAAACATTAACAAGAAGTATTTACAAAGTTAGAATCAAACCCAGGAAGTACCTATGGCTAAACAGTTCGTATTTTCGTAAATGTCTCAACACGTTCTTTGTAATCGTTTGTTCGCTGTTTATAAGTTTGATTAACATAAATAAATTTGGAAAAGGTAAAAACATTATACATTCACTCGTTTTGTTTATTTTTTTTACAACTGTGTGATGTATTAGATGCCATGGTTGTGCTGTGTCTCATTGTGTAAATCGAACTACAAGATGTACTCGAACAGGAATATCTACAAACCTTTTCATTTCCAAAGGAAAATGAATACATAAAAGGCAGTTACGCGCAATTAATAGAGAACATTTCGTCGCCACGGGGAATTCAGTGGTTTGCTGTAAACATTCTGATGGAGGGTAAATACAACGGTTTGAGTCATATAAAGACAAGGAAAATGAAATTGTAAAAGTGGTTTCAAGTATCGTTATTAATAAATCGTGTATAGTAACAGTTTACGTTAATAATACCGAATTAGCATCAAATGATCTTAAGTGGGTGTTACCTGAAACCCGTAGGTTGACTCGTTGGTCTCAGCTACAAAATTTGTTAGCAAGATGTAGGTTTTGCAGTGATTTATGTATAAACGCTGAATATTGCAAGTGGTTATGGTGGTGTTCCAATTAAAAAGAAAATTAAGTGAGTGATTTGTAAAAATTTGCCAGTGAAAAGTAGCCTTGTTTGGTGATGCTTATTAAGGTTCTCTGCAGAGGTGGACTTTGTGCAGCAACTGATGAAGTAGGTTATGTGTGTGTATTTTTACTTATGTGAAATATTTGCTTTATTAACAAAAAATATAGAAATTGAAAAACAATTCTTGGGCAAAACATTCACCTCATTAGCAATTAACAGTATAAAGTTTGATAACTTTTGTATTGATTTTAGTGTTGTATGTGAATTTGGAACACTATGTGAGAAAATATACGTCCATGTGGTGTTAATTATGAGCAATATAGTGTTAAATAATTATAGTAAAAATAAAAGAGTGCTTGTCACCATGAAAAAAAGTGGTCAAGAGAGAAAATTATCAATTTGAATAATTAGCGAATATTATTAAAAATGTTAAACTATTAATAATGCTTTTTATACGTGTCCCTTTTATCCATCCTTTCTTCATCACATTATACCTACTTACGTAAATTTTAAAAAAATAACTAGCAAAAAAAACCTATTTTAGATTACGCGATTAATCGGTCTTACTTTGTGCGCCTGCTCAAGTCCGCGCGTAGACCCACTTGAAGGCAATTAGGCAGTGTTGCCAATTTTAACTTCACGGCTTGTAAGTAAAGACGGCTGTAGTGCTGTCGATCCCCTTCGGCATTTTACATTTTATTTTTTCGCCATATTCCCATTCTCGATGTAAAATCCAAGTACTATATATTTGCGCATTCATTAAAAGTACACATCATTAAATAGCTCAATAAAGATATCACTACAGAACGTCCTCATAATAAGAAATCCATCTGCCGTATAAGAAAGTAGATAAGGCCAGCTACTTCAGCTTCAAAATATCCATTCTTATGTGGCGCCATCTATCCAACGCATAATAAACTGCTTCGTAATTTTAAAATCACGTGTTAAAAATATGCAATATGATTGGATTATATCAAATTCACTGTTATTGACATTTGACTAATTTGACATTTATTTTGTCTATTCCATACTCTTTTCTACTTAAGTTATTCTAATAGTGCACATATTTACTATATTTTGGAAGTTACGTCGAGTACCAACAAAAACTAAATATCTAATTTTCTCACGAAAAAACGTGTCTGTTCTGGGACATTTAGTTCTTACCAAAATAATCTGCGGTAAAAGGCAGGTAATTCGCAAGGTACTTCAAAGAATGATAATTGATTATTCGAAATGTAGTATAAGGAACATTCTTGGTAAATAGCTACAATTTTTTGCATTTTTAGGATAAATTTATAACTTAATATTTGTAGTTGTATAAAGTTCTAAAGAAAAAATTGCCGGGCTGAAGTGAAGCAGGTTTGCTAGACGTTATTTGGTCACTAATATTAACAATAAGTCTGAACTTGTAAACTCTTAAGGTATCTGAGGGCTGATTTAGTACAATTTTAAAAAGGATACAAGATTGTTTATTATGAATATTTCAACATTTTCAATTTTTGTTCTATATTTAGACTTGTACCTGTTGGATAAATAAAAATGCTATAGTAATTTTAAAATGCTCTAACTATTACCATTTACCAACCTTGTTACCATCGTAAGATTGAAAAGTGCCAACAAAAAAACAACTAGTTATATAAAGCAAATTTTGGTGTGTCTTGAAATGTGTGTTTAGAAATACTAGCGGATTTAGTATAGGAAGCACCAAAGAGTGCATCACTGTAACTAACTAAATTAGCAAATTGTAATAGTGACAAAATGAAAAAAAGCACATCAAATATGTACCGAAATACACAGAAAAGAAGAGTTTAATGAATATTACCTTTTTAACCAGCGTTATTTGGAAATATTCTATATTCCTTTTAATAAGTCTACGTGCATGTAGATCAGTTTATTATAATATTTGAGTATACTGTACAACAAAGTTATTTTGTCTTAACAAGATCATTTAATTGCGAATCTGTAGAACACGTGCTAGGCTTAAAGGAGGTACAAATGATACTATCGGTGCCAGAGTGGCTGAATATTTTATGAGGCAAATATTACGATGTGTAGAGCTTCAAAATCTTCCAATACTGTTAAAAGCGTCGAACACGTTAGTACTGCAACATTTTTAAAATCCAAAAAGTCATATACAAAATCCAACAATCTCTTTACAAAGTAATTGACCCCTAATGAATGTACCCTTTTGAATTGTTATAAAAAATTAGAAATGTAAGTAAAATTGTTATTCTTGACACTACCCAACAACTTCATTTTCAGCAATCGTTTTTTATTTTTTTTTTAATAATGTTTCATTATTTTAAAATTATTAATATTTATTACTTATTTTAACGTTAATGTTTAAAGTGTTATTTTGAAGTTTATTTCAACAAAAAATCAGAATTTTTTTCTTTTGGGTGCTTCTAGATGGCGTTACATAAAGATCAATATTTTGAGGTTACCAAAATCAAATTCATCAATGTAAATCGAAGTTATGTGATGGCCTTATATCTCGCAGCGACAGCGAGATACAGTTGAGTTGGTGTTGAAAGTAGAGATAGTATGGTAATTTGCTATATTTGTAAATTTAATAGTTATTTATGTAACAAGTCAGTAAAGTGATACTTTATCGAACGATTCTGATTTACGAGCCAAGCGAGTGAAGCGAGCGCGGCGAGTAACAGACGAGTTCGGTAAAGGTACTTTATTGACGTGGTGCATACAAAATTTTATCGCCAACGGTGAAAATTGTTAATTTAAGAAATAAAGATACAATAACTTATGACAGTTTATGACAGTGACAAACGATTTATTTTTAAAGTCATCAGTCATGGCTTCGCTGACAGATATTAGCGGCAGGTAATAGTTATTTACGTGGCAAGCTTAGTAAATTAGTCTTTACGGGTGAGCCGGGAAGATTGTGGGGCGAGCGACGAAGGAGCGAGTCCCATAACCCGGTGAGCCCAGTAAAGACTAATTGCAAGCGAGCTGCGTACAACGTTTTATTTCCTCTTGTAGAAATAGATAAATATAAATAAATGATACAGTAATACGAAGCCAGTCTCTGCACTGTAGAAAAATTAGTTTGCTGTGATGGTAACCAAGGAGATTCGTATGTTTTGTAATTAAAATTACAAAAATAAAACCCTTTGTCGCTCTTTGTAAAAAAAGTGTTATTGTAATGGACTTAATCGCGGATGAAGACTTTCGGGGAGATTTTACTGCTGTTTGCAAAGAAATTGAAGATACGGTAAACGCAGCCAATGCCTGCCTAATACCTAAAAAATCCAAAGAACGGTATGAGAAGCAATTTAGGGTTTTCAGTGAATGGCGAAAAGAGAAAGGAATCAAAGGTGTTAATGGAAATTTAATTATGAGCTTTATTTATGAAAAGGTAAATAAAAATTACGTTTGTATGCCAACACATCTGATTATATTCCTTTTATTAGTCACTTAAGTACAAACCATCGTCACTGTGGGCTTTTATGTCTATGCTGAAGACCACGTTGTTAGTGTACGAGAACGTTGATATTGGAAAATTTACTAAAGTAACCAGCTTTTTAAAAAAGAAGTCATTGGGTTATCAACCGAAAAAGTCTAGAAATTTGAGCAGACAAGATATTGATAGGTTTTTGACAGAAGCACCAAATGACAGATATTTAATGATAAAGGTATGTTTCGATAACTTATCGGCGTAGTTATCTAAAAATATCTTACTCTACACACAGGTGGCAACAGTATTTGGTGTAAATGGAGGGTGCCGTCGTGAGGAATTGTATAAGATGCGAGTTAACGATATTAAGGACAAAGGAGAGTATATTGTTATTGAAATTCCTGATTCGAAAACCCATGTGCCCAGAAAGTTCACTATTGTTGCCGATGGAGAAGGTTTGAATTGTTTGGAACTCTACCGTCAATATGCATCATTAAGACCGTGCCATGTTGATCACAATCGCTTTTTTATCTCCTACCGTCATGGAAAATGTACCGTACAACCGGTAGGAATTAAAAGTTTTGGCAAGTTCCCGAGTGTCATAGCATCGTTCTTGGGATTGGAAAATCCTGAAAGCTACACTGGCCATTGTTTTCGCCGGTCTTCAGCGACCATTTTAGCAGATGCAGGTGCTGATGTGTTAACCTTAAAACGCCATGGCTCTTGGAAGACATCGTCTGTCGCTGAAAGTTACATGGCAGAGTCTGTTACAAACAAAATTAAAATTGCTAAAATGATACAAGGAGACAGAACAGTTAAGAATGCATCTGCATCTGAAACTTTAGATATACATAATTCGAATAATTATAACGATCAGCTGCAAAGTACTAGCCACTTGACTGTTCCTGGCGCAACATTTAATTTTCATCCCGAATCGAAGTGTACTGTTAACTTTTATTCTTGTAAACATTAATAACATATTTTATTAATTAAATTATAAATTATTATAAATAGATAAGAATTGTGAACGTTAAAAATTGTACAATATTAAAGGAAGTATTTATTATAAATGTTTTTTTTTTTTGAAAGGTCTTGACAGACAGAAAGGGCCTGTAAAGACGCCATGGCAACCCTTTACAGGAACCGTTCCTGTAAAGAGTCGTCTACTTAGGTAGTCTAGACGACTGTAATTGGTATCTAACAAGACAAGAGGAAATAAAGTACTTTATTGTACAGTACGATAAAGTGTTTCTTTACCTCCGTAAAACGCTATGGTAACGCATCACTTTACTGACGGTTGGCGATAAAAAGTATTATCTATTAAAAGAATCCGTTTGCGACTATTTTGACTAAGATTAGCTAAATAGAGTGAATAACATTACAGAGTAATAGAAAAGCCAACAAACATTATTATTATGATCAATGTGGAATAAATCAACCCTGGAAGAATTTGCTAAGACGAAACGTCAATTTGACATTTCCCATGAAATATTTCAAACTGTTTGATTCCGCAGTAAGACTAACAACCTGCGATTGTGTATTTATCGACCATCTTGTTTTAACTATATAGTTTGTATCAACGACAACCGTGGAAACCTACGACTTAGAGTTTGTAGATTAATTCATACGATAAATCGCGCCATATCCTATATGTGGCCTATTATTATATTTTATAATCATAATTTTTCCATTTAAGAGGAGCGTTCACCTATCGAAAACTAAGGCATCGCCGTTTTGCGTATCTTAAACTCATTTTGTAATTTTAGAATCTCAAGTTTGGGTTAGTGATGCAAAAGGCATCAATTTATAATGTCAAGGTCAGTTTTTGTACTAATTTATTTTCTTAAGAAAGTTATGCGTTTTAGAAATAACCACAAAAATGCATGAATTTGATTAATGTCTACTAACTAAGGCTGGCACACAAAAGAAAAAAAACGACCTCTACGCGCTAGCTGCTCATTTGCTGTACGATATAAAGAAAAAAATCAAATTTATGTAATTATTTTTAAAGATAAAAAACATTAAACAGTAAACATTGTCACACACATTTTACACGAGCTTTTCCAAGCTAATCGCGTCGCCTATCCCCACTTTAAGGTGTCTCTACCGGTCCTAGCGAAGACGAAAATCTATCGGAATCGGTCGGCTATTGCAGATTTAAATGCGAGTGACAGTTTAATTACAAACTGACACTCGCATTTAAATGTCATATATACCTATAATATTCGAGTGTATAATAATATAACAGTTATGGGCAAGCGAAAATTGCCTTATTATAAAACATCAACAATTCCGTAAGTACTCATTCTTTATACATTATGTTTAACATCTATAGTATTCCTTTATCTATGATAGAATATGTGAATAAAACCGAAGCGCTGTGACAGAACCGAATATCGTCTACCTCTACTTACTCACACCCCCTTGCGTCTAGCCGTCCCGCGAGTAATATAAGTTGCATAAGTTTCTATTAATTGGTAAACACCGATCTTAAACCATGAATTAAATTACATCTCATTTAACCAACATTATATTTATTGCTATGCAATACTAGTAATCAGTCCTGGACCTAGGGCACCTATATCTAAGACACCTGCATATGGCGAGGCTGATCTTTCTATAAATTTTCACGGTGTTTAGTCTTGCACACGCAGTAGTCTATACTAAGCAAGTTTAACGCTCATAGGTATACTAAATTTAAAAAAATCAAATGATAAATACAATTAAAATCATGCTTTAGAATAAGAATTCTTAAAGCTGCAGTACAAAATGTAACAAATAAAACTTTAAGCTACTAATAACGTAAAACGTCAAATCATAGTGAAAACAATTCTGCAATAACTCTAAAAACTTACTGGATTGATATCTATGATAAACTATCATCTGCATTATAATTTCTCCTAAACTAGTGCTTGTCTTTTCTTCAAGTAGTATTTTAAAATTCAAAGAAGAAATGTTGGTAAAGAGTGTAAAATGTATTAAAAGTATTTGGTACATGCCACTTAAATAAAAATTACATAATTAGGACTTTTTAGTTATTTGCTTCATTATGAGTCCATTAATTTTTCTTGATATGCTTTCAAAAGAGTATTCTTTCCTATATAAATCGCTGGCCATTTCGCTTATAAACATCTGTACCATTGGGTTAATGACAATTTTGTGCATGGCAGCTGCAAATCTCTGTGGATCAGGATCTAAAAGAATTCCATTTATCCGGTGTGTTAGGCATTTCTTAGCAAATCCGGTATTTGTAGCAATTATTGTTCTCCCCATCATCAGGGATGCTATTAACGTATCCGGAAACGGGTCATGTTTCGATGGAACTATAACAGCTACACATTTTTTCAACAAAGTTTTTTGATAAACAATTGGAAGTTGTCTTAGGAATGTTACTTGTGAACCAAATTGCTTTTCCTTGGCTATATCTGTTAATTCATCATAATAAACTAACTCATCAGGATTGGTTTCGCTACAATTACCTCCTATAACCATATGGTATTTATCTTTTAAAGAATCTTCTGAAATATATACTAAGTTTTCTAATGCGTCTAAAGCTAATTTAAAATTTGATCGTTTTTTATATGGCCCAAAAACAACAAATAAGTGCGCATTGTTAGGTAAATCTGGAACTATCCTTTGTATATCTAGACAGTCTTCTTTCCACAATCCAGTATCAACGCAGGGTGTGATGTATCTTAGATCTTTTTGAACATTTGGAAATGATCTTTTAAAGATCTCTGCCAAGGATTCAGTTTCAACCAAAACTTCTCCAGCGTGAGGCACAGTTGTTGCAGTAAACAAATCAGGGGTGACTTTTAAATAACTCGTGAAGAAATCGAGTTCTTTGATGGCGGAAAAATGTGTCACAAGGATTGTTTTGTATCTCGATAATTTGGAAAAAATAAACAACGCCACAGTATTTGTATCCACAATTACTACTTCAGGTATTGGTTTTGGTGGAAAAAGACATACTCTTAATGCCATTACTAATGCCCTCATGCAGTACCAAGTGCTTGGTAAATACGATGCTGAATATTTTACATCTATTACTCCGTGAGAAGGCTGTAATATTAACAGTATAATATTATCTCTAAACAAATTTCAAATTACTCACTGAAACTTCCGCGAAACAATTTGTTTTATCCAGTCCACTTGTAACAATAGTGACTTTGTGTCCATGCTCCTTTAAGCCAGTAGCTAGGTCTATAATATAACGATCATCTGATTTCTTCCTGAGTTTATTATGTAAAAATACAACGTGGCATTTTGGATCTGGATCTATAACCTGGTCTTCAGTCATTTTTATAAGACTACAAAAATACTTTTAGTTTCTATTCCTAGTCCTTGATCAATTACGATTTACCTTTTTGCGTTACATGATTTTTTTGAATAATGTCAAATGTGACACAACAAACAAAAAACAGTTGGCTAAATTTTGTGCTCTGTCATAGACACACTTTTCAGATTAGTTCAAAATATGTTCAAGCAATTTGGTGTAATTTATACAAACTGAACTTAATAGCAGTTATGAAATGGAGCTGTGTGTTTCTTTACTGTTGGTAACTTTAGAAGTCCACAGTTGCTATAAAAGTTGATTCGACTCCATACTTGTGCATTTTGAATAGAAGTTACTAACAGCTACTATAATCACAATTTTTAAATTTTAAAGTAGAATGCAGTTCTTAGTTTTACACATAACACTAATAGGTGTGCACTGTAAATTGCAAACATTTTACTAATAGATTGTAACCTTATTACAAATCATCAAAAATATACATTGGAATGTGTAATATAAATGTTCTGTCATATTTCAATGATAAAATCTTCTCGCAATATTATTAAACTTAAACGAGTGATTTATTTATTAAATAAGTAATACTACTATGTATATAATGTAATAAACATTTTTCGATTTTAGCAGATATTTTGAGTTGGTAACGAAGATAATCGAATAAAATGCTTAATTAACCATTTATAGCAAAATTACTAGACAAACCGTATAATCGATTAGAAGTTTTAATGACTCATATTCACAATATGTGTTGGTTTAGTGCCAAAAACAAAAATCTATCTGAACCAGATAAGTGGCGCTATGGTCGACTTCGTGCAGAACGACTTCTGCAGGGCCAGCTAGTTTATTGATAAAAAGTTACTCATTTTGGAGTGAAATATAAGCGAGTATATCTTTATATGTTATTCTATTGCTACTAGTGCCAACTTAAAACGCCTAAATAATCTCACAATTATCGAGTTAGTAGGTTCTTCTAAATTTGATTTCGCTTTCTCTTGTCAACTATTTATCCTTGCAGCTAAAATTTCTTTTTAATTTTCTCTTGATAATAATCCCGTAAATACGGTTTCTATTTCAATAGACTTTAGTGAAAAAACTTCACATAAAAATACCACAGTAAAAATGGTAATTTCTCTTGTAATATAAATGAACTTAACCGAGTAAAGTGTTGCTTTTGAACAGAATCATCTAAAAAGACAATTGTGATTTCTCTTGCCTACGTAAAATTCCGTTGAGTCGTTAAAAAGTATAACTATCCCAAAAAATCGACAAAATGATTACTCTAACGTTATCAATATACGCATACACCATTGTAATTATGATGGGGGCTTATACAACAACAAATCGCACCTCTTAAAACTTTATGCAATATGAAACGATTATTGTAGCATAAGACGTGCATTAAGGCCTAAGATCGATGAAAATGTAGTCAGTCAATTTGGTGACCAGACTGTGCATCTTCCCTCAAAAGATGATGACTGATACCAGTACCGTGCGTTCAATATCTTATCTCATCAAGTAATTAAGTAATCAATGTTGGTGTACATCCTAAGGTTTTGACTAATTCAAATTCTGGCAGTTGTCGTACTTAAATTCAAATTAAAGACGCTTATATTTTTAAAATTATTTCATTATAATGTAAGAGTTACAATACAAAATATTTGTTATTGAAAGTTAATATAGAACTGGCCAAAAATTAGAAAATGGAGATTGGGTTTATTCCATTAAGTGCTTACAGGACTTCCGGCAAGAGTTTACTAATCTGCCAGTTACTTACGCTCAACTGCAAAAACATATTCATTCTTGTGTTATTAAATTTGGTGTAACAGGGGCAATTACTTGTAAACCTTAGAAAACGAAGAGCAGATTGTATATAGGATATTCAACGTCGAATCGACAACTCACCAAAAAAATTAATAGCAAAGCTCTCTCAAGAAGTTAAGTTGTCAGTGGGAACACGTCATACTATTTAAAAAAAAAGGACTTAAAGTTGTTTGCACATAAAATTCCAGCAATTTCGGAACTCAAACAGGTAGAGTTTGGTACGAGAACACGGAAGAATGGTTTTTGAATAACATAAATAATAATGACATTCTCGACAAGTGCTTCTTTTCTGATGAGACTTGGTTCCATGTTTCAAGATATTTAAACAAGCAAAATATAAGAATTTGGTCATCTTGCGGAGGCGGAGTGGCAGGATTATAGTATATTCACAGATGTTGACGATGCATTCAATTCCTTCTATGGAATATTTTTGTACCACTTTGAGATTAACGATACCGGAAATGTTGATATCTGATAGGGTCCGAAATCGTACTGCTTGGGTTACTCAGGAAGTCAAGGTATCAAGTAGCAGATTAAGAGATTTGTACTACCTGCAGTTGCATTACCCAAATCTGCGGGAGTTTTATTCTGCTGGGAGAAGGGATCATGCTGCTCTTGTACATAATACTAAACGATATTTTTATGCTAACAAAATTTTAAATTCTAATATAAACAGTGCAGCATGGTCAGTTATAGCGGAGCTTACAAATAAACAGCGGAAACCGAGGCAGAATATTTCTTTGAATATAGATAATTGTTTGATCGATGATCCTATTAGAGTAGCTGATATATTTAATAACTTTTTTTTTATTGAGGAGCCAATTAACATTGTATCTTATGTTGCTACTACTATGCAGGATACCATTACTAGTAGTGGTGGTTGTAATTCCATGTGTGCTCTTCCTTTGTCTGAGCATGATTTTTAATATAATAAACAAATTAAATAATACGGGTAGTTCAGGCCCAGATCATGTACCTTGCAACTTGTTGCGTCGTGTTGCTGTTGCATGTATTCGGCCTTTAACACAGATCATTAATCTGTCGTTTGAGAGAGGCTCTTTTCCTATAGTCCTTAAAACTTCGATTATTAATCCAATTCATAAAAGAGACTCTACACATGAAGTGTCTAATTATCGCCCAATAACACTGAACTCCAGTTTCTCAAAACTATTTGACTATGCAATGTTGAATAGGTCGATGGCTCACTTAAATAAGAACAAGATAATTACAAATAGACAGTTTGCTTTCAGGGAAGGTATGTAATTGATGGCTTGGATCGTGGAGAGTACCCTGCTGGAGTTTTTTGTGACCTTACACGTGCTTTCAATCGCGTGAACCATCGGCTCCTGCTTGACAAACTGTGTAACTACAGTATTAGAGGCGTAGTCTCTGAGTGGTTTGCTTCGTATTTGTCAGAGTGAACATAGTGCGTTAAGATATCACACAGGAAAGATAACTTGACAAGAAAGTTCTATTCCTCAGTTTTACCTGTGGGCCTCGGTGTGCCACAGGGATCGGTTCTCGCCCGAGTATTGTTTTTACTTTTTATTAGTGACCTTGTAACATACGTTGATGCTCCACTGTACATTTATGCTGACGATACTACTGCGTTGGTTTCGGAATCTGACCCTGTAAGCGTGCGTGACAGGGCCGGTGAGGTTATTGGGCGACTTTGTTACTGGTTTGAGAGTATTAAGTTATTTATGAATCTGTCTAAGACACATTTTGTGATGTTTCATACAGCGCAGTCCAGGGCGGTTTTTGACTTGGATCTTGCTTACCTGGATACTGGCATTAGTCATCAGTCTAGCATTAGTTTTCTTGGCGAGACGCTTGATGATTGCTTGGATTGGAGGATTCATTGTGATTAGCTGATTTCCAGTAATAATTCCGCATGTTATCAGATTCGAGTACTGAGGCATTCATTGCAACTAAAGACCTATGGTGGAAACGCGTTACATTCAATTGCACGTCATACTAGATCCATGACGACTCGTCTTGTATATGTTGCCGGATCTATTTTTATTTCTGTCAGTGACGTTTGATATAACCAAAGAAAAAAAATATTCACAATACAATAACTATAACGTAATATATTTAGTAGTTGAAATGCTCTAAGACTTCAGTCATTCTCAACTTATTTATTATATTGATGTAGATGGCCGAAAAACCTTAAATGTTTCATAACATATCCATAATAATATTTAAAATAACCAATACTTACGTTCATTAATCGCATGATTATAGAAAAGTTTGTAAAAAGCTTCGACTGTTTACAGAAACCTTTTGGCATAATATTCAAAGGACGCAATTAAACAATAAACAGGATGTACACTTCTAAGAAGAACTTTTAAATAATTTATATCAAAGCAAAAATAAATATGAAAAATTTGACAGGAAAATATACAGAATATAGGTTTTTTTGACAGATATGATTTATCTGCCAACACCGAATTGAACTATTAGTCTATTAAAAATATGTAACAAAGAAATTTAATACTGAAACGGAAATGATGTGCTTTTTTGCCATGAATGCGTATATTACGATCAATCGAAATAACTGCCCTTAAGTAATATTTAACAAAGTAACTTTTTTAGTTTCTCTAATACAGTTATGACAACATGTAAACGTCATCGATGACGTGCAATTGAACTTAACGCATCTGCTCTATAGTTAGGTTCTATTACGGCCAGGTTTTCTAGCGCATGGCATACGGAGTCATCCTTTGGGGATCATCTCGGTATGCCAATCAAGTATTTCTTGCGCAGAAGCGCGTAATTCGTTCTATTGCCGGTATTCATTCAACTACATTTTGCAGGCCATATTTCAAGCAATACAGCATTTTGCCTTTGCCTAGTGTATATATTTTAGAACTTTTGGTGGGGATTTTAGAAAAAAACTATGAAATACACGCATACAATACTAGGCAAAGAAATGATTTCAGGTTGCCGAACAATAGATTGAATATTGCAAAGGGGTCACCGGTATCCATGAGACTACAACATTTTAACAGGTTACCCGATGAATTGCATGTTTTGGAAAATACCCAAGAGTTTAAACGGAAACTGCGCTAGCTTCTGCAAATTAATTGAATCTATTCGGTGCAAGAATTTATCGCTCTTACTGAGCAGTGACACTTCTGAATATATTGTCACATGATAACTGTGTATATGTCTGACTGTGAATATGTATATGATATGTTGTTCACCTTTTTATATATTTAATTATATGTATTTATTTATTTGTGTATTTTTGTCTTTTACAACGTTATCTACAGCCCAAACATTTTAAGTACCAATATTTTGTAACATGACGTGTCCAACAATTTTCTGTATAATTTGTGGACCAATAAATTATTCTATTCTATTCTATTTTATGAATTTGTGGAAACTACGCTACATCCACAAAAATAGGCGTCTGGCTAGCAGTTTCAAGAAGACGAATTATTGGGCCCATGTTTAATCAAACCATAAAAGCTGAAAGATATCGAAATGAATTATTATGAGGTTGAACTTACGGAAGAATATTTCTAGCAAGATAATGCACCAGTGCAGAAATCTCGAAAAACAATAGCTTTTTTGCAAACATTTTTCGATACAAGAATTATTAATTTTCCTCCAAGATCTCCGAATCTGACAACTTTTAGACTATTTTATTTTTCCATATTTAAAGAATACCATTTTTAAGACCAGGCATTACACAATCGAAGAGGTTCGTAATACTATTGTGAATTCTTGTGCTGACATAACCAAAGAAATCCTAATAAATGTATTTGAAAGCATGAAGCGTAGAGTTCCACTTTGTCTTCAAAATAATGGTCAACATTTCGAACATCAGCTTAAGTATATTTTCTTTTAATTTTGGCTATTTTAATGAAAAAAATTTCGACAGTTAAATCACTAATTATTAAGGTGTCAATCCACAATGAGAATATCTCATGAGATTTTTGTCTCATGCAACACAAATCGCAGGATAATTTCAATTTAATTGTGGAAACAGAGACCTGTTCCCACATTTTTAACCTTTTGTGAGAACAGGTCTCTGTTTCCACAATTAAATTGAAGTTATCCTGCGATTTGTGTTGCATGAGATAAGAATCTCATGAGATATTCTCATTGTGGATTGGCACCTTTACACACATTTAGATGATATAACCAAACTATCAATATTATGCGTTTGTGACTGATTACGTGCACTGTCACCAACTATTAAAAAAAACATGGCCTTCTCGAAGAAAGTATTTGAACGCACGGTACTTCTCAAATTAAAAAAATTGCACAAGTTGGTCTTCAGCAGAATTCCACTGCAGGTTTTTTATAGGCAAGCAATGAGCTCACTTTAAGCGGTTAGATTGTATAGTAAAAAGAACAGCTAATTGTCGATAAAATATCCTAGAGGAAAGATTGATATGACTTTCAAAATAACTTATAGGTTATGATGACAAAGTCAATCGAAAAGAAGTATATTTTAATATTATTAGAATGTAATGTATTGAAAGATTTGATATGGATTCTGTACTCTATCACACTCGGCTTAATCATTTGGTTTCTTGGTTCTGTAGTTCTTGATATTCCATGGTTTATGATTTATAATCAGAGAGTGTAAAATCAGATCAATAATGACTAATCAAATCAAAAATAGTTCAAAAGGAATCTTAGTAACATGAACGAGGAAAGCCAATAAACTTCAATAGACACATATGCACTGTACAAAGAAAATTGCTATATTATTTAGTCAGTGGATCACAATTCTTACACTTTGCAGCTTTAATTAGATTAGAGTTTAGTTTACTTCTAATAACTTTAATAATGAATAAGTTTAGAAATTTCAACATCAAAAGTTTTATTTTGCTTTTTGTTTTGTCGTATAATTGTGGTAAAGTATACTTTCTTGTTTCACTTTCCGTCTGTGACGTCTGGGTATGATGATTTACTTATATAGAGTTTTTTTTTTGAGAAACCCACTTGCTAATGTTGAATGTGGTTCAGAGGCACCGTGGTTGTCGGAGACGGATTCTAAGAAGAAGTTACTTGGGATTGCCTACTGCAATAGCTTTGTGCCTAGGCGATATCGTTGCCCTTCTAATTATTTTATTTTAAGTAGATGAGAAATTAATATTATTCATTTGTTTTAGATAAACCACAGACTATTATTATTATTATTTTATATTGCGATTGAATGAAAATAATGCAAAACTATGTTTTTTTTACAGAAATGGAAGAACAATTGGAAGTTGCAGAAAATCGTTGCAACACTTTGAAAGATCAACTTGATCATATGAAAAAGCTATATCAGAACAAGACGGAATCGAAAAAAGTAAAACCTCCCCACAGGATGCTATACAGCACATGCAATTCATCACCACAGCGAAATCCTTCAGAATTTAAAAGTTGACAAATAAATATTTTTAATACAGTAACATCTTCAATAAACAATTGCAGGTACTTCAAAAGGCTCTGATCTTAAATCATCAACGTCCCTTAATAAGAGTGAAAAAAGTGTAGTATATCCACTTAGACAAAATTCGCAAGCAATTTCTACAGATAATTCCGGTGCGGCTGTTCAAACGATAAACAATATCTTGACAGGCATAACAGATTCCGTTAATCGTTTGTCACAAATACATGTACATATTGATGAAAGGCCTGGCAGCAGGAAAATGGGACGCGTACGTGATTCAGCTTGCGGCGATGATATACCAAGTAATTGTATATAATAAATATTATACGGGCTGGATCTTTAACATTTCCTTGCTCTCACAAAATATGATATCTATGGTTAGTGCTAGTGTTTCTTGTCAGAATAAGCCCATTCCAACCATCGACTCTTATAGAGACGCAGGTGTGTCACCTTTGGCATATTTCCAACCTCTCTAACTAGCCTATGTACTAACGCTTGAATAATCGCTTGTTGAATATCCATAAACTTTTCTCATTAAAATTCAGAAAAACGACAGCTTTTAAAATTGCTTTATATGTATAACTTCAGGCATTAACCATACGATATTCAACTGGATTACAATTTTTGGACGGTTTTATCGTTTATCAAATGTCTCAAAATAAATTACTTTATTTTGAATAATTTGAATAGCGTTATATTCCATAATTAATTAAATAACCAGCCATATTCAGCAATACTTAAAAAACGACTTGTCTAAATCCAAAACCCACTATGTAGAAGAAATCTATTAAAGTTTTATCTGATCCTAAAAATTTCAGCCATTAAAGCCTCATTCACATCCACTTAACTTAACTAAAACCTTAAGCCTCGTTCACATCCACTTAACTTAACTTAAACCTTAATTAAGGTACCGTAAAATTAACACAAAATTTATGAAATCGTTCACATTGCCTTAATTTACGTTCAGTGCGCAGGCGTATGAGCAGCTGAAGTGCCAATAGATAGGTTCTAAAACGGCTTTTTGTCATATAAATGGGGATAGCTATGCGCCAGATCAATTAACACGCCGTCGTTCATGATAACATAAAACAGCAACGTACAAAGCAATAAAATAACTGTGGTAAATTGTGCAAAAAAATTTCGCAAATTTAGGTTATGTTAGTTTGACAAATTAGAAAATAAAAAAGTACGCATATACAGCTATACCCGTTTCTGATGGTTGCTGATTGGTGGAATTAATAAACGTAACCGACTTAGTACAATGTTAATTTACGTTAAGTGGAATAATTTTCATTGTGGCCAGATACATAAGAAGCCATGTGTTTCAACTTTTGTTAATTTTACTGCTACCTTAATTTATGTTAAGTGAATAAGAACAACACTTAATTCGGCATTATTCAATTGGATTGCAGATCTAAAATTTTAAACTTCTTTATCATTAATCAAAATTCTGTAAATAATAATAATAATGATGTTTAAACTCCAGAAGTAATTAAATGTGAAGCACGACATTTATCTGGCCAATTTTTGTTTTAGTAGTAAACCTGAACTTTACCCCGAGAACAGAACAAGCGCGAGATACACAAGATATTGTGGAAGAGGCAATTCGCAGCAATACAGTTGAAGACATTCGTCGACAAAGCTCAACAATTATTAGCATTAAATCGAAATCGGCCAATAAAAAACGAAGTAGACGACGTAATAATAACAATGGGACCATTTTACAAAATTCAACCATAACGGTTAATATATCAAATAAGAAAAGTCTGAAGTCAACTGCTAAGCATGTCGAGAAAAGATTTAAACTTGAACCTGTCAAAATGCTGAACAAAGATTCGTCATCTATTCTATCCCCAAAGAAATCCAAGAAGCAAATCGTAAGACCAAGAAACAAATCTACTGCACCATATGAAAGACATAAAAATATGGCGAAACAACTTAATACAGAACCAGAAAAGTTGGTCGAAATTTACCACAACAATGCCGCGAAAGGTAGTGAAACTGACCTCAGTACTCATGAATTGCGGAAGAGCGTTTCAACAGAAATAAAACGACAGAAAAGTAGTAGTGAAACGGTACCGTCTTTACCTCTCGATGAAATATCTGATTCCAACATTTCGAAACAACAACAACCGCGACAGCAAAACGACTCCATGTACTGCAACTATAACAATAGCAAGTTATCGCCGATCGAAGAAAACGATTACATGGCACCCACAGCACCCAAAACAGAATGTTTCAGCATGTGTTCAAAAAATTACGAACTTCCCACTATTGCATCTAAAATGAAACAAGTCGCCAAAAGTTACTTGAGAAGATTTAACTTTCATTCCATACCATTTTGTGCGGCAAAATCCACAAGTCCAAGTCATAACATCGGCATCAATATTCAGCAAGTGATGAGTATAATCAAAAGTAGACAACCTGTCACGGGAATATCACCTACTTTAGCACACAATATTGGCTTAGCAGCGGAAAAATTGCAAGGAGCGCCATTCACTGCGATGGTATCGTCTTTAGGATCGCGAGATGGGTATGAATTAGACAAATTAGTACTCGACTGCTCTTTTAAGTAATTTCTCACATATTACAGATATAAACGATCATTGTGTCCTCTAATGAGGCAAAATCTAAATTATCAGCAACTACAGGAAATGGCTAAAGAGATACCTGAAGAAACGTGTGAAGACGAAGATGCTGATAAACAATTGGCAGTAGAAGAAATGGCATGTGGTGATAGGAATGTAAGTGTAAAAAAACAATTTTACTGAGCGATAGTAGAGTAACATATTTCTTATTTTGGTTTTTTCTTTTTTTCTCCTGGAGTCGTCGTAAATTACTTTATATTTTGTTCTGCTTAGAAAATAATCAGTCTCCCAGATGCTACCTATTAGGGCATACTGAGTACGCATGTAATCAATATTTAATAACAATATATATCCCAAATTTATACCAGAAGCATAATAGTTCATCTACTCCAAATTTTCATCACCACAGTATTAAAAGTTATTGTATTTAAAGTCGGATCGTTTTCGCAATCGACATGGCAAAACTACGAACTAAAGACGCTGATTCAATACCACTACAAATTCCAGTCAACCGGAACAATTTTAGAACAATAAAATTCAAATAATTAATTAATATTTTTGGATAAATAGCTACGGCTAGTAAAATACTATTACATGAAAGTCAGTTAGAAATTAAATATTATAGATAAAATTATTAAATATTACTGTTCTGTATCAATATTTTATTTAATACATGGCTATTCTGAGCATTGTTGTCAGATTTTTATTTTCACGGGGCGGATGACACTTGACAAGCGTAGCGAATATTAATGTGAATGACATTGTGGTCATCTTTATTAACACAATTTTAAGTCCCCCTAGAAAATTTCAAGTATTAAATCCTACACCGTACAAAAAACACCTTAACACTGGCAGCGCGGAAGAACTAGTAATTTGTGATGGTAACTAGATGGCGATGCTGTCTGTCGTTAAGTTGAAGCAATCAAGTGATCCCAACTATCGCAAGATTATTTGCAACCTGTGTTCGCAAACGATCTGCAAAGAGCAAGATTATGTACATGAAACTAAACAAAGAACTTTTATTACACATAATTACATGACCTGTTTGAGATTTTACTGGTACATTGCATATTAGTACATGTTTTGCAGTTTGGATTTTATAACCTAATATCTGACAAAAGAATACAAGCTAAATATTGTCTGAACGTGTTTTCCAATTTACTTATAAAAGGCATAAGAAACGCTGATTATTTTTATTCTGAAGCAAATCTTGCTTAAACAACCTCATTAAAAACTAATCAGCACACTTTCCTGTTCAGAAATAAATCGAATATATTGATCTAAACCAAATTATATAAGAGAAGGTAAGTTTTATTCAACAGAAATGTTTGGTTTTATTTGTAATTACTTTAACGAATGTTGCATATAATGAATTGGAGATGGATTAAATTCAATATCTATATCAAAAATCAAAGACAGATTTCGGAATCTGTTAACATATTTGATTATAATGCTTCAGCAGAAGATTACGATAGTTAAAATAATTTGTACTTACATTGATCTGTTGAAGAAAAATTCTATCTAATCGAAGAAGTAGGGACTCTCACTAAGATTCTAAATGTTTGAAGATTACATACTGTTTAGAAAATTTTCAACTTTAAGAAGGTATAATTATGTTGACTAATAGAAGAATTGTGGATGATTGATGTCAGCACCTGTCTTTCAAACATAGACGGAAAGCATAGAGAAACACTAGGAAAAGTTAGGCATGACACATTGTACGAGACATGTGTTCCTATTAGGAACTATAACTTGTTAGGAAATTTAACTGTTGTGGAATAAAGTGTGCCGATACTAAAATTAAATAACTGAATTTAGTGTTTCTCAAAGAAATTGATCCAGAATAAAATAATGATCGAGTTTATTAATGTGACAACAATATAAGCATTTCCATAGGGAAATACAGTTACAACATATTTCTGTTATATTATTTTTATAGTTTTTCGAAAATAACTTCTGTATATTTTCTGTACGCTTTTAATTTTGTAATTATTTATTGTTATGAATGGAATTAAGATCATATAATTTAAAAAATATGTGATGGTATTGTAATAATATTAATGTAGTACATTATAAATTGGGATAGTAAAAATACTTGTTCATTATTGTATTATAATTTAAAATTGTTTGGTAAGTTGAATTCTGATCAGTAGCAGAGATTCAACTTATGAATACTCAACATTTGAAATATGTACTTTAAGATGTTGAATTGCTTAATTCAGTATTAAATATAATCTTTAACTACAAGAAATGTATACTAGTTTAAAACATATTCACAGAAGAATGGTACCGTAATAAGACAGAAAGCTATCTAATCGAAGAAGCAGGTGATTGCCACATAATAATAAATCTTTGAAGATCACATGTGATATTATTTAGGAAATTTTCAAATTTAAGAAGGGTTAAACACGTTGACTGTAATAGAAGAATGGATATACTAGTTTAAAGCTTAAATAAATAATAATGATGAGTTTAGCTTAATCAAAAATGTTTGATTAGCATGCAAAAACTATGTTGTAATCAATGATATATCTGCGAGAAATGTTTCAAACAAGTTGCTTTTAGTATGTCAGTGAGTATGGTAATAATCATAGTGAACAGTAAGAATCTGGCAAAAAAAAAGTTTTTATCGACGACTAAACAATAAAGTATGTATTATATTAATCAATATTGGCTAATAATAACACTCATAATACCCGTAGGGAATAATGAAATGCGACCAGTGAATAATGGGCCGTAACGTTACCATTATTCACTGCATTCCGCCAATAAGAACATATAATGGGCCATAACGTTACCATTATTCACTGCATTCCGCCAATAAGAACATAACGTTCCTAACGTTGTCATAGTAACGATAGACAAGTCCGGCCATTTTACTGACTGCCTAACCATCAAACGTCATATTGATATAGTAATCTGACATTTTCGTTTACTTATTTTGATTTTTTTTAGTAATTTTCAGTTAGTCGTCGATAAAGTAGTGTATACTAACTCGCAATAATGACTATTATTCCCTCGAGCTGAGTTACTCCCTCGCCGCTTACGCGGCTCGGGAGTAAATTCAGCTCTCGGGAATAATAACTGTCATTATTGACTCGTTGTATAAACTACTATTATAATTGGTGTAATACTTTTCTGACCTTCTTGTTGTTGCATGTAGAATTACTTTAATGTTAATGCATTTAATGGATATATCTTTATTGTCTGTAGTAAAACTAACTAGAACATATTTACTTAATACATTTCTGAATTTAAATGAACCCCAAAACTTCAATTCTGTCTGAAAATCTTACCTTTATTGTACTTATATTTAATTATTAACAGCAGACAAATTCATACAAATATAAAATAATCATTATATTCGGTTTCTAATAGTACTTAAGCCAAATTATTATCAAATTAATAGTTACATATTAGAATTATTGTCGGTAGTGCTAAAATCACAAGTCTAATTGATTATTTAGGGTTATAGTATCAAAATTAATATTACTTGACAGATCAAATTTTGCAACGTCTCAAATTTGACGTCATTTTAATTTTGGTGGCGCATGTCGGTTGCGAGAGCGATTCTAGTATACTACAATATTATATATAAATATTTTTATTAATAATAAAAATTTATTAAGCTTTGTTACATACCAGCACTGTGTAACTTGAAATATCTACAGGCTGATCGCAGAATTGATTGTAATACCGTTGATTGAAGGAATATGTATAAAGATGCGCAACGCTTTAGTAAAATAGCGTGTCTTTCCGTTAAGTCGTCTCGCAAACCCCTTATCGAGAAACATCGTCGCTGTCTCAGGCTGTTTCGAATCTCGCATCCAAACGACTGATGCAGTCGCTATAGATCTCGGATCCAGTTTTGGCTACGCTCAGTGCTATGTAGTGGCGCAACTTTATGTATTGCTTCAATCAACGGTAATACCCACAACAGTATTAGTTAAAATGTTATATTCACATTAAATGGTAGGTGCTATATTGACATACAGTGTAAATAAAAAGTGAAAAATTTTTACGTTGCGGTCTGTATGATTATTATAATTAGAAGAAAGAGTTTTAAGGAAATTTAATTGGTAATTATCTGCCATAATTTAAAGTATTTCATTTTTCTTTTGTTACTCCATATACTCAGGCAAACCCGTAATTTTTTTTGAAATATTAATAATATTTCAGTTTCTCTTTAGTTCACATATCAGGGTATTCCATTTAAAATACAGAATTTTGATATCTACCTCTCTTCTAGAACACTTATGTATAATTGAAAATAATTTTTGGTTATGCATATAATGTCTCTGTATCTAGTTTTTTCGTACTTGAAAACATTATATTTCGTTAATTTAGAATAATTTCTCTTTTATCTTGTTTGTAACAGTCTTTTCCAAAAGCCTTTAAGATTTTTTCTCCTACCTTTAGGTGTATAAGCTACTTCTTTTTTGATCTTTTTTATTGTCTAATATTTGTCCCAATAGTATCAATCAATGTCTGTAAAAATTTTACAAACACAGAAGACTGCACTGGGCAACAAATTTTCGAAAAGTTCATGCCTCCAAGCTGAAAATAGTCATTTCTTAATGAATTCAATGTGCTGAACACGAAAATGACTAAGAAAAAGCTGAATTGGCTACGGGTTTTCTGTAATATGTACGCATATTTCAGAAAAAGTGTACTTATGTCAATATTATAATACATGGTAAGAAAACATTTACGCATATTTCAGAAAAAGTGTACTTATGTCAATATTATAATACATGGTAAGAAAACATTTACGCATATTTCAGAAAAAGTGTACTTATGTCAATATTATAATACATGGTAAGAAAACATTAGTCTGCTTCCGGCTTTCGACTTCTTTTGGCCTGCCGTTTGTAGTGGACTTGTGGAGCATCTCTACTGATTGTCCAACAATAGTCAGCTAGCATTGACGTAGACCATTTGCCTTGGTACCGTTGCTCCATGGTGGCAATGTCCTGATGAAAGCGTTCGCCGTGCTCATCGCTGACCTGCCCGCAGTTATCAGGAAAGAAATCTAAGTGGGAATCAAGAAAGTGGATCTTTAAGGACATATTGCAGCCGAATTCATGAAACAAAGCCAACATATCCTCAACCAGACACTTGTAATTTTCTGCCTTGTCATTCCCCAGGAAGTTTGCTGCCACTTGATAGAATGCATCCCAAACCTGTTTTTCTTTACCTTGAAGAAGTTCCTCAAACTTGGGGTCTCGGAAGAGCTGTCTAATTTGAGGCCCCACAAAGATGCCCTCTTTAATTTTGGCTTCACTGAGTCGAAGGAATTTGTCATGCAGGTACTTGAATGCTGGTCCATTCTTATCCATGGCTTTTACCAAGTTTTTGACAAGACCGAGTTTGATGTGTAAAGGAGGAATGATGATTTTGTGTGGCTGTGCCAATGGTGGGTGCTGTACATTCGTTTCTCCAGGCTTAAAAAATGCTCTCGGAGGCCAGTCTTTCTTGATGTAGTGCAAATCGATTGCTCTGCTGTCCCACAGACAAAGAAAACAGCAGTACTTTGTATATCCCTGCTGCAAACCCATCAACAGAGATACTACCTTCAGGTCAGAACATATCTGCCAGCCATACTTGCTGTAGTTAATCGTCTCCAGTAGCTGCTTTAGATTGCCGTAAGTCTCCTTTATGTAGACCGCATGTGCAATAGGTATGGATGGAAGCTGGTTCCCATTATTCAACAAAACCGCCTTTAGGCTCAGTTTTGAAGCGTCTATAAACAGCCGCCATTCGTGGGGATCATGTGCAATACCGAGAGCTTGTAGTAGACCATCAATATCGCAGCAGAACACAAGGCTTTCTTCTTTCTTAAAGAAAGATTCGAAGAGCTGATGGCGAGTGCGAAATGAAGTCACTCGGACATTCTGTTCCAGAAGATTCCACTGTCGAAGTCTTGAGGCCAGTATCTCCGCTTTGCTTTTCGACAGATCCAAATCGCGAACAAGATCGTTCATTTCATCCTGGGTAAGTTTATGTGGTGCAGATGTTTCGTCAAAGCACGAAAAGTCATCATCCTTACTGCCACGTTGAGGAGAACTCGCCGACGCATGCCCATCCTCATCGTCTGAACTGATAGAAAAATCTGTAGGAGGTTCTGGAATTGGGAGTCCTTCGCCATGAGAGACAGGTCGCAGAGCAGATGGTATGTTAGGGTATTCAACTGTCCACTTCTTCTTCTTGGTGATGCCTCCAGAAGCTGGTCGTACCATACAGAAATAACAGTCGTCAACGTGATTGGTGGGCTCCCTCCAAATCATGGGCACAGCAAATGGCATTGCCTTTCTTTTGCCATTAAGCCACTGTGAAAGATTTACGGCACAAGTGCGACAGCATACGTGTGGGGCCCAGTCTTTGTCCTGGTCGCCTATCTTGCAACCAAAATACAAATGATACGCTTTCTTAACTGTTGCACTGATGTTCTTTTTCTGTGCAGCAAATGTCACTTCTCCGCAAATATAACAGAAGTTATTTGCACTATTAACACAGTTACGAGGCATTGCTACTGTTTAGTTACTTTACACTATAGCCAATCACTTATGTATGCTAGAGCTTCGAAAAATATGCGCGAATGAACGGACATTGCACGAGTTAACTGTCACGTCGGCCATTTATAAATAAACTATAATTAGCTATTGCTTGATATTGCGCAATCAATTTCGCAACATTCTCAATGGAAACTTACAGTAAATGCTGCATTAACTTCTTTGCATGAAGGGGTGATGCAATATGACGCAAAATTTCGTAATTTCTCACTAAATTGCATTACATTATGCAATAGCATCTATACAATGGACAAAACGTCAATATCTCTTGAACGTGAGCCAATCAACTTTTTTCAATGTGATATTCGTGTTCAGCACGTTGAATTCATTCAGGATTGGGTACTTTCACCTAAGAAGCAATTTCACTGTTGACCAGTGTAATTAATTGATTCTCTTCTTAGCAGTTACTTCAAGTATATATAACATTTGTTTTGACCTGCTTTAGCTGAATGAACTCAAGAGTTTTAGAATTATAACTCTGTGTTTTAAAATATATGTCCGAAAGGAATGTGTGGTAATGTCATGTTCACCTGATAGTCGAATCGTAGGACCTCAATCTTTCTTCATTTTTTGTCTAAGCAGATTATTCTTTTAGACTGATTCTACTTCTGCTAAATGAGGGATTTTTTCAAGTGTACCTTTGTTTCTAAGTCTTCTTCGGCTATAATGCTGTTCTCAAACTTGTCACATTTTTGGTAAGTATCCGATAGACTATCTGAAACTTACGTTGTAGTTATAGTCAACTCAGAACGCCAACCCATAATACGTTCACTAATTTAAGCATAGATTTGATTCGATATCTTGCTAGCCTTGTTTGTGCGTCATATGCGCCCATCTTGTTTTTCAAGTTTGTTGCAACGCCGTTAACTCAATTTTTTGTAAATCAAAAAATTATATAATTTACTTTTAAATATTTTGTCTGTCAGTATATTGAAAGCTATAAACAAAAGGAATCTGATTCTGCAACCTATATTGCACCATTGTGCTGAAATTATCTATTGACCCAGGAATGTTGTCAACCAACTTATCCCTATTTTCAAGCAATTAGCTAGAATTGTAAGAAGATGGAATATAAGTACATATTAAAACTCAATTTTTTAAAGATGGGTATGAATGAAAATACCATCTGTGTTAAAGGCTGTGTTTTTAATAACAATACTGATTTTTTTTCAAAACCGGTGCAGCTTAATTTGGTGCACTAAAACAATCGTTTGTTATTTTGTTTTGAGTTTGTTACTTGTTAGTATTATTAATATTTTATATATACAGTCGTGGCCAGATAAATGTAGTACAAGCTTTTTTAAATAAATTGTTATAGTGTATGATCTGACATTTGATCACATTTGATCTTACATATTATGACAAGCAGCTTAAGTTGAAGTTCGACTCACAATAATAAAATTTCAGATTTTTGACGTATATGAATGTTAAGGTTGTACTACATTTATCTGGCCACGACTGTACATTACATTCATGTTTGTATTTGTATGTTGACGCTTTGCATAAGGGAATAAAAAATCTATCTATCTATCTATCTAATACAAAATGACTCTAAATACAAAATAAAATCCAATACGTTCTGTAAATCTTTATTCGACATTTTGTATGTCTCTCTGCCCTGTCATGTCACATGACATGTTAGCGTTACATTATTGCCAACTTACAAGACGTTATCACACAAAGACAATATTTGAAAAGTATTTTTTACCAAAACTTTTATACATCTATCATTATGACAGTACACATAATTGGTTTATTGAGCTAATGTTTACAATAAATCACAAAGTCTTCATTATCGAATCTTACTTTAGAAATAGTGTAAAATTAGAAAAACGAGTATGGCCGTACTCTTTGCAGCCATGTATAGAAGAATATAGGGCCGAATTTACAAATTTTCCAGTAACATGTGACAGCTTGCGGCAATTGGTTCATGAATTGACAAAATTCCCTGAAACAACACAAACAACTGTATCCCGAAAAGCAGGTAGTGATAGACCATTAAAAACGACAGATAAAAATATAGGCGATATTGAGGAACAAATAAATCAACCACCTAAGAAATCTATTCGTAAGCTTTCACAGCAAACACAACTTTCATATGGGACATGCCAGAAAGTATTAAGAAAGATCTACATAAATTTCCATGCAATTTCATTGCATGTAGGCACTCTTACTCATAGATGACGTAACCTGACTAAATTACTGTCAATGGTTCTTAGGTACGATGAATAATGATAACGTTCTTGACAAATCCCTTTTCTCGGATGAAGCATGGTGTCATAACGTTCTTGACAAATCCCTTTTCTCGGATGAAGCATGGTGTCATTTACCAGGATATATAAACAAACAATGCGCATCTGGCCTAGTGAAAATCGACATAAAATTCTAGCAAGACTCTTGCATTCTAAAAAATAGGCATTTGGCTTGCTGTTTCTCGTAGGTTATTGGTCTAATATTCTTTAATAATACCATAAGTACGAAACGATATTGTAATAATTTATTACAGCCATTTTTAAATCAAGGGACACGGGAAATCATGGGATTATTGCATAAATCCTTTGATAATAGGATACTAGACTTTCCGCCGTGATCTGCGGATTTGCCTATTAGGGATTATTTTATTTATACAAACCTACAGAATAAAATATACAGTGTGCAAATAAAGTAAGGAATACGAGGGACACTATATATGTATTGAGAATTGGCAACACTGGTATTGCCAGGTGAAATTTTAAATTGTTATAGGTAGTCAGAAAGTTTTGACGTGCGAGCAATATTTGTGTTTTTTGCAGTGTTTAAAATTTCATCTCAGCCAAAATATGGAATTAACTCGCGAAAATTTTCGAGCTATGATTTATTATGACTTTCGACGTGGTCTAAGTCAAGAACAATGCATCAATCAACTGAATTCAACTTTTGGTGATGAAGCGCCATCCACACCCACTGTATATCGCTGGTACATTGAATTCAAACGTGGACGTAGTTCGCTCACGGACGAAGTTAAAGAAGGTCGTCCAAAATCGGTCGTTGTGCCGGAAAATATCGATGCTGTGCGAAAATTAATTGAAGAAGATCGTCATGTGACATATCAAGAAATCGAGAGATATTTAAGCATTAGTATGACCAGCATACATAAGATTTTGCACGAACATTTGTGTGTTCGGAAGCTGTGTGCGCGTTGGATTCCACATTTGTTGAAAGATGCTCAAAAAAATGCTCGTGTTGATTGGTGCCGTAAAATGATTTCAAAATACAACTGTGGTGCATCCAAAGCGGTATACAACATCGTCACAGGTGACGAGTCGTGGATTTATTCTTATGAGCCAGAAAGAAAAGGCCAGTCGGCAGTTTGGGTGTTTCAATGTGAAGCAAAGCCAACAAAAGTTGTTCGTTCTCGCAGCGTTAGGAAGCAAATGGTGGCGTTTTTCTTCACGAAAACTGGTCCTGTGGCAACTGTGGCTCTCGAAAATCAAAAGACCGTTAATTCAGCGTGGTATACGATCATTTGTTTGCCTGAAGTTTTCGGTAAATTGAAAGAAACCAACCCAAAACAACGAATCATTTTGCATCTTGACAATGCGAGCTCACACACATCACATGCAACAAACGAGTATTTGGACACACAAAAGATCGAATTGATGGGTCATCCGCCTTACAGCCCCGACTTGGCACCCAATGACTTCTTCTTGTTTTCAGTAATTAAAGATAAACTGCGTGGACAACGATTTTCATCGCCCGAAGAAGCGGTTGAGGCCTTCAAAACGCATGTTTTAGAGCTACCATCTTCTGACTGGACAAAGTGCTTTGAAGGGTGGTTCAATCGCATGCAAAAGTTTATAGATCTTAAAGGCGATTATTTTGAAAACCAATAAAGGTATTTTTCATCAAATTCATTTGTTTATTCTTTCTATTCTCAATACATAAATAGTGTCCCTCGTAATATTCATATTTTGTTTATTATCGCTGTTTGGGAGAAAAGCTCGGACATGTCAATTTTATTTTGTTCCTCCGGATTTTATGGATGTCAATTTTTTTTCTTGGTTTACTACTCGGGGGCCTATGACGTCATCGACTTCTCTTTCAAATGGAACCAACCTCCTTATTTTTTTGCTCGAAATAAAAAGTATATTTTTTTCTGAATTCAACAATACCCCATATGTGGTATTTAAAATTAATAGTTTTAGAGTATTAAGCGTGCTAATAATGACAATTGACATGTCAGAGTGCAGAAATATCGACCAAGAAATGAGAGATAATGTTTTGGAAGAATTTCAACTCCGACTTTATCATTGCCAAGAAACAAATGGTTGCAATTTGAACATTTATTAATGTAAAAATTTTTAAACTTCCCAAGAATAAATAATTACTATTTGCTCTTTTGATTTTCAAGTTTAATTATTGTTGTCATTTTAATACCTATGATCCTCCGTATCTCTAAAACTACTAATTTTAAATACCACATATGCGGTATTGCTGAATTCAGAAAAAAAATTACTTTTTATTTCTAGCAAAAAAATAAGGAGATTCCATTTGAAAAAGAAGTCGATGACATTATAGGCCCCAGAGTAGTAAACCAAAGAAAAAAAATTCACATCCATAAAATCCGAAAGAAGAAAATAAAATTGACCTGTCCGAGCTTTTCTCCCAAACAGGGATAATAAACAAAATATGAATATTATTCCTTACTTTACACACTGTATACAAATCGTCCTCATATAATTGCAGATCTTACTAAAGCTATCCGAAATGTCTATGAGGAAATTACACCATATAATTTGAGGAATACCTTCATAATATGAAACGAAGTGTAGCGTTATGCATGTATATAAAATGAATGAGCTCAGTTTGAATATTTATTGTTGCTATTTTTTGTTATTAAATTTTTATTACCACATACAAGCCGATACGGAATTCCTGCAGATAGATATAGTTAAAGCTATAAAGTGAATATACCTACATGGCTACAGGCAGCCATATTTGTTAGTAGACGTCACTTATTCTAGACAACTCTGTTTCATAGTGTTCATAACCTTTTGATATTTGTTATAATGAGCATTCCAAATAATACAAATTTGTCAACAATGCTTGTCTACTAAAAGAGAATACCCCCAGTATTAAGTAAAATATAGATACAGAAAAGTAATATTTAATCACTTTAATTATGATATTCAATTTGTATCTGGCTGTCATGTAATGATATTTTACTACCAAAAGCTATAAACCCTTAGATATTAATTAATTGGTATAATATTATTGTTCTGAAGTGTTCCTGTCGATGAGAATTTGTACTGACATTGAATTGTTGTCTTTAAATCGTACATTGACCGCGTCGGTTGCCAAGACAATTTAACCGTAAACTTTTTGTCTTTCTGTAGGTACTTAAAATTAAATCGATATTTCAACCAACAATTTAACTTAAACCATTGGTAAATATTCCGGTGTAAACAGCCATTAAAAACTATTTAATTAAGGAACATGAATACATTATGTGTCTTTAATCAATATTCTACAGAAACAAAATCTTTTTCTAAAATGGACATCGTCATATATACCGTGCCTTCAAATACCTTCCTCATTAGAGTAGGCTATTTTTTAAGTTTTTTAAGTAATCAAAGCTGGTGTACCTGTTAAGCTTTTTTAAACTTCAAATTCTGAGAGTTGTCATACTTAAATTCAAATTATAGACGCCTATTATTATTTACTTAGACCATTTATACCTATAGACACGCCGTTTTCCGTCCCGCCTTCAATACGACCTGAAGCAAACATAACGCAGGCATGTGACGTCACGGGTGGGCTTGTTTCTGCTGTTGTTGTATGTCTAACGTCCGTTTTATTATTAACATTATAGATACAGTGTTAATATTGATTAAATCGTTCTAATTTTAATTATGGTACAATCCTGTAGTGCATATAACTGCAACGTTATCCATATTTGTAAAATTGCTGAAAGTGAAATTCGAATTTTAGATAATGCCAACAAATTTTAACAGAAATAAATTTAATGGCTAAATTATGTATAAAAGTTCTGAGCAGTGTTCATGGCACAATAATCATATTGTAAATTTAATTAAAATTATTAGTTTTAATTATTGTAAAATTAGGCTATTTCATCAAGGTGAATGCATGAACAGATATACTAATAAATTAAGAAATAAATTAAACAACACAATTTTATTTTCTGGACAATAATTGAAAATACAAAATCAAGTAATAAGTATTAAATAAATCATAATCTTTTACTTTCTTATACGTAGTATAAGGAAGTATTGTGATGACAAAAATTTTCGACCTCCAGATTTTTGCAAATGTCCACGTTTTGAGGTCCTCTGATTCCAAAAAAGTGGGTTTTAAAGGGTGTCTGTGTGTGTCTGTCTCTCTCGCTGTGTATGACCATGAAAGCGGTCAAACCGCTGTAGATATCATTTCCAAATTTTGTATTTACGTGTATAATATCTCCTTCTTGAGATCTGATTAGTTTTTCAGTAAAATCGGTACACCGGAAGTAGTAGTTTACTACAGTGAAAAAATTGAATTTTGTCAATATTTCGACAACTACTAAGTTTAAACAAATTTTTAAAGAATTCATACGTACTCAAAATTAAATATGAGAAAAATTTTATTATAAAAGTTTTTTGAAATTTCTACCGGAAGTAGGTCTTTTACTCTTATCGAAAATCAGTTTTTTAAAATATTTCGCAAACCATGTTTTTCAGACAGGTACGTTACGAGTATAAAAGTATTTAGAACTTAATTTCCAATACTTTTTGTATAAAAAAATTTTCAAAATTCGGACCGGAAGTAACACTCTTACCGCATAGCTACTTTTTGTAAATATGTCGTAAATTATGCATTCTATACAGGGTGGTTCACCGGGAACTGAATCGATCGATTGTGGAAAAACTATAGCTAGGAATGATCTGAAATTTTGACACTATACTAAAGTCGATGGGGGCTATTCGCCTAAAATATTTTCAAGATGGCGGCACGTCGGGCTATGCCGTAAGTAGGCACCAACTTCCTAATTTTAAATAGAATAGCCTATATATTGTCAGGTTTTTATATTCTACGTGAAATTTTAAATATATTTCATGTATAATGTCATATATCTAAGTGTAACCCTTTTTGACTTATTGAAATTCTTATGTTAAATTTGACGTTTGCAGGCAGAAAATCATAGCACTTTTTCCATATAAAGATGAATTTATTATTGAATTTGAAGTAAATTCTCTCAAATAGATGGTCTAATTAAATACTATAGTCCGTCTCAACCCTATTATGCAGTACAGGTTTAATAGGGATATTGCATCTCTTATTATCTTTAGTAGTCTCTTAATAACGACATCTTTATATCCGGTTGCCTTGTTGCAAGTTCTATTATGCAAAGTATATGATGGGTATATGAGTAATCGTTGCTGTCAATTGTCAGTTTTTGCCGTAGTGTGTAAACTTTTATATTGTCTTTAATTTATCTATATATAATTTCTGTTAAATCGTTCTTTTTAGCAACCATATTATCTTTTTCAAGCATTTAAAAGTAAGTATGCATACCTAGATCTATAATTCTGATTAACGTGATAACCTATATACATATACATATATTTTTTACAGATTGCTACATGATATGAGTTTTGAATTTTAAAAAGTGGGACGAAAGAGTATTCTTATTGAAAGAGATGACATCATTAGGTGGAGACATAAATACTTACGAGACATCAGAAAATTCAGAGACGAAGGTATAGTTTATCATTTAATTTGTTATACTTTTATGTTCATTACGCAATTTATTATTTGCTTGTGTTTGATTGTGATTGTTTTATTTTTAGGTAGAACTATAATATATATTGATGAATCATGAGTGAATGCAGGACACTCGGTAAATAAAAAGTGGACTGACATTACTGTTCAAAGCAGTCGACAAGCTTTTACGTAAGGACTCAGCACTGGTTTAAAATCACCAAGTGGTCTCGGGCCTCGATTTCCATTAATTCATGCTGGAGGCGAGCAAGGTTTTGTTATTGGTGCTGAATGTACATTTCTTTGTAAGAAAAATACTGCTGATGTTCATAGCGAAATGGATGCAGATACATATGGAGATTGGTTCAAGAATAAATTGCTTCCAAATATACTAGAGAACTCGGTTGTTGGTCTCGATAATGCCTCATATCACACGAGAAAATTAGAAAAGTTTCCAGCAGTAGCACGGAGAAGACCAAATTATTGAATGGCTCACTGAGAAGAATATTTCACTTGATAATGACATGTTAAAAAGAGATTTACTGGCTTGTGTGTCAGAGGTTAGGTCTCAGTATGAGAGAAACAAAATTGATGAATTTGCAAAGAATAAAGGGCATTCTGTTCTTCGGCTTTCACCTTATCATTGTGAATTAAGCCCAATTGAAATGGTGTGGGCACAAGTTAAGCACTACGTTGAAATGCACAATACGACATTCAAACAAAGAGATATTGAACAATTAATTGTGAAGGGTTATCAGAATGTAACAGTGAACAACTGGCGGAATTACATTGGCCACCTTGCCAACTTGCAAGACGATGTTGAAGAGTTTATAATTAACGTCACACATTCATCATCAGATCAAGATTCTTTAAGTGATGAAGAAAAATAAAACGATATGTGTACCTACTCCTTTGTATGGTCATGGTTAGTTTTTTCATAAATGTTATCATGTATTATTAACTTGTTCTTATAAATGGCAAAATATGTTTTTGCAAAATGAATTTGTGAGGAATTTGTGTCTTTAAATGTGTATAACGCAATGTAGGTTAACATATTAATATTCAATAAGGCTATATAAGTCATGTAACATATTAAAAAATAAAAGTGCATGTTGTGTGTGATTATTGTTATTCTTTTCATAAATATGTATTATTTAAGTTGTTTTTATAAATAGAAACGTTTTTTTATGAAAAATAAACTTGTGATTAACTTTGTCTTGGTCTGAATTTATAGTGGATAGTTGATTAAGATGTCAATATTCAGTAACGAAGAAAATTGTATACCTTAAGTGTTTCTTTGAAATATTAATTCATTTACTCTGGCTTACTATATTCAGTTAGATTTTAAATAATTTTTTACAGAACAATCCCAAAGGATTATATTATTACAAATATTTTAACTAATCCATCTTCCCATATATTCTCCCCTTTTAGTGTTTCAAATTACTATTAATTTTTTGTATGCAGTATGCATCAATTGAATGACAAACAGTCGTATAGGTTATGTTTTGACTACAAAAAATGTCAGATATTGAACCGGAACTGTAACGACATTATACAATGAGACGATTTGGCAACCATGAAATCAATTCCCATAAGACATGTACTGCATAATAAGGTTGAGACGGACTATAGTTGTATAAAATTGTTACAATTATTAATACAGAGTGTGCGAATTATACGCCTGAAAACGAATTTGGAAAAAATGCCAAAAGACTTTTTTTTAAATGCGAAGCGGTAACTTTTATAATTTTATCTTATTCTGCATTAAAAATAAGGATTAATTTGTATAAATATGTCTATTATAAAAGTTGGTAGTTTTCGAAATATTGGCAAGTTAGTATTTTTATCTTCTTCAATACATACTGTTTGCATTAGTTCTTTTTTCAATAGTTAGCCATGACAGTGATTACAAAATTATAAATTGTCATTCGTTGAAGAAAAGTTATGCCGGGGCGCTTAAATTATACAAACGATGATAATTTAAATTTATTTATTATTTATGGGGAATGTGATAGTTATGTCAAGAACATGTGATACATTTGCAACTCGATATCCGCAAAAACGGAAACCATCTTCCAATACCGTTAAACGTATTATAGAAAACATCAGAAACTTTGGATCAGTGAGGGCAAAGATTCAGGGAAATAAACCAGTTATTAATAACGATAATAATGTAATGCAAATGTAAATAAATTTAAATAATCATCGTTTGTACAATTTAAGCGCCCCGGCATGACTTATTGAAATTATGATACGGTATATGAATTTTCTTCAACGAATGACAATTTATAATTTAATAAACGCTGTCATGGCTAACTAATGAAAAAAGAACTAATGCAAACAGTATGTATTGTAGAAGATAAAAGCACTAACTTGCCAATATTTCGAAAACTACCAATTTTTATAATAGACATATTTATACAAAGTTATCCTTATTTATAATGCAGAATAAGATAAAATTATAAAAGTTGCCGCTTCCTATTTAAAAAAATTGTCTTTTGGCAATTTTTCCAAATTCGTTTTCAGGCGTATAATTCGTACATTCTGTATTAATAATTGTAACAATTTTATACAAATAGTATTTAATTAGACCATCTGTTTGAGAGAATTTACTTCAAATTCAATAATAAATTCATCTTTATATGGAAAAAGTGCTATTGATTTTCTGTCTGCAAACGTCAAATTTAACATAAGAATTTCAATAAGTCAAAAAGGGTTACACTTAGATATATGACATTATACATGAAATATATTTATAATTTCACGTAGAATCTAAAAACCTGACAATATATAGTATATTCTATTTAAAATTAGGAAGTTGGTGCCTACTTCCGGTATAGTCCGGAGTGCCGCCATCTTGAAAATATTTTATGCCAATGGCCCCCATCGACATTAGTATAGTATCAAAATTTCAGATCATTCCTAGCTACAGTTTTTCCGCAATCGATCGATTCAGTTCCCGGTGAACCACCCTGTATATATTTATCAAGAGTATAAAAGTATTTAGAGCTGGATTTGGAATATCTTTTGTACAAACAAAATTTAAAAATTCGGACCCGAAGTAATACCTTTATTCTTAGCGAGTAGCATTTTCTTGCAAATATCTCACAAAGTATGCATTCTGTGAGATTAAGAGACCAAAAGTACTTAGAATAGGATTTTAAATAATTTTTGTGTAAAACGAATTTTCAAAATTCGTATACATTTACTCACAGGCGTATTTTTTTAAGAGAATAAATGTATTTAAAGCTTAATTTAGAACAACTTTGCATAATTTGAAATTCATATATGTATAAGAAAGTCGTGTGGTGCCCACACCTCATTTTTTCTTAATAATAAATATATACCACAAATTGCTTTGAGTTTTATTTTTGAATAACCAAAAGTAAATGAAATTGACTAGTCTTTACAAAAATTTATATTTATTTGAGGTAAGTACGATAGGGTACGGTAAACGAAATTTCTGGGTTATATATTCAGATTTTGTTTTCAAATATTCGTTAAATATCAAGATTATAATGTTTTTAAATAAATATTCTTCAAATAAGAAGATTGGGGTTTTTGATAAGTTCAAATGAAGGATTTTCTTTACTTTTGTAGTACAAAGTCTAGGTATGTAGTTGCATCGTGCCCACCCGTGACGTCACCCGCGTAGAGCATTTGCTCCTTATTTACTTGATTTTATGGCTCAACAAAATTTACCGCCCATTACTGAATTTGCACCGTGCTGGTGTTCTAAGTGGTACGGCTGCCGTAACTACATTATTACATATAAATTCCGCATTTAATAACAATAGTTGGTAAATTACCGTTCACAAAAACGATTAAAGAGATTGGATTATACAGAAATGGGCAAATATTACCCCTGCATAATGTCAGGTATCCTCTCGTAACAAATGTTTTGTCATCTTTGAGACTTTGCCTTTATAAGCTCATATATTAAATACAAACAATTTAGATAATGATACATCACTGTCACTCTTACTATTATAAATAAAACTTTCTTGATTTGATGTTTAGGCAAGAACTTGGACCTTTGACCCTACATTCCAGAAAACTTGTACCTGTGTTCCTCAGCAGGGCGTTGAATTTCAGCAGGTTCTCAGTCGCTATAACGCGAACACATATTCAACAAGTACATTTTCGCAAGTAACACTTGAAGTATATTCATTGTCATCATTTATTTTGTGAACATTTTCAGTTGCATTACCGAAATAGACCACGCCAAAATAAATTCTTAGCAACACCAGTCAGAACAAAACCAGTATCCATAACCAGACCGCAGTTCAACAATAAACCAGTAGAAAAGAAGATCAGTGGACCATTAAAAGGAAAAGAGAAAAACTTGAAAGAAGTTCTGACTAATCTACACAACGAATTTTCTTATCTAAATCAGTAAGTGAACTAGTTCTTCCATTCTATTATGATGATCATTTACAGTGTTTTAGACAGTACGAATCACTTTCCAAGAAAGTTGAAGAATTAGGTACCGACGCCAATGAAGAAACCCTGAAACAATTAGAACAACTGGAATACTGCTTGAACATTAAGGAAGAGGAAATCACAATGGTGATGACTTTATATAAAGAAGTAATGGCTTTGAAGCAGCAATTAAGAACACTTAAAGAAAGGGCAAGCATGGCGTCGTTGTCGCTTAATGCACAAGTACAATTTCCACAACAAATGCCGATGCCACAATATCGAAATTTTAACGATACACATACTGCAGTACATTTAACTAAGTTACTAAGACAAATACAAACGTACCAAGACATGAATAGAATAGGACGTAGAAATTAAATTTACTGTAAAAGTATATGATCTTTTATTAAAATTTTGGTAACGTCTTATAGTACTTTAACATTAGTTTCATTGCTTCTCGAAGTAACACAAACAGTAGCAGTTAATACGAATACAAAATATTTTATAAGAAAAAGAAAAATCTGAAATTTGTGTTTTAGGAGACACATAATTTTGCTTTGCACTTTCTTAAAATACTTTTTATGCAAAACTTAAATATCGACTTGGATTTTTTTGCACGTTCCATTTTTTACTTTTAACCCTAACCTGAAATTTTTCTTAGGGAACGTCAAGTCGGCTTTGAAAGAATTGAATGTGTCTTTTATCCTCTTTGCAATGATATAGCATATGTGCTATCTATTGTTAAAAACAACAACAAAAAATTATAAGAAAAGTATTTTATTAAACACTCTAACAATAAGAAGGCAGAGATATTTGAAAAAACGATAAATTTTGTAGATTATTAAGAAAATAAGAACAATAAAAATAATAATATTAAAAGAAGCCAATTATAAAAGATGTTCAAACAGTTGACCGTTTCGTTCTAAACATAATTGTGCGTTGCGTAATGTCGACGTAATCGCACTTAGCAATTTAGAACAAAGAAGAATTTTTAATATTGTTTTTTTAAACATTTTCTTTTTGATTTCAAACTTTGTTTAAATATACCTTTATTAACTTATTTTTACGAAAAGCACATCTGACAACGTTGTAAAGCAAAAATAAGTAGTTTCAAATAAGTACTCTAATGTCCAGTCAAATGTCTTCTTAAGATCAAATTTTGACACTTACGTACCTAATTCACTTAACTTGCCTTGTTTTTGTGTAATCCCTGTTTTCCCGTGTTTCGTTTGATTAGTTTTTGAGTTTTCACGTTTCCTTGTTATCTTCTTTCCTTTGCTCATAATAAATTTTACTACCACTGAATATGCCTATATGTATAGTTCTGTGCAATAAAATGGCGTACACGTCTTATTGCTAATTTTAACATTATTTTGCCATTGTTAAAATGGTTTAAGTTCAGTATGACCAATTGAATTATAGCGTCAATTCAATTTCTCATACATGACAGATATTCAAACAAAAGTCATATTTACATAATCATGTAATAAGTGTACGCCAGTTTATTGCACAGAACTGTACATGGTGGAACAAGAATATTGTGTGCAAGCGTAAACATATTTGGAAGGCAGAACCAACGTCTTCGTGAACAGGTCCTTTTATCTTAAAAAAATCAAAATCTGGGCTATCAAAACAAAGCCATACAGTACAACTAGAAGAGCAAGTTCTCAATACAATACAGAATATCCTTCTGCTAGTACCCGTCAATTAACTTCTGCATTTAATATCCTTAGTAAAAAGACATTTGGTTGTACAAGAAAACTTGCTTGATCCATATCTTCATCAGTTTCACAAAGTTCAGCTCTATAGAAATGATAACCTGTTTTGAATACATTTTTGCAACGCAATCTTAAATAGAATTCACGTAGTAGGCAGCTTTTGAAGACGTATTCTTTGGAGCGATAAGTGCATGTTTAATGGTGTGCTTAATACCCATAATTTTAATCTTTGGAAAGATACCAAATCATACAAATTTTGCGAATACGATCACCAAAGAATATTTTCAGGTAGCATTTGGCTAGACATAATAAACAAGTGGGTTGTTACATCAATTTATCTACCGAATTATCTAGATGCCAGTAAATGCCTCAACAATTTAGAACAAGTTATAGATGAGATACCGCTGAATATGAATTACATGCATGATGGAGCTACTGCTGACATTGCTCGTTAAAGTAAAACTTTTCAAATAAATGGATTAACTAAGGCTGTCCCATATTAAGGCCTGCATGATCTCCCGATCTCAATTCATTAGACTTTTGCTTGGGGATCTATCATAGGTAAAGTTTATGCTACTCCAGAGATCGCTAACGAAGTTAGAATCCAAATTGACGCCACGGTATTAGAAATCACACCAAAAAGTCTGGAGCGAATAGTACAAACGATAACACAAAAACTTTTTTCCCGTCACAGAAAAAATAATTTTTAAGACATTACTTAAGTTTTTTTTCATTTGAGGCCAATTAGACCACAAAGCCTAATCCCGGGATCCCGGGATCCGGGATTTTATTCTCTAAATTGACATGCTTACTGCCCTGAAAAGGAAGAACATTCCTGCAGAATACTTGAGGCTAATACTAGAATACCTGAACACCGGAAATATATATTTATGACCAACTCTATATTAAAATAGTTTTTTAAATCTTACTTGCTCATTATTTCTTTAAAAATTAATAGTAATAGAATTAAACTCGCTATAATAAATATTTTAAAAAGATTACCATACCAAACCTTATATCAATGAAATCAGAGAAATATAAACATTTTATGAAGTCATGGCCACTTAAGATTGCCATTAAAAAAATATAAGTATACTTTGATAATTAAGGGTGTCATGATTTTTTAACTAAGATTATTAAATTGTAAGTAAAAATTACTACCAGATACCATTTTTAGATTAGTTCTGTCTTCAATAGTTACGAAGACATCTAAAATTGAAAATTTCGGCATTTTTCAATTCTTTTAAAACATCTTCAAAAGTTGGCAATAAATGTTAAATCTGAAAATAGTGTCTCAAATTTCTTAACAACTTTGCTCATTTAGCCGATCCGGTATCTTCAATATTAAGCAAGTTACCCATATATATGGGGATATAGAAAATAGGCACTCTGTATATGTATAGTTATAACACTATAACAGTAAGTACGAAACTCAAGGAGAACCTTGTATAATTTGTCCAAGCTGTCTCAGCGTACAAGAAGACACCTTTTCAAGTTATGACAATCATTTACGTGCGTCTCACTTTAATCTCTCTGTCAATTACAATTTGTTTTTCGAGTAAATTCGTTATAATTAATGAACTATTAATATATATATTAACTTACTTATAATGTTAGATGTAATTGTGGGACTACAGATATTTGTAATAAAAATGGTTTTAAAATGCCCTCATAAACGTTAAATATCCCTAGACATATATTTTTTACACGAACCAGCCATCTTTGCTCCCTTTGAAAACTTTTTACTTTATTGAGTCCATTATCGGAGTCTATCTGGTTATGCGGTGCGCTAAGAACACGGTAGCCAGCGTGCAATTCATTAAGGAAGCTTTTAACCCTAATGTAGATTGATGCGCGATGTCAGCAGTGCACGCGACCGACAGACCGTTGGTCAGCAGCGTGATATTTAGAGGGTGACCGACCCCTGTGAGTGTCGGGGGTTTACCTGTGCACTAAGTGATGACACAAGTATAGAATTAAATTAAAACAACCTTAATCTACTGGTGTATTCCGAATAGGGCGATGGTGAAAAAAATAATATGTCAGGGCTTTCGCTTATATTTAGGACAGTAACGTTGTCTTTTACTTTAACATGGTAGATCAATAAGTATGATATACTTGCAATAGAGACTAATATAATAAAAACAGATTAAAAGACGAACTTGCATAAACACTTTAACAAACTCTGTAAAACTGTAGAATCGATTTCGAGACAGGGATTTTCAATGTAAAACAACAAATTCGCGAATATTGGCTCCTAATTATTTTATAGCATAATGTTCAAGATAAAAGTTTTAAAGTATTAAAAATCACGCCGAAATCCCTTCTTGTTTATTTTCTAACATTATTTGATATTTAAATAAACTGGAAAAGTTAAAGAAGAAGTACACTATTTGCTAACAATTCTAACAAGATCGTTAAAATATTGGAAATACACTATGAATTCTTACAATAGAGAAGAAAACGCTAACTTTGTTAAATAGTTTCACCAGGGTTCTTTAAGAAATATTCAGGCAAGTTTTGCGGCGTTTTATCCGGAGCGAATGATTCCGCCTGTGGAAACAATTAGAAGAATTATTCAGCAGTTTGAAAACAAAGGTACTGGTAATAAACTGTGTACATGTCAAGAATTGAAAGAAGCTCGAGAGTCAGAAAGAGCCAATCCCGTTTTCTTAAATGTAGTGGAGAACAAAAATGTATCCTTAAGAAAAATGGATGGCAATTTGGGAATGCATTACGTATACTACTCCACAATATATTTTGAAGAACCAACGCCCAAAGTCTCATGCCTACAAATATGCCAGATATCAACAGATATTTGAAGGAAGCAAGGGACGCTTTCACATGATTTCTGAACTTCAAAACAGCTGGGAAAGTGTATGGTGGAAACGCGTTACATTCAGTTGCACTTCATACTAGATCCATGACGACTCGCCTTGTATATGTTGCCGGATCTATTTTTATTTCTGTCAGTGATATTTGATATAACCAAAGGAAAACATTATTCACAATACAATAACTATAACGTAATATATTTGGTAATTGAAATGCTCTAATACTTTCTCAACTTTTTATTATATTGATTTAGATTGTCGAAAAACCTTAAATGTTTCATTACGAATCCATAATATAATTTAAAATAAGCAATACTTACGCTTTTCCCATTAAATTTAACACATGATTATAGAAAAGTTTGTAAAAAGCCTCGACTGCGTACAGACACCTTTCGGTGATATATTCAATGGACACAAATAAATAATAAATACACTAAGAACCACTGTTTGTAAACAATTTATATCAAAGCAAAGATAAAAAATTTGACAGGAAGAATATGCACAACCCTCGTCTTTTTGACAGATATGGTTTATCTGTCAACAGCGAATTGAACTATTAGTCTATTAAAAATATGTAATAAAGAAATTTAATATTGAAACGGAAATTATGTGTTTATTTGCCATGAATGCGTATATTACGATCAATTTATAAACCTTCTATTTAAGCTAATGAAATAAATGCCCTCAAGTATAATTTAACAAAGTAACTTTTTTAGTTTATCTAATACAGTTATGACAACATGTAAACGTCATCGATGACGTGCAACTGAACTTAACGCGTCTCCAGTATATTTACATAATTACATATTAGGCCGAAAAGAACAGAGACGGTTGATTATTGAGAATTGATGAACGTAGTATTCTATTTATGGCGGTGTGCTTTGAATGCCATACTTAAAATAATCTATGTGTTCTGCCCGACTTTGTCAGGTGCTAGTAGATAACGATAAACGCCTGAAGATTCAGGTCACCTTAACGATTCGAGAATTTTAAATGTTTTTAAAATACGAATTGCAGTAAGCATTAGAATTTGTTCTTTAAAGCGGTGCTGGTGGGACCAAAAGGTCGAAATAAGTATCCACTTATGGACGACACAGAGTCTTAGTTTATTGTCACTGTCCAAATCCTAATGTATAGTATCCACGAGTCAATTTACGGAAACTACTATGTGCTAAATACGAACACGAAGTAATTTAAGTGTTCAGCGTATACACTCTAAAAATGATAAATGATCTCATGTCGGAAGCACATAAATACTTATACGTTACTCTTTCTCGTTGCACAAGTACGCACAATTATATAACATTTCGTTGCACAAATGCATATTTTTGAAATAAATAGTCTCAAAGAAATGAATTTATTCCAGTACAAGCTAATGTGAAGTATATCCTTCTAGTTAAATTGAAATCAAAAAAATGATACATGTCTGACATTAATTGAAAATTTTGTCAAAGCATCAAGAAAAGAGTATAGGTATATTGCTTTCATGCAATATTAAATACGTTGAGACTTCAAAAAGGAATATGTATTACTGAAAAATGTAGAGTGCGCCCAAAACAAGGTAGAGTACTAATTGCCTGGAAGTTGCTCACATCTTTTAAACACCAGAAAAATAGAAAAACTACGACAAAATTATCGGAGATTAATAATTAATCTCCAATTATTGGGAACTTAAATAAAATGGATTGTAAAATATCCACTCTGTATATAGAAAACTGGAATGTTTTTGTTTTTGACTACTGTAATATAGGAGAATCATTTTAACAATCGACACGGCCAAAATCTGAAGACGACGATGCAATGCCAGTACATACATATAAACACTAACCGAATAATTTTAGAAAAAAGCAATTTAATTAATTAATATTTAAGCGTATATAGCTTCAACTGCTAAAATATTGTTACATGAAAGTCGGTTACAAATTGAGTGTTATAAATAAAGTTATTAAATATTATTTCTCTGTATCTATACATTATTTAATACTTGGCTACTCCTTCTCCTCCTCCTCCTAATCCGTCCATCGGATCTTTTGAGTCACGTGATTAATTGCGTGCGTTATCAAAGACATCCGCACCTACAATGTATATATACTTATTTCTTTCCAATCTCAATGACTAAATAAGGATAGACATTTTAAACTTGAAGGTGGGGTTGTCTTCGCCATAAGAGTAATAAGAAAGACAGAGACGATATACCGCCATGACATCTTACTGCGTTAGTCAATTTATTGAATTTTGACATAACTGTTCTCTGTGTTTTGGTTTATTTTCGTTATATTGCTTTTCTAATTCGTTTTTGTTCTATCTTGCAAATAATTGTTCTATTCAGAACAAAAAAAAAACTGTATTTAATACATTTTCTGTAAGTATTCTAATCACTAAATTTATTGGTTATAAGTTAAGAATTTATATTTATTACAGAGACATGCCTGGAAAACGTCTGAATTCTGAATTCACAATCTCAACAACTTGTATTAAATGTCCTGGACTTTTTTGAAAGAGAAAAACAAAGTCGCGCACCTCTCATAAATATAAATGCACCTATTGAAGTAAGAATCATATACATATATTTTTTGGAATCATAATAAAGGTTTGAATATTGCAGAGAGCAGCCGCTGTCCCTAAAATCCCCACACAAACTATCAGAAATATAAAACAAAGTAAAGGACAAAACCAAATACTTTCTTCACCCGGTAAGAAAAGACCTCGTGTCAAAGCCAAAACAAAAGATTTGCGAGAATCGACAAAGATGGAAGTACGAAACACTATTTATAACATGTATAAAGAGAGTATGTTATTAGGTATTTCATTTATGTTTCACAATTTTAATATATTTGAAATTATTTCAGAGAAACATGCTACTCTGCTTACATTGAAAAACGAATTACACACCAAAGCAGTAATCGATATTGGAAAATCTTTTTTGTCCCAGTTATTAAAAGATATTGGATTTAAATTCAAAAAGGAAGACAACAGACGAGCATTGGTGGAAAAGCATGATATAGCCCTTTACCGAAACACTTTTTTGAGGAAGTATACAGATAATTTAAAGTCAAATTCTCCAAGACCGGTGATATTCCTTGATGAAACATGGATATATTCAAAAGATAATTGAGGAAGATCCTGGCATGATACATCTACAAAAAGTGTTCGAAAGCCAGAAGGTTATGATGGCAAAAGGTTTATAGTTTTATATGCCGGAGGTGAATCAGGGTTTATTGAAGGTGCAAGTTTGATATTTGCATCGAAAGCCAAAGCAAAAGACTATCATGCTGAAATGAACAGTAATAAGTTTGAGGAATGGATTAAAATACAATTCATGCCACATTTACCAAACAATTCACTTGTGATAATGGACAATACACCATATCATAGTGTAGTATTAAATAAAATCCCAAATTCTGCATCGAGAAAACAGGAAATAATAGACTGGCTGTGCAGCAATAATAAGTTTCTCTGGTGAATTCACAAAATATGAATTGTTGGATTTAGTTAGGAGAAACAAACCTGACAAACTGTATTTAATCCTAAACATCCAGTTCAGATTCAGATTTAGAATCTGAGTGATGTTTTTGTAATATAAAACAATGTGTGTGTTGAGTTTATAAACATGATAATGCAGAGTGATTTTCTGAAGAAGTTCTTATCTGAAAATCCATTTATTAACAACTTCTTTATTTTATGTGGAAATATACGTGTTTTTGTTTCGGTGAAACATTTATAAGAAGTTAATTTTAAACTAATGGATGTGTAGTGCATTATTATGAAATGTGAATCAATACTTTTGGCTCACTCTACATGCATGGCTGGTAACAGCCGAACATTGTAGTTATGTTGGTGCATTATTATTTCTAGTATAAGAAGAAAAAGAAAGCCACTTATGCACTGATTAAGGATTAATTATTTAAACTTGTCTTTAAATTTACAATACCTAACAAAATAATCAGAGGATTGTTTAATAAGATTTATTTATTAAAATAGTTTCACTTAATTATAATAAAAGCAATAGTTAATAAATAGCTATAAGAAAATAAGTTTAATCATATAGAAATATTATGTATGAGATTATAAAAGTTTATTATAGATATTTAGCATACAATATATAACAGTTTAAAAAAATGTAAATAGATTTCAAATATATTTATAAATAAATGTAACTTATTATTAAAGTTTTGTGTTTTGTCTGTAATGAAATGCCTATTTAAATTCTAAGATAATGGCCATGTTGTACAGGAATAAATTAATATTGGATAGTGCCATAAATAATTATAAATACAAAATTATTTACAACTTACATATGTTAATTACTAAATACAATCACAATTTTATCTACACTGTTTAATTTTTGCATATTCTTACACTTTTTTAACACAGATACTGAAATGAGATATTTTAAGGTACTAACGAGTTCTTCTTTTAGAATAACTAAAATTCACTTGCAGAATTCCTAGTGCTTCCTTTATTAAAAATGCTCTTTCTCCTAGAACAACATATCCTGGGTTAAGATTGTTGCAAAAATTACTTCTTCCATTCATTTTTGAGATGTATGTCACCCCGAGCTTCACTAATGTAACATATACTTCACTGAGGAGTTATTGCTATTAAAATTTCTATCGTGCTTATAAATAGAACAGTACTACTGCTGAGCTAAATTATTATCTGGTTTTCCAATGATAATTACTCACAAATTGTAAAAATAACAATAAAACAAAAATTATTTTGAACTGAGCCGATTTTCCACAAAATAATTCCATTAAAAAATTGTCACTAGAAAATAGGTAGAGGTGCATTTAAACATTTTATGTGGTCTATATTCAGACTGACATGATTTGTTGTTAAATATTTTGAAATATTATTCCACTATTATGTTTTTTTAATAAATACATACAAGGAACTGTACATAACCCATATGTTGTAAGATGAATGAATGACAGACCATTGACAGACCGGTAAAATTTGTTCATAACCCCAACGGTTTACACTGTTTTATTAAATTTCATTATGATAGATATAGCTAATTTTAAGCAATGAATAAAACATGGTATAAAATATAAAAAATATTAGATATAAGCATTATAAGCTCTTTATCTTTAAATGTTTAATTCTATTTTGTAAGTAATGAATTTGAGCCAGAAGTGTTGATTTAATTCACATGGATCAAAATTAATCACGTGACTCAAAAGATCCGATGGACGGATAGTATATGAATATTAATGTTATGTTATGACATTCCAAAATGGCTTTTGTAGGTTATATTACTTAATAGGTAAAATTTTGCAACATCTCAAATTTGCTGCCATTTTTATTTATTGTTTTGAGCAAAATCACACTGTGGTAAAATCATATTTCCAATTCAACAGTTGTCACTGATGAGCAATGAATTTCATTTCAACAATAGAACAATTACAATGGCCATGAATAATCTGGAACAAATGCGATTTCGCGAATGATATCTAAATATTAAATGACATGATATTTCATTTATTAAAAGAAGTATTAAATTTAAACACAAATCGATTTAAAATATGCTATAGTACTATATTTCCACATTCCAAGCTTTCCAATATCCATCAAGACTTCTAGATTATCATGTTTAGTGCAAAATATCATTTAATCCTTGATTAATTTGAATTAGTAACCACATGTACTTAATGTACGATTGAATCACTAAATATTATATTAAATAGTTAAACGGTGTTATTACAAATTATTTATGAGAACATTAAATACTCAATCAGTTAGCTAAATGTTAAAGTTATTTAATTAATAGCCTATTATTGGATAAATTATGACAAATAAGAAGAATTATGACAAACACGCCAATCACGAATTACGTGTTTGTCTCTTTATACACAAAAGTATGACATCATAGTTTAAGTTTATTGGTTTGTTAAAAAAAACAAGAAAAACAAGCGATACTGTAGCAAAACACGAAGCATTTAATGAATTTCATGAGCGATTTTCGTTATGTATCTCGAGGCGAAAGCGCTTAATCCTCGACTTTCATCTCAATAATAATTAATTATTCTCAAGTAACAGATCCATTTGCACCATTTTCATTTTATCAATTAATTATAGTTCTTCGGTATTTCACGAAGTATTGAAGCAATTAGAAATACGTACCCTGATATTTGCATTAACACAATAACTCATGCTTTCGAAACGACACAGGTAGTTTCTAGGAATTCAATAAATCACAGGAATAATGCAATTTACTCTAAAGGTATTAGGTTTTAACAACAGAAACATGAGACTATAGCTACATAAATATGTGTATCAAAACTTTTATCACACAAAAGTCAAATAGGGGAAATATTTGAATGTCAAACTATATAAATTGGTTGTTGTATAGTTTTGGAATTATTGTTGTTAAACCGGATTCTTCTTTCGAGTTTTTCTTCTACTAGATAGTCACTGTCTATTACGCTGCCTCTTTTGACTTTTACTTCTACTACCTACACTTACTTACTTTCCTCTACTATGAAGTAGTCTACAATTGAATTTTCGCCACTGCTGGGAGCTAGACTGATATATTTAAGAATTTCGAGGTGCTAGTCAAAGCTGGCTGTATGTTTTTTATTTTATTTTCTAAATACCAAAATGTCGTTTTTATTGCTTTCTGTTAAATGTCATCTTTCCAATTCTATTTAATGTAAATTTTTACGCTCTATTTCATGTTCATCCCTGCATTGCTTTGGTTAATTAATTATTTTCTTTGCTTACGCGTCTTGCCAGACAGGTCTTCCGTGTCCATATTCTCAATGCAAGCAAAGTTGGCTTCCAGCTCTCGTCAGTTCTACAGTCTCATTAGTTTTATTCATTACAACTCCAATATAATCCAGATATTCACTAAAATTACTTTTAACGCTTCATAACTTTCGTGCTTAGATTTTGCTGAAAAAACAATGTGTGCATACACTAACCATGCCTGGATTATCCTCTAGCTCAGCTGGTCAATCAGTCGTACTTAAATTAATCTGTGGTATGCTGCCCCAAGCTTCCAAATGCGTTGCTTAAAGAAACATACATTATTTGAGATCATTCTAAATCATTCTCCGTCTTAGTATGTCCCATACGCATTGGTAGTAACTTCGGAAAATGGAAGTACAATGGCAGCATACCAATACTATAGCTCGTTGAAAAGAAAATATCCGGTAAGAATTGGTTACGCAGTAAAAATTGCACTCGTATCTCATTATTTTGACTGCAGAAATTATCTGTTTAAGACGTACGCATCTGAGCCGCAATCCTATTCTCCGCAGAAGACTTCTATTTCCATAGTAAATAGCCCTTAACACCGCTTCACATTGAAGATGAAACGCATGTTGCTGTACAGAAGCTGCCAGTTTCTGCCTTCAGAAGCAATATTCAAATTCTTCCCTGACAACAACACGATTCCATTTTTCAGTCTAGTGCCTCTTTGAATATACCACTTTATGCGTCCAGTTTTATGTAGTGGAGCTAAAAATTAACAAAAAAAGAGTCGGTGCGATCGACGTGTTAGGATTCTTCTATTTATAGTTCATACAGAGATTCTTTTTTGTTAAACTTCTCCATTTATCACCATAATTTTGCTTTTGGTAGAAAACAGTATCGAAAAGTCACAGCCGAAAACATGGTGAGTTTGGAATGTCGCTTAGTATCTTTCATCTTCACATTTATTAAGTATTTATAGTAATATGATGGACAGTGATTCAGACTCACATATTCGAAATTGCAGAAACTTTATATATCCATGCCAATGACGTTTATTACAACATTCTTAAGATGTCATTTTTTCAGATAGTAGCCAAAAGTAGGAGTTGAAAAGTGGAGGGTTATTAATAATAGAGATCATAAAGGTCATATTTGCAAAATATAAAATTATAGCTGCTTGCTAATGGATGCTAGAAGTATATGCGAATTTTTATTTCTGTTTTATAATAGTAATCACATAGTAGTAATAAACATTCTCCAAAGCGTATTATAGTTGTTTTCATATAAAACACTATATTTTTTCAAAACTTGATTATTTAAATAATTATTTGCTAGAAATACAAACAGTAATTGACATTTGACTTTTGATTGTCCTGACACACAGTGTGACGTCCTGTGATGCCAGAAATATTAAGAGTTGAAAATATAGCTTCTCGAAGACCGTTTGTCCTACTATATTCAAACTCAGGTATTTAAATTCAGAAGTTGTCGAATACGTAACAATTAGGGCTAAATAAATGTAAAAATTTACTTTATAGTTAATGAGATATCTTTAGTTCATTGCCAATGCTTGATTATTCCTTTGAGTATTGGTGAAATTTTCATTGCTTGCCTTCTTAATTCCCAACAAGAATTTTTTTCAAATAATATAAATCCTTTCTGAAAAATTCTACAAAATACTAACGGTTAAAGGGTGTTCATTTATGACTGTCAGTATCCAATTAGCAAATAAATAAGCTTATTTAATATCTTTATTTTGCTATGTGAGATGCGATATTTCCGAGAATAGAAATACAGAGTCGCGAAAGCATTACTTAAATAAAACAAATTCGTAAGATATACTTACTTATATGTTTATATGGTATATATATTATGTACCTACCCCTGTTTCTAAAATTAGGTTCTCAAACCCGGGCTTTAGCATTGCAAGCACTCACAATATCATTTCAAATTTGCTCTTGCAAATGGAACCGAGTACTTGACATCTAATAATAATTGTTATTAATAATATCTGTATTTCTTAATACTTAACAAAATGTAGTAAAGTAAAATATTCAATCAAAATTAAATACAAAATTCAATGTTAGATAAAATAATTAATAAAATCTTGCACATAATATGAGAATAATTGAAAAATGTAGTTCTTCAGTTATATTTTAAAAACTAGTTATATGAGACCTCTGCTGTCGATTGGCGTAATTTTCAATAAGTTACAACCTGCAAAAATCTTGTGAAAGGAAATCATTCTATGGGGGGGAGACAAGGTATAATTATAATTGCGTGGAAAACAAAAATCAACTGCTGCGATTTTTATATTCTGAAAATAATACCTCGAGTAATTACTGTGACTTACATATATACCTTTATACGTAAAACGTATATGTATATATGCATGTGTTTGAGATACACCCATACATTAAGTGCCATTGCCGATAATCGAACGCACAGACACCGGTGTTTCGACCTATGAGGTCTCATCAGTGTAAGTGGAGATTGTCGACAATAGCTTCAAGACTTAAATCGCTGCCTATGTCATTTTCGCATGTTAAATGCAGTGAGAGTATCACAGCGACATCTAACACCCAAAAGATGACACGAAAAAAAAAGCGAAAATGCTGTTAGAAGCCATCGCTTTTTTTCCGTGTCATCTTTTGGGTGTTAGATGTCGCTGTGATACTCTCACTACATTTAACATGCGAAAATGACATAGGCAGCGATTTAAGTCTTGAAGCTATTGTCGAGAATCTCCACGTACACTGATGAGACCTCATAGGTCGAAACACCGGTGTCTGTGCGTTCGATTATCGACAATGGCACTTAATGTATGTGTGTATCTCAAACACATGCATATATACATATACGTTTTACGTATAAAGGTATATATGTAAGTCACAGTAATTATTTACTGCTTGATGTTAGTTTTAACATCCATGTGTTCACACTTTTCATTTTCGTGTTAATACCTCGAGAACGTACATCGACGAGTCCATGACAGAACGACACAAACGCCACTGAAGACAATTTACGCTATAACCTATAATGTATTTGACAGATGACTTGCTCATTTGGTTAAAAACAAGATTCCTCAAAAATTTAGCTAAACTATTTTTTAACTATAACAGTACTGCTTTTCACTCTATCATTAATACATCTTTTGCAATATTTTGAAAATTAAAGGCATGGCGCTTGTACTCTAACAAGTGTCAAATGTCGTTTTTGCCATTAATAACTAGAGGCTCTTATGCCAAATGAAATTAAAACAATCGTTTAATATTGGTGCATATGTCAACATGTGCGATTTTTCAGATTTTGCTGTAATTCATTTAGCCATTTAGCCATTTAGGCACTTGTATCAAAATAAAACAAAGTAACATTTCAAAAAAAACAATGCTTTATTGTAACTTTGGCAAAAAATATCATAAGATCCAAAACAAAAGTTTCTTAAAAAAAGAAAAACAAAATAAATAATAATTCTTATTTGGTATAGGTAGCGAATGATTATCTAGAGCGAATCTTCCTCAACATCCTCAATATCACTGTCATCTAAAACATAAGGTGCATTATTGCTTAGTTTAAGTGTAAGATATTCTAGATGATATTCCATAATTATGAGTTTTTTTTATACACAGTTCTTTCAGATTTTTAAATTTTGCCTTAGTAACTGGTAATTCACTCAAATATGCTTTCTTAAGTTTTGAAGAAGACTTACGTTTAAAACAGCACTCTCCGGTTGTGCGATTCAAAAAGGAAGTCTGATAGATAACTTTAAAATCATCTTTTAAAAAAACGGCTCTAGTTACAGAAGATATTTTGACCTTTAATGTCTTTTCAGGAGTTAAATATTTGAAGTCCAAAAAATCAGAATAAGTCCATGTTTTCACATTGTAAGGTTCAGGTTGCAGTCGTGCATTACGTAAGATTGTAGGCCACTCAGATGGTGCCTGAATTATTTTTCTCTTGTTACTTTTCTCTATGACTCCATGCATAGAGTCAAGTGGCATGTACGTGTAGCCAGCCTACTACTAGATATGTTAGAGTAACCTTGTTGATCGTCGTAGAATGGTCTAAGAAATATCTTATAAGTGCAAACATAAATTTATTTTTATTCTGTCCGGCGCAATTATCACAATAAAGTGATAATTCAGAATAAATACCAGACTCGTCTAGTTTTTGAAGGTAATGAAAAATGCTCGTACATATTTCATTACTTCCATGGTTACAGTATTTTTCGCCCCAAACAAAACAGTATCCCTTTCTAGTTCCTGTTTCGTACACAGTAAAGTTATAGTAAGCATATTTACGGAAAAACCCAAAACTCATGCTGTTTTCGTGAGGAGTTGCTAACACTTTTTGTAAATCGAAGCTACACACTAAGAAGTTTTTACAGTTGTCATCTTTCGATTTCTCTTGTTCTGCTAAAACTATTTTCTTTGCGGCTTTTTTGACAACAATGTGTTCCTCATACTTATTTATTTCAGCTTGCGCTTTTGATCGGTAGGTAAATTTTTGAATCGTTCGTACTTCCCACATTTATCTTTTTTTGGTACTTGTATTCCTAAGTTATAATCTTTTTTAAATAATTGAAGGAATTTACTTCGTTTTGACATTTGCAGTCCATCACACTGACAATTTTTAACATACAATCGAAACAGTTTGTTAAAACTTTCTATTTCGGAAGGAAGATATTTTTTCTGCGAGTAACCTCTGCAGTAATGCGACGGCACCGCAGGTAGGGATTCAATAAAAATTTTAAATACTTTCAGTATTTCATCCGATGCTCGATGTTTAGGCTGATGTCGATCTCTCAAATCAGTGTTAGGAAACATAGTTGGTTTCTTATTATCTGAAACGGTACGTAGTAATTGTTGTTGCGAACAGTAGCACTATTTGACGCTGATGAATTGTTATGTCAAATGCGGTATGTTCATGAGCTCGCCATGTAAGGCCGTATAGGCTTATTTGTTAATTGATCGGCGACAGTTAGTTGGATTAAAAGAGACAAACTCACAAAACTTCGTATATTTGTCGAAGATAGCTCAGCAAATCAAAATAAATGTTTAACATACATTTTTAATTATTAAAATAAACACGTATCACACTAATAATATTATAGAATGAAGTTACGCATTACAAACTGTATTGTTGATTTGGTATTACAGAAAATGCGGAGCCCTTTGTTAAAACTTAGAGGTATTGTAAGGAACTGATTTCAAATCTGAATTTTTCTTGCAAGCAGAGTTCGTATGATATCTAACTGAGGTTTCTAAGAAGTGAAACAAAAATACAATTTCTTGCTAACCCATGTCATATACACTATAGAAAACAAATATTGATTTAGTGCCACAAAGGGTTGAGTAAACTAAAATACATAAAATTACAGTTGAACTCTCTTTAAATATTTCTAAATACTTAAAAAGATTTATTACAAGGCTAGTTCAAGTGACCCTTCGTTTCGGTGAGTAACATAAAGTATTAAAATAAGGTACCATAAAGAAATGTTGAATACATAATGACAATAATTTACAGTGAGCGTGTTCTGAGAACATATCTAACAAATAACAGATGTAGTACATGCAATTCAAGAAAGGGTCCGGTTCGAAAATTAATGTAAATATTATATAAAGAGTGTACAACAACAAAAAGTGAATTAAAAGTTTGCTCGGGAGTAAACAGCAATCTTATTCACACTCACACTTATTGCGAGTGTGCTCACTACAAACTGGCGGCATACCTTTTGAGGAATATTGTTTTTCTTCAGAAAATATTCATTGGTTACTAGTCTGGGCTTTTTTCCTTCTGCATAGCTTCTTCTTCGTTTTACTTCACATACTTCTATGGAGTCTGACAGAAACCGTTTCTGATCATTACTGTTCTCAAGTTTGTAGAAATATTCAAATATTTCGTTACGTTCCTCTTCTGAAAACATATTGCATTGATTCAAACATTTCTTTTTTGCACACGGATTGGGTTTAATTTTTTTTTTTTGCATCTACTCTATCACCTTTGCTATTTACATACTCTTTTCCTGAGTCTCTAAGTGCCTTTCTTTGATTCTGATTCCTTATTTTTTTTTAGAGAAACTTCAACATTTTCTTGGCCTTCACGGTGACATTGCTGTAGTTTCTCCATGTGCATGGATTTTCTGTTTTGCTGTCAATTGAACTATCATGAGAAGACATGGTAGGTTGAAAACTAGAACTATTGTCATTACTGGATGGTGCTAGCGTTTTGGTAGCTGTAGTATCCGTCAGCACATTTTAGAACTTTTTTTGATGTATTGGCATAGTTTCGACATTTTTTGGACAAGGCAACGTTAGCGGAGTCTGGGTCATCACCACAGCTATACTCGTAGTAGAAGATGTATCTGGAAAGATTGTTGTGTTTAAAACTATTCCATCCTCGACAGACATCAAATTATCAGGTCCCAAATATGTGGGAAGAAAATAATTGTCATTCAATGCGTAGTCATAAAAAATAATTGAATTTTTTAGAGCTTCATTCAAGAGCGTATTACAAGAATCACCGTGATCTTCTTCTTCGGGGTTTCGTTTACACATGGCTAACATTCTCTTAGTGAGACTAGAAGCCATCCCTGTAAGTAAGAAAAAGGCATAAACGCCGTATTTTTCCTACAGTAAGGAAACTGATGAGAAAAAATTAGTTGGGTACACTATTTATATAGAAAAGAACCTGTCACCGTTGTTTATTTTGAACAGAATTTACCTAAACAAAAGCTATCAGCGAGTTTCTAATGCCCTCTCAACTCAGTTAGAGGGGCTAATGCCAAACAGATTAATATCAAATAATACTCTAATGGAAAATGCGACATTATCTTCTTTCATTGTTAGGTTTGGCACAAACACCACATTTTCAAACACTATTTAAGAGCAATTCTTATGGGACATTATACATTACAAAAACAAGAAAGAAAGATAACTATTAATAACAATAAAAATAATAATAATATTTATTGCCCAAAATCAAGTTTTTACAGGACAAAAATTATATGAGTACAGTACAAAAGCAAATATAGCAAATACATAAATTCTTAAATACTAATACATAATAACAAAAATAATAACAATAATAATAAAGAAACAAAAAATTAAATGGAATTGATTTGAGTATGCTACATGTAAAGAAACACAAAAGCGAGAGCAACTAGCAATTGACAAAGGGTAGATATACGATTGAAAATCAGAACTTCAACTGCTTCCTAAAGTTACCAACTGTGTCATTAAATATATCGTCATACAGAGTACTCCCTAATCGCGACATATTGTAAAACGGTGAATGTAAGACAGTATTCGTCCGTGGAGTCGGCATAGTAAATGTCACCGAAAAACGTGAAAATGTTCTAGGGACAAAGAAGTTAAAGCAAGATAGTAACATAGGGCTATCAATTTTATTGTTCACAAGCTTCCAGACAAACCGAGCAGCATATAAGTCTCTGCGTGCAGCAAGAGACCGCATGTCATGACTCTGCAGAAGATGATGGTAGTCTGTGCCACGAGGAGGATAGACACCTTGTATCTTAAAAGAAAGATACTCTAAGAAGCGACACTGTATCTTTTCTAAAGACAATTGATAGCTAATATAATTAGGAGACCAAGCAACAGAGCATATTCAAGTTTGGTTACCACAAACGAACAATATAAAGTCTTAAGGACAGAAGTATCATCGAATTATCTAGAGTTACGCATCAGGAATCCCAAGGTTTTGGACGCAGCAAGACATGAAGACGATATATGGTCATTGAAGGAAAGACGGGAATCAAACAACTCACCCAAGTCCCTGACAAGATCTACTTTAGTTAGAGATTGTCCGTGAATGTCATAGTGAAATACAAGACTGGTCAATTTCTTGGTAAAGGTCATATAACAACATTTAGGAATATTGAGAACCAACCTATTGTCAATGCACCACTGGTAAAGAACATCAAGATCTTTCTGCAATAATAGTGAATCATCTTGCGAAGAAATACTGCAATAAATCTTCAAATCATCAGCATAACACAAAACAGGGGAAGTCAGAGAGGTTAATATATCATCAATGAAAAGAGTAAAAAGAAGTGGTCCCAAGTTAGATCCCTGTGGTACACCCGAGCTAGAGATATATGTTCTAGACGCATAACCAGAATAAAAAACATAATTGATCCTATTGTGCAAGTAGGACTGCATCAAATGTATGAACGAAGAGCTCATACCAAAGGAAGACAATTTCCTAAGTAGAATTCCATGATCAACCATGTCAAAAGCACTAGAAAAGTCAGTGTAGATGACATCAACTTGGTTGCGACCGTCCAAATGATCTGATATACCGGGTGGTGCAATAGTGTGTCGGCGGAGCTTAGTGTGAAAACTAATAACGCTGCAGCAATGAGACTTTACGTACGTATGTAGTATGCGACTGTGCATTTTCTAATTTTATTTACAAATATACAGGGTGTTCCAAATTTTCGCAACCACATTCAACTTTTTTATTTTAAATACATTGCTATACTTTCTAGATATTATAATGATAGCCATTCAAATTATCTTTGCAATGATATATGGATATGTGCACTTCAGACTGTTCGTTTTGATTTTATTGATAATATTGTTAAAATCTTGACAGTTGCAGCATCTAACATTTTAAGCTGTAGTCTGTAAATGGGTAGAATGCCTCACGTAACTCTTGTGTCTCTAATTTATGGAGTAACACGTTATTTGTTTTGAGGTTGAACAAAGTGAATAAATATACAGGGTGTTAAATATGTCGTGTCTAAGTTATCGATCTTTATTGGTTATTTTCTCGTTTTTTTTTAAATCTAACCTATAATATTTTTATAAGTAAGCATAGTCCTTGTAAAATCGCCTTTAAAATGGTACCAATAACATAGTACTTATTTCTAGTATTTTCAAAGTTATAACCCTTTAAGGGATATACTCATGTTTATAACATGCAAAATGCGGGGCATCTAATAGTTGGTTGGCCATGAAAATAAAACAAAGTAATTTTAACAAACACCTGTTTTTTAAATGCTTTATCATTAGTTTTAGAAATATATTTTGAAAATTTTCGATAATAAAACAATCTTAATTTAAAATGTGTTCAAATATATTTCCATTCTGCTCTACACATGCTCTCAACCGTCTCTGTATCGACAGACTTACATTCTCAGCTAAGTTATTCTCACTTAATTGAAGAAAAGCGTTTCTTCTTCGTTTCTGCATGTTCTCTGCCGTTGTAGGAGGTGTTGCGTAAACAATGTTTTTTACAGTTGGCCACAGAAAGAAATCACAAGGTGTGAGATCTGGTGATCGTGGTGGCCAGCTTATCAAACTTCCTCTCCCAATCCACTTATTGGTGAATACCCTATCTAAATGTGCTCTTGCAGCAGCACCATAATGTGCTGGTGCACCATCATGTTGGTACCACAATCTCCTGATGACGTTATCTGGGAGGCCTTCTAATAGCAATGGTAAATTATTTTGTAGGAAATTTGTGTAGATTGCACAATTTAAAGTATTATCAAAAAAGAATGGACCAATAATAGTGTTTCCTATGATGCCTCCCCATGTGTTAACACTCCATTTTTGTTGATATAAAATGGGCTGAACAAAATGTGGGTTTGTAGTGTCATAATAATGGGTATTTTTTCTGTTTGTGGTTCCACAATTAGCAAATGTTGCTTCATCTGTGAAAAGCACATGATCTAGAAAAGTTATATCGTGTCGTAATTGTAAAAGTAGCCATTCACAGTACACTAGTCTCCTGTCAAAGTCCGTTTGTAATAAGCCTTGATGATTTTGAATTTTGTAAGGGTGAAACTTATGTCTTTTTAAAATCCTTTTTACAGCAGTGACTTCTATCCCGTGTTGTTTCGAAATTATCCTTGTAGATACGTGCGGATTTTCCACAATGGACTGGACGACTATCACTTCATTATCTTCTGTAATCATAGTCTTACTTCTTTCATGTTCGACGTAATTCACTGAACCCGTTCGAAGAAACCTTATTAACAAATTTTCAAACGTTTTACTATTCGGTGCTCTTCGGTCGGGATATTCCATCGCATATGTTCTTGATGCTAAAAATGGATTTCTGTTGCTAGCGCCAAGAGCAAATACCATGTCTATGAGCTCCTCTTTCGAAAAATTCATTTTAAAGCAAAAACAACAATAAACTATTATGGTATCTAAATGAGAAATAATGTCAATAAAGCGATATAACTGATAACAAGGTAAATACAACACGTAACAACTACTAACAAACAAACGGAAATTAATAATTCACTAGCCGAACTTAATTTATAACAACAAAACGCAATTACAGAAAAGAGAAAATACAGAAAACGACTTTTTATGGACTTTTGAAGTAGAGATTTGACGTTTGGTTGTACAGCCATTTTTTTTTAAACCAAGGCCAACCAACTATTAGATGCCCCACATATTGCATATTATAAACATGAGTGTATCCCATTAAAGGGTTATAACTTTGAAAATACTAGAAATAAGTACTATGTTATTGGTACCATTTTAAAGGCGATTTTACAAGGAATATGCTGACTTATAAAAATATTATAGGTTAGATTTAAAAAAAAGCGAGAAAATAACCAATAAAGATCGATAACTTAGACACGACATATTTAACACCCTGTATATTTATTCACTTTGTTTAACCTCAAAACAAATAGCGTGTTAGTCCATAAATTAGTAACACAAGAGTTACGTGAGGCATTCTACCCATTTACAGACTACAGCTTAAAATGTTAGATGCTGCAGCTGTCAAGTTTTAACAATATTATCAATAAAATCAAAACGAACAGTCTGAAGTGCACATATCCATATATCATTGCAAAGATAATTTGAATGGCTATCATTATAATATCTAGAAAGTATAGCAATGTATTTAAAATAAAAAAGTTGAATGTGGGGTTGCGAAAATTTGGAACACCCTGTATATTTGTAAATAAAATTAGAAAATGCACAGTCGCATACTACATATTGCTGTAGTATTTGCCTTTAAATGAAATTTATATAATTTATTTATTTATTAGTTAGATAAATAAATAAAATTGTAGTTTATGCTAGCTTTATAGGCAAAACAACATAAATTGTTATCTCTCGTAGGTTCTACTGTGATTTACTTCTTTCCTTACTTGTTTCTCCTTAATTATTATTATTTTAAAGTTGTGTGGGATAGGAATTCAAATAACTATGACACCAGATTATTTATGTATAAAAATATGTATTATCTGCTTAATAATTACAATAATTAAAATTTATTGTTGCATGTATATTACTTATTTTATTTGCTTATTTACAATACTATATAAGTAGCAGTTTTCATGATAATATTGTAATCGTTTATTTTAATATGAATTCAGTCAGTACAGGGTTTCTCCACCTTCACTCTTTTCTTACTAAAGGCCTGTATATTAGGTCCAAATTATGTTGACTTGATAATGAAGGTACTGACTAATCGGCTTTATGCAAACATTCACACGTACTACATAAAGCTTGGATCAATCACCACCCCAGGTACGTTCCTAATGCATCACAAACTAATTGTCTAAACCTCTATTCTCACGGAGTCTTTAGATTCTTAGTGCGAAGCTTTTAGGCGTTCCTGTTTGTAAAAGTTTGACTGTTATTCAAAGCTGTGCTTACTAATGTCTTTTTTACTGAACACTGGTCCGTTGTGCAAGTATTCGCACACAGTACACTATTAAGACAAGTGTTCTTTATTTTTAATAAATATTGTGTCCCTATATTTACTTTCTATTATTTAAATAAATAATTATTTAAAAGAAATGGAGTGCTTGGAGAGAACCTGTGTATTTTGATTGAATTTAATTGTAATGACAATATTATTAACTACTCACTGCGTAGATTCATACAATTCTTCGAATTCTGCTTGAAATTGTTTGTCCATTCTTGTTGATTCTTTCTTCCGTTGAATCTTCTATAATTTTACTGGTGACGCTTACTTCTTGTAAATATGGCGACGATAAAACAATTGGGAATTATTCCTCTAGGAGCGTATATGCTTCTTCTTAGTTTGTGAGTTGTTAGTTGGTTTGTTTATTTATTTACACTGCGATAGTAATGGTAAGTGTGTAAAAACTCCACTTAACCACTACTCGCTTGACGCATAAATGTATTATCTACTTTAAAAGATGCTATTGCTGTGTATTGGAAGTTTTTGAAGTCACAGGTATCAGCTAACAACTAACTCTTTTTCTGTAAAAACTCCCTTTTTATAGTTGAAAATAAATGCCGCTCGTTATTTGATTGTCTTTGCGTGCTTTTATTTTCAAATTGTTCGTCGTGGCGCCTCTAGCGGATATCTCGATACTTATTCCATATCTCTTCTTATTCTTCTCAAATTTTAGGTTGGCGTTTATTTTTATTATGTTTATTTCTGACATTTGATGTTTCTCCACATTTACCCACGACGGTATTTGTTGTTTTATTTATTTATATCTAATGTACAGTAAGTATATTGATATTTATTTTATTTTTTTATTGCTATCGTAAATATTTATTGTACTTATAAATGTATTCATTGCTACTTTTACTGTTTTTCAGGTAGATTCTTCGTCCGAGCGCTAGCCTTACTCGCACCTTTGTTTTGTTGCTTTTGATCGGAAAGAATGGAAAGAAGTTGGTTATTGTTTCAATTGCCAGTCCCTCCGTCTGTGCTGTTCTTTCCTCGAACCATTTTTCCGTTCTTGGAGAATTTTGTATGTTTAATATGCTGTAATGAATCATTGCTTTTATAATAATGCTGCTTATTTCTTTGGTTATAGATGTTTATTTGTATGTGCACAAAGTTTGGAACCATGAAAAGGACTGCTGTTATTCGTATTACGAAGAGAATTAATACTTTTTGTTGTGTATATTGAAATATTATACGATTCTGTGCTGTTCTTTATGATATACTTTATTTTAATATCCTTTTCATCGCAACTGTATGTATTTTATCTTTAAGTTATATGAGTGCATTAAGCCTCTTCATATTCATTACGAGCATATCTTATTTTATTCTCTGAGTATAATTTAATTGCTTTTAAATGATTGACTCTTACAATCGTCCCGTTGGTTAACATCACTCTTTCACGGTTGTTGGTTTTAAGGGTCTTTCCATTTTTAAATGTAGGTTCTTTGCATAATATACTCAGAGCTCTTTTTGTTCCTAACCTGTAGTCAGGTTCTTTATTTTCTAAATAAAACATTACCTCTGGTTTATCACTTCTGAAAATAAATATTCATTTGTGACATTTACTATTATTGTTGAGGTTTTGCCTCACTTATATCTAAATAGTGTTTATATACATATAATCTTAATTAAAATGCTTATACCCTATGTGCATACCTGTGTTATTGTATGGCTTAATAAAATTTATTTTAAAATAAATGTTTCTTAAACTACGAGTGTGTTTTCTTATTGCTAATATTAATCTAAATGTACTAGTATATCTTGGTGTCAACATTAATCATGTTTATTTCTAACATTATATATTTATGTACAGTATTGTCTTAAATTCTAAGGTAAAGTTCACGGCATATCCCTTAGTTGTTAAAACCATGGTTTGCCATTATGAAATAATGAATTGACAAATGTGTAAATTATGTTTTCACAACTAACGTGAACTACAAATGCAATTTTATTGATCATTTATTTCATCGTAGTCATGTAGCATGGACACATGGTATTTTCCTTTTATATTTCTATTGTCTACTTCTTGTAGTTCATAAGTTACATCTCCTAGTGTCCTACTTATTCTGTAAGGTCCACTGTAGGGTAGGTCCAGTTTTGCACATTTATTTAAATGTCTCCTACCTAGTCGATAGTTCTTCACTACAACTAGGTCTCCTATTTGATATGTTTTATTCTTATTTAACGTGAGTTCTCTATCTTCTCTGTGCTTTATTTCTAGTATCTCAGGTGTTCGTTGACTGTCTTCGATATCTTCTCGATTGTATAAATTTGGAGCATGTTCGATATCATATTCATTTATCTGATATGAGTGTGATTGTTTATTACCTCCATGGGCTCTGCTTAGTGCGTCTGCAACTATGTTGTCCGTACCTTTCCTGTGCTTTATTTTAAATGAATATTCAGATAGTATGAGAGACCATCTGTATATTCGTGAATTATTAAACCTTGTTTTCATTAAGAATATTAGAGATAAATGATCTGTCTCAAGTAGGAAAGTGTTTCCTAGTAGGTAATATTTTAATTTTGACACTCCATATATAATGGATAGCAATTCCCGTTCTGACGAGGAATAATTTTGCTCATAATCCTTTAGAATTCTTGATAGGAAGCATATGGGTATTTCTTCCCCATTTCTTATTTGTAGGAGTTCTGCGGCTACAGCATTGCTGGAGGCATCGCATCTTAGTATGAATTCTTCATTGAAATCTGGTAAATTTATGATCAATGCCTTGTAGAAATTTTCTTTTATGTCGATGAATGCCTTTTCCCTTTCATGGGTCCATTTGAATTTTACTCCTTTCTTGATCATTTTGTATAACGTGTGAGTTTGGTCGGATATTTTAGGAATGAAGTGTTTATAGTAGTTTATCATTCCTAGGAATCCTCTAAGCATTTTAATATTTTTTGGTTTGGGATATTTTCGTATCGCCTCAAGTTTTTCCTCCTCTATTGATATCGTCTTTCCATCAATTATGTATCCCAGATAATTCACTTTATTTTTATAGAATTCGCATTTCTCGAGGTTTATTTTTAAACCATTTTCTGCTAATGTATTCAGGATTTTCTCTACTGATTCTTTGTGACTTTCTATGTCTTTATTAAATATTAGAATATCATCTACGTAGTGTGAGACGTATTCTTCGTGTGGATCCAGGATCTGCTGCATTGCTCTTACTAGTGCTGCAGTAGCTGACGATAATCCAAATGGAACCACATTGTAAGAGTATACTAATGAATTAAACATGAAGGAACAATATTTCCTAGAATCTTTGTGCAATGGTACCAGCCAAAAAGAACTTTTTAAATCAAGTTTCGTAAACCACTTTGCGTCTGTACATTTTGTCAATAGGGTTTCAATGTTTTGTGGGGCTTCAAAATTAGGTGCGGTTCTGGAGTTCAGACATCTGGCGTCAAGGCATACGCGTAATTTGACGTCTTTTTAATCATTAAGTTTCTTCTTTATTACTACAACCATTGGATTTATGAACGTTGATTCCGTTCTTGTAATTATGCCGTTTTTCAACATCTCTTTTATTTCTAATTTGACTTGCTCTGTATACTTTTTTGGAATGGGGTATGTTTTTATTCTGAAGGGCTGTGTCTCGTCGACTTTAAGTTTATGTTCGTAACCCTTGGCTAATCCTGGACTATCATCAAATAATTTTATATGCTTACTCAAAAGATAATTCACATGGGTTATATACAGTTTATTACAATTTAATTTAGTACCATCCCTATTTTGCGTGAGGTCTCCGCATTGAAGTTGCCTCACAGGATGTGCACTTTTCTTAACTTCATTGTGTAAACTACAATCCATTTTTGTTGTGATTTCTTCTTGAGCATCTTCTTCATATAGATTATTGATAAGGATCTCTTCCTCATGGGCTTCTTTGCTCCATGATATTGTTGAGTCCTTTATGTGGAATAATTTATTTTCCATATTTAATTTCGTACCATACTGGCTTAAAAAGTCCATCCCTAATATACAGTCGCTATTCAAATTAGGTGCTATGATGAATTCGGTTAATAAATTTAAATTATCTATCTTTATATTTATACAGAAGATTTTATCTACTGTTATCATACATTTTTTGTTTGCAGTAATAAGATTTATTTTCTTTATGGGTTTATAACACCCCAAACTTTCAATATCTTTGTTCATGATATTGTTATTTAAAAGTGAAAGTTGAGCTCCAGTATCCAGCAATGTTTCTATCTCTTGTTCCCCAATCTTGATTTTTATATGTGGTAGTTCCGTGGTTATCTTTTTTAAATCATCGTGATTATAGATGTTTTGTATTTTACGTTTTCTCTTGGCTGGCTTATTTAAAAATCCAGCGACGTTGCACCAGAATAATATGCTGCATTCACCCACTCTTTGTTTGTTGAGTTATGCCTGTTTTCTTTTGGTATCGCACCCCTAGATTCTTGATTTTGTTTTGTTGTTGCTTCTTTTACTTCCTTTTCAATTTGTATATTTTGAATTCTTTTATCTTCTTTACTTGTCTTCTCTTCCCTCTTGTAATTTTGGCTATTATCTTTCCTTTTGCCATCATTATTTCTGTCCGGGTTATAGGTATTTTGGTAATTATTATTGTTTCGCCTATTCCCATTGTAGTTGTTTCTGTTGTTGCTGTCGTTGTTTCGAGGTTGATTGTTCATGTTTCCATTCCCTCGGTTCACGTTATAGCCCTTTTCATCTATGTCGTCTAATCTTTTTACTAATTCAAGGAGTTCTTCTATTGTTTCCATTCCTTGAAGTGCGACGGTCTGAGTAACATTATGATCAAAGTGTGCAGCCAATTGCGATACTATGTCACTTTCCTCTATTCTGGGTATAATGTATTTGAGAAAAGAATATTTTCTTATGACATAGTTCTCTCGAGATAATCCAGACCTATACTTTCCAAATATCAGGTCGTGTCTTATGTTCCTTTGTTGCGTTCGACCCCAATACTGTCTTGTGAATCGCCTTTCGAAATCGTTAAAGTCTATCACATCATCCATTATCATGTGATACCATTGGAGTGCATAGTCTTTGAGACATGCTCTTATAAAGTGTAGTTTGGATGTCTCATCCGTTATGCCTCTCATGTACGTCTTAATTGTTCTCAGGAATATCATTGGATTGTCCTTATAGTGTCCTGAGAATTTCGGTGCATTGTCTATGCTTCCCACAGTTTGTGGCAAAGACACACTAGGTGTATGAACCCCGTGCATTACTTTGTCCTCAAGCTGTTTGATCGTGTGTTCAAAAGTTGATGTTTTCCCTTGTAGATTGGACACAGCGTTATTGCAAGCTTCATATTTTGTTTCGCAGTCTTCTATCTTGTGTGTAATTTTCTCTATTTGTTCTTTATTTTCCACTTCGTTGTGTATTATTTTTCTATTGATAGCTACTATTTCCTCATTCACTATGTTGAAGTTTTCTTGCGTCTTCGCAGTTCTTTCTACCATTTCTTGTACAAAGAATTTTCTTGTATTCTTGCACGTTTCTGTGTTGTCATTTATTTGTTTTCTCAGGTCTGCTACTGTTTTGTCCAGTTTTTCCTCTAATCTGGCATTTATTTCTAGTGTTTCTTGCCTTAGTTCTTTAAATCCCTCGTCTATTTTTGAGTTGATTCTTTCTAAATTCTTGTTTAAATTTTTATTATTTTCCTCTATTTTGTGGCTTAGAGTTTGGCTTAGAGTTTTATTATTTTCCTCTATTTTGTGGCTTAGGGTTTTATTATTCTCCTCTATTTTGTGGCTTAGGGTTTTATTATTCTCCTCTATTCTGTTATTATTTTCCTCTATTTTACAGAATAATTTATGGAAAAAGCTTTCAAATTTTTGTTCCATTGTTGTACTACTTGTGCCCTCTGTGAGTATGCTTCCCTCAACAGTCGCATTTCCTGAATCATCCTCTTTTGTCTCAGTCTTATCCGACTCTGAGTCCGAGGTTAGTTGCGTAGGTTCCCTATATTGAGTGAATTGTGGCTTTGTTTCTATTTCTTTTTCAATATTGGGTTTTTCACCTTTGCTACTGTTTTGTTCTTTGTCTGACATTTTTGTTGTGTACAAATAACGCTTTCTATCTAATATTTTACTTAATAGAAATTTAAATGAATCCTATCCCACTTGAATAAGATTACATGAAAGAAACAATTTTATTTTGCAAGGAAAGAAACACAGCCAGCAAGTTGTGTTTTTAAGTTTAGCTTTGATATTTGACAAATTGTGTATTTAATTTATTTTGTAAGAAAAACACAGCCAGCAAGTTGGGCGCCGTATATATGCTGTAGTATTTGCCTTTAAATGAAATTTATATAATTTATTTATTTATTAGTTAGATAAATAAATAAAATTGTAGTTTATGCTAGCTTTATAGGCAAAACAACATAAATTGTTATCTCTCGTAGGTTCTACTGTGATTTACTTCTTTCCTTACTTGTTTCTCCTTAATTATTATTATTTTAAAGTTGTGTGGGATAGGAATTCAAATAACTATGACACCAGATTATTTATGTATAAAAATATGTATTATCTGCTTAATAATTACAATAATTAAAATTTATTGTTGCATGTATATTACTTATTTTATTTGCTTATTTACAATACTATATAAGTAGCAGTTTTCATGATAATATTGTAATCGTTTATTTTAATATGAATTCAGTCAGTACAGGGTTTCTCCACCTTCACTCTTTTCTTACTAAAGGCCTGTATATTAGGTCCAAATTATGTTGACTTGATAATGAAGGTACTGACTAATCGGCTTTATGCAAACATTCACACGTACTACATAAAGCTTGGATCAATCACCACCCCAGGTACGTTCCTAATGCATCACAAACTAATTGTCTAAACCTCTATTCTCACGGAGTCTTTAGATTCTTAGTGCGAAGCTTTTAGGCGTTCCTGTTTGTAAAAGTTTGACTGTTATTCAAAGCTGTGCTTACTAATGTCTTTTTTACTGAACACTGGTCCGTTGTGCAAGTATTCGCACACAGTACACTATTAAGACAAGTGTTCTTTATTTTTAATAAATATTGTGTCCCTATATTTACTTTCTATTATTTAAATAAATAATTATTTAAAAGAAATGGAGTGCTTGGAGAGAACCTGTGTATTTTGATTGAATTTAATTGTAATGACAATATTATTAACTACTCACTGCGTAGATTCATACAATTCTTCGAATTCTGCTTGAAATTGTTTGTCCATTCTTGTTGATTCTTTCTTCCGTTGAATCTTCTATAATTTTACTGGTGACGCTTACTTCTTGTAAATATGGCGACGATAAAACAATTGGGAATTATTCCTCTAGGAGCGTATATGCTTCTTCTTAGTTTGTGAGTTGTTAGTTGGTTTGTTTATTTATTTACACTGCGATAGTAATGGTAAGTGTGTAAAAACTCCACTTAACCACTACTCGCTTGACGCATAAATGTATTATCTACTTTAAAAGATGCTATTGCTGTGTATTGGAAGTTTTTGAAGTCACAGGTATCAGCTAACAACTAACTCTTTTTCTGTAAAAACTCCCTTTTTATAGTTGAAAATAAATGCCGCTCGTTATTTGATTGTCTTTGCGTGCTTTTATTTTCAAATTGTTCGTCGTGGCGCCTCTAGCGGATATCTCGATACTTATTCCATATCTCTTCTTATTCTTCTCAAATTTTAGGTTGGCGTTTATTTTTATTATGTTTATTTCTGACATTTGATGTTTCTCCACATTTACCCACGACGGTATTTGTTGTTTTATTTATTTATATCTAATGTACAGTAAGTATATTGATATTTATTTTATTTTTTTATTGCTATCGTAAATATTTATTGTACTTATAAATGTATTCATTGCTACTTTTACTGTTTTTCAGGTAGATTCTTCGTCCGAGCGCTAGCCTTACTCGCACCTTTGTTTTGTTGCTTTTGATCGGAAAGAATGGAAAGAAGTTGGTTATTGTTTCAATTGCCAGTCCCTCCGTCTGTGCTGTTCTTTCCTCGAACCATTTTTCCGTTCTTGGAGAATTTTGTATGTTTAATATGCTGTAATGAATCATTGCTTTTATAATAATGCTGCTTATTTCTTTGGTTATAGATGTTTATTTGTATGTGCACAAAGTTTGGAACCATGAAAAGGACTGCTGTTATTCGTATTACGAAGAGAATTAATACTTTTTGTTGTGTATATTGAAATATTATACGATTCTGTGCTGTTCTTTATGATATACTTTATTTTAATATCCTTTTCATCGCAACTGTATGTATTTTATCTTTAAGTTATATGAGTGCATTAAGCCTCTTCATATTCATTACGAGCATATCTTATTTTATTCTCTGAGTATAATTTAATTGCTTTTAAATGATTGACTCTTACAATCGTCCCGTTGGTTAACATCACTCTTTCACGGTTGTTGGTTTTAAGGGTCTTTCCATTTTTAAATGTAGGTTCTTTGCATAATATACTCAGAGCTCTTTTTGTTCCTAACCTGTAGTCAGGTTCTTTATTTTCTAAATAAAACATTACCTCTGGTTTATCACTTCTGAAAATAAATATTCATTTGTGACATTTACTATTATTGTTGAGGTTTTGCCTCACTTATATCTAAATAGTGTTTATATACATATAATCTTAATTAAAATGCTTATACCCTATGTGCATACCTGTGTTATTGTATGGCTTAATAAAATTTATTTTAAAATAAATGTTTCTTAAACTACGAGTGTGTTTTCTTATTGCTAATATTAATCTAAATGTACTAGTATATCTTGGTGTCAACATTAATCATGTTTATTTCTAACATTATATATTTATGTACAGTATTGTCTTAAATTCTAAGGTAAAGTTCACGGCAATATGTACGTAAAGTCTCATTGCTGCAGCGTTATTAGTTTTCACACTAAGCTCCGCCGACACACTATTGCACCACCCGGTATATTGTGTAAGCGTGACTAGATTCGTCACTGTAGACCTACCAGGTAAGAAACCATGCGGATATGGGGACATATATGAGCGAACATTGTTATAAATCGTTTTGTAAATTACTATCTCCAAGATTTTTGCGAAATTTGATAGAATGGCAATTGGTCTGTAGTTGTGAACTTGATGATTACTCACCTCAAAAGTATCTTCAAGTCGATGATAAAACGAACAATATTCATGACACAATAACAGGTAAGCAGTAGCACAATGGCAAGATATGGCGCTTGTGATACGAATTGAATCGGTTTTTCTTCCACAATATTTTTTTCTCGTTTATGCCACAGCAACAGGATGATAGAGAATTTTGAACTTTATTGAATGGTGTCAAAAGGTTGTTTATTGAAAAAATGGCGCTTGTGCCGTTTTGTCATGGACACGTCGACATATTAAAAAATATAAAAGTCTTATTAACCTAAAACACACACGTCACCATTATCTTTACAATAAATTTGTCAGTGGTGCAGTAATTTTGTAACTCGTTTCTAATACTTTACCAATATAATTAATTAATACATGCGACACCGCCACCTATAACAAAATTCTCTTTTACGAGTGCATTAGTTTATTTAAGATAAAAATTCAGCAATGGGAAAGAGTAAGAAATTCTAAAAACTAACTGTAGTTGAATTAACAAAAGCATGAATTTGCTGCATGGCTTTTAAAGAAAATTAAAGTAACTCATAAGTAATGTATAATAACAGGATCTACATAGATATTCGTCTACAATTTATCTACTACGCATTTTAAACTATGTGATCATCAAGTTGCTGTTATTTGGTTTTAGATTGTATAAGTATGAAAAATAAAGTAGAACGTATTTAAAAATATCGTAATTTTGATATATCTTGATCGAAAACTCAGCTATATAAAAGATAGTAAACATTTTTAAGTGACTCTACATGTTTGTACGTAGCAGGATATGAGCCAAAGATCAGATAAACAAAAATATAATCATCTCGATTGTACTGACTATTAATTAATGAGTATTCTATGTAAAAGTAAAAAAGCGGACAAATCCAGCTAGAATCAGTATTTTATGCACAAATTTCTAGAAAATATCTTGAAATAATCAGTTTTGATCAAGACTATGTAAAAACCTTTATCTACTATATTTAATTGATAAAATGGATCAAATTAATTTACCTCTTGAAGTGTTATTTATAAACTACAAAAACAAGTCGCTATCATTACGTGACAACAATAGTACTTTAAAGTCCAGTTAGGAACTGGTTTGCGCTTTGATGACTTTTTGAATTGATGTTTAAAAATGTGATAAATATAATAAAAAATAAGTTATACGACATTACTAGTATATAGCAACAAATCTTGTTCATTCTACAAAGGTGATTAAAAGGTTAGCAATAGAGCGTTAGTTTTACCAATCTGCCAAATAAAATTCACCACATTCTACCAACATATTCATTCTACGAAATCTTTCATCCAACCAATTCTCCTACTTTTCTTCTAAAATCTTTGCACTTTGGCCATTAGAGACCTTAAAAAGACTTTCGTCGTTGGAAAAATTAAGAAGATTCTCGTCGATGAAAAAATTTCTCATTTTCAATTATTCTTAAATTGAGAAATAGCCCGCAAAGAACTAGAAAAAATATCATTTCCAGAAATAAGGTCATATTTCAGTCTAATTGCACTATATTTCATGTCGCTCTCACTAAGTCTGTCAATACCAAACGAAGGATAATTACTCAGCAAACTTATGGAAAAAACATATTTTTTCGGAAAGCTTTGAGACTCCATAGCAAACTCATGCACAGTTTCCAAGAATTCCTGGAATTCTGAATGATAAAACGTTTGCCTAAAATGTCTTTGGATTAGCTGCAATTTCTAATTCTATCCGAGTTCGCTATGTATTATAAGCTCATTCTTCACCAGACGTCTCATTCTTTTCAATTCTTTTAAATAATATGAAGATTTTTAGATTTTTATCTTTTAAAATAAAATTCTTTCATATGAATTAGCCTCTTCAGCGGGAAACGTCTTAAGATAATGACGTTTAGATGTTCGGAACTGAGGTACAAAACACTCCAAACTAGAAGAAAGTTGTCATAAAACACCTTCATCACCAAACTTGCACTAGAATATGTATCCAGAAAGGCCCAGTCAAATTTTGTAAGTTTAGATAGAAAGAAACCAAATTATTATTATCTTATAGAAGTTGTATTGAAAATTATTGTTTGAAACAAACCTCCCCGTTCTTTCAGTAACGTCAACTTCCAAAGTTACAGTAACCATGGTATCTTCTGGTACGGATGGAAAAAAATCCCTAGCTACAATTGCAATTTATCACTTAAGTTCCTAATACCATTAGGTTGGAGTAGCTTAAGTGCTTCCATAAAATGCCATATACTTATAAATTTTCGGCAATTTATATTGGCTAAATTGAAATTCCCATAATTTCCCAGGCATTCACCTATATTTGATAACTTATATTCATATATAATACAACGAGTAGTCAAAGTATGCTCGATTATTTTTGTGGTGGTTCCCCTACTGGCAGGATAGAGTATAATAGCATATTTTCAAAGACTGCGCAGGGAGGATCTAAGCCACTTTCCACCAGCAAATGGCTAATTAAAAATAAAGACAATTCTGATTTATGTCCTGTGAGGTAGGTGTCAGTTTTTGATAAATTCCTATAGGTATGTTTATGTTTATTTTTATTTAGGTTGTATCACAAGCTTATATCCAAAAGAGGAGAAAACATTAAGACGAACCGTTTGTTTCTGACTCCCAATCCTTTTTGGAACAATTCGAAATCGTCTAGTTGGTTCAAAAACTCTCCGGTTGGGATTAATGAGATGAATAAATGGGTGAAAAATTCTGCTGAAAAAGCCGGATTGGATGTTAAAAAAAGAAAAATATCCAATCACTCAATAAGATCGTCTACAGTGACAACTTTAGCAAAAGCTGGAGTCGGGGAGCATCAATTGATGAAAATTACTGGCCACGGCAATATAAATTCTATTAAAACTTACCTGCAGTTAGATGATGAACACCATGAGAGTATTATTGGTCATTTGAGAAAAAATATAACAAATACTGGATCCACTGCTGTAGCCTCTACTTCTAATATCACCAGTTCCGTTGCACTGTCCGAAGAAAGTGAGATGAAAGGCACTTTCAGAGAAGCCTTTTTACACAACTGTAGTCATATTAATTTTTCTAATTGCAATTTTCATTTATAAAATTATAATCCATCATGTAATTTTTATTATATAAGGTATTTGTACGTTATTGTTTCAAAAAATAAAAAAATTGCGACATATATCTGTCAAAAATATCCACCGATACCACTAGTGGTGATTTCAATGAAATACCCACTAGTGTAAATACGCAGCAGTATTTTTGTTGCTAGGACACAAAAATGTGATTCTTTGATTCTTTGATTCTTATTGGTCATATTTTTACAAATGACACATAAGTTGAATAGTCCTATAAATTAGATCATATAATTGGCAGTATCCATAATTTCTTGGGTAACGGACGAGATGGGGCGTGTTGATCTTGAACATCTTAAGAACCAAAATTTCTCTGAAATTCGTTATATCACCTGAATATTGCCATCACATAACATTATACTTTGCCAAATAAGTACAGTTTTGATATGTTTATTTACCAGTTTGATTGCTGGGATACACACCAAGTAAAATTGTTTCGGAAAAAAAAATTGATTCTATTTCGATGTGTGTTCATGAAAATATAATCCTGTATATTTTCTATGACAAATGTAATAATATGGATACTACAATGTTCAAGTTTAACGTATATCATTCACAAACATTGAATCAACTCTAATATAAATACACGCATGGAATATTGCAATAAATTATTGCTATCTCAATTTATCATTTTCTATTCTAATAGATTAGGTTCCTCTACGTGTTGAAATAAACTTGAATTATTCTTTTAATAATTCTTAAGTGTTAATTATCCTTCTAATTTTAGTATTTATTTATTTTAATTTAATTTAGACGCTCAGTCTAGAACATATTTGCTGAAGGATTCCGGAAATTAAAAATATGCCGCTAATTTAACAATTGCCGCAAGGGACAAATGACGCCACTGAGTGATCACATCGTTGCAAACAAGACATTTTGTGGTTAAAGCTGTCGGAGTGATGGAAGCCTAGATTCGTCAGAAAACATTGTTTGGGGCAACGTGTATGTGTAATGTATATCTGCATATGAACACGGTAAATATACAGTTTAGAAGAGATGGATGATTCAATGCTTGTCAGCACATTTACGTAGGGCTATCGCCTATGTATGTGTGTGTGACTCATGCTGTTGTACATATCTGATCTTTAGGTTATATAGTGGTAAAAATAGAGTACGTGATGCAATTTGACGATGACAGAATTTTAACGGACCTATCTACCTGGCTTATTATATACAAATACAGATGTCAGTCTCGCTTTAATTAGGTGACATTCTGATTTGTATATGCTTTACAGTATAGAAATTGATAATATTGATAGCTTTTAAATTACGTATAAAGATGATTAGAATTATATTATGTTATTCGTGATATAGGTATATACAAAAAAAATTAGGCAGAGTTAGTACGTATTTGACAAAAATAGAATGTTATACTTTAACTCCAAACTTCACCCTTGTGAATAATGGCCATTATATGCGAGTAGAATACTATACTTTGTCCACGACAGTTAGGTACTTATGAAAATACTTTTATTGAGGCAAGCAAATATTTATGGAACAATATTTTTATTATTAATAACATGAAAGGTAATAATATTAACATTATTCATTAATATTCTAATTATTTGTAGAAATGCTTTAATTTCTAGCATTATTAGAATTATTTATTTGTTTGGAGCTTGATATTTTTTAACGGTAGTTTCGTATAATTTTCTAAATTTATTCGTTCATGCATATTAATGGTTAAAAATTGCCGTTGTTATATCAATGCTTAACATATTAGATGAGTAGTGATAAAAAATTGTGAATAATGCCATTGTGGATAATGTACATAGTTATAATTGAGGAAACAAACGAATAATTTATAAATTATCATACAGTCGTCCAGCAATGTTGTATCCTGTACAAGTCTGAACAGGTCCTTTACTGGGTGTCTCTTGAGCATCTCTGGATCTACCTTCGGTTGCCCAAAGATACGTTGCCTCCTATGATCCAGTGCCTCACAGTTTACCAGGATATGCCCGACTGTTTCTGGTTCCTTATTGCAGAGTTTACAACTAAGGTCTCCATCATACAGGCCTGTCCTGTTGAGATGCACTTTAACAGGTGCATGACCAGTCAAAAGACCCGTTGTTGTTCGAAGCCGTTCCCTGCTCATGTCTAGTAGTTCTGCGGCTCTTTTGTTGCATGGTTGGTCAATAAATTCCTTGCCATGATTTTGTTCTGGAATTGTTGCCCAGTGATGCTTATATTTTTCATAAACCCAGTCTTTAACGTGGCTTCGGGTAATACTTTTGGGTACCCTCAGAGCCGGTTCTGGGCCTATTAATCTTGCTTCTGGTCCTCTCCTAGCGAGTTCATCAGCTTTTTCATTGCCATCAATCCGTTTATGCCCTGGCACCCAGATCAGTTTTACCTTATTCCAGATTGCCAGTAGTTTCAGTTCTTCGAGGGATGCGCAGACCAGTCTTGACGACACCTCTTGGCTTGATAACGCCTTGACTGTCAAATAATATAAGAATCCGCCGGTGACTGACGTCATTCCTATTGTTTTCTATAGCACATTGGAGTATGGCATACACCTCTGCCTGAAACACAGATGCATACCCCCCCCTGTACAGAGTATTTATTTCCTCTGGCTGGCAGAGTAGATTCCTGCTCCAGTGCCAGCCACGGTCTTCGACCCATCTGTGTACTAGGTCTCATCCCGCCTGCTGATACCTGGCATACCATTCTTCCATTCAAGTCTTCCTGGAATGTTTACCTCGAATGGTCTGTTAAGGCTATATTGCGTTACCATGTGGTCCGTTCTCATGTTTAAGATATATCCACCTACAAGGTCTACAATTGCCATGTGTCCCGCCGTTTTATTAGTTTTAGCGTTTTTCAGCTGTAGCCTAAAGGCCTTCATCCTGGCCTCCCTCTGTATCACAAGGTGAAGAGGCGGGAGACCTAAGAGGGCCTCCATGGCTACATATGGAGTGGTCCGCATTGATCCAGTTATGCCCAAGCAGGCAAGTCTTTGCACTTTGCCTAGTTGTAAAATGGCCTTTCTTTGTTGTGTCTTGGGCCACCACACTAGAGAGGCATGCGTTAAAATCGGTTTTACCACCATGCTGTATGTCCAGTAGAACATTTCCGGCCTTAAACCCCATTGCTTCCCGTGTAAGCTTCTAGTTATCATTAGAGATGTAATGTTTTTCAGTTGTCGATTCCAGATAAGTCTCGAGTCGAGAAATGCACCGAGCATCACTTCCCCGCAGTCCAGCATGGCTTCCACCTCACTGACCAGACGGTGAAGCGCCGTCTCCGTGGAAACACCGGTCCGATATGCATATTGGTCAGGATGAATCGGGTTACTCTTACCTATTCATGAGTTTCTCAAGCGTCTTAAGTACAAAAGACATAAGACTGATTGGTCTTAGGGGCGTCGCCGAGTCCAGTCCTGTATTCCCAGGTTTCGGTATGAACGTTACCCTAATGCGCTTCCAAGCCGTTCGTATATATCTGTAGGCTAAGCTACTCCTTGAAATGTTGCAGAGTATTCTGTACATATGGTCTGTTCCCTTTTGTAACATTGTAGGGTAAATCCCGTCCGGTCCGGGAGATTTGTATGGTTCAAATGTGCTAATTGCCCATTTGACTTTCTCATAGTCTATGACTTTTTCGAGATCTGCCAGTCTTCTCTGGACGCCCTTCGAAATTCTGCCTCAGTCATTAATTCCTGAGTTTGATCTACTATCTGTGATCCAGGGAAGTGTACTTTTAGGAGCTCCCTAACAGTCTTTTCACCTGTATTTGTGTACTCACCGAGACTGTTCTTCAATGAGCTAATTGTGGTTTGAGGTCCTCCTCCGAGAATTCTTTGTAGTCTGGCACATTCTCGAGTACTTTCTATTTCCTCACAGTGCCTCCTCCAAGACCTTCTCTTAGATTTCCTCAACTCCCTGTTGAACCTGGTCAATGTAATTCTGTATATTTCCCACTGACCGGTTTTTTTTGCTTTATTAAAGTCTCTCCTGACCTGTCCCCTCAATGTCGCAAGACTTTCATTCCACCAGGGCACATTGTTGGTGGACCTCCTTGTCGTGAGTGAACAATTGACATGAAAACCAGAGTTGATTGCGTCGTTGAATTGCTCCACTACCAACTCTAGATCGTCTCTGTCCCTTATCACTCTCTTGATGCTGGAAAGACTGTACTGCAAGTCTGGGACTTGATTTACTTACTAGTCACACGAATACCATTCCTAAGCAATGTTATGCTCGTCAAGCACTTATCACATTCATAGCAATCATAGCATTAACTACTCATGGTATTAATTATGAATATTAGACCAGTCATGAAAGTGAACTTTTTTTAAAGCGAAGATAGACATAGAAATTATACTTTCTAACAAAGTATAATTTGAAAACCTGACATTGCAACGTAGAAAATGGGTGCAATTAATAAACGTTCTAGTTCCGTTTACTATATGTTTATTCACCAAGAATATTATATGGACTGACTAACAGATTTTATCATAGATGTTATACAAAGAATTGTTTATCCTATATAGATGGACGATCACATGTGTTTATTGACCACGTGTACATGAAAGAGTATATCAAAAAAGATCTTCACACAGTAATATTCACACAGATTCATAACAGGTAAAGAAATAGTATTTATAGGAATGTATTAAGATTAATATTTTGTAAGCTAATGCTGATTATTCCAATAGGAACAGTTTATAACAACCATGTTTCCTTCATGATATTTTCAATACTATCATTTTCAAATAAAACGTTGGCATGGATAATTATTAGCAATACCAACGTTTTATTTATGCGGGAGATACTTTTGAAACTCCATAGTAACAAATAACAACACTGGCTTTGAGTATTTTAAATTTTTCTTTATGGTAACCACTACAATGTAGTTTCGCTACAGTGTAGCTTCATCAGGACCTAAGTACTACTATTTAGTACAAAATTAAATAGAATTACAAATTACAAAGTTATAGTGACTTACAACTATTTAGCCAATTCAAAACAAACAGGAAAGGGTCATTTTTACTTGATTTCGTATGGTCAATAACATGCTAGAACCGTTTTGTAAACAAGTTAGTTAGAGTATATCCACTCTGGGACCCATAGATTAACACGTGTGAGGGCCATTCATCAGTTCTAATTGCATATTTTTACGTAGAAAAATTAGCAAAGTAAGGGACGGATATAGTGACCTGCAGGGTTAATATATATTTTAACTGTCAACAACGTTCTGCTGACATGAGGGTAGCTTTTTTCCTTTCATCAGCAAAATCGATAATACATCAAGAACATGAAAACTGAAACTCATTCCGCCATTGAGTTGGGTTTCGTTTGAGAAAATGTTTTTCCAGCTCTATATGTTTTTTTAGAGAATGGATTTAAGATTTCGTTATTAGTGTCTATGTGACACGTTAGGCGGTGTACATCATTTTGAGTCAATTTGATGAAATTACATTCTATGTCAATACAATAACGTGCAAATTCTGACTATAATTCAAGAGGAAACACAGGCTTTCTTCCAAGTCTACGTGCAACACACACCTCAAATGACGCACTTATATTTTTCACTTAAAGTTGCCCACAGACTACAGTTTTGTTCAGCAATTTTGTTCGGCAGTTTTGTTCGGCAAAATGTTGGTTATGAACTATGTAGAACTAAACCACTGCAAAAAATCGTCGTCTTTTAAAACTGTTTACCCCACACACTTCAGATTTGTTCGACGGTTTTGTTCGACGGACATAAACAGGCCGAACCAGATTATTTTCAGCAGCTTTGTACGCCAACATCAACGACGGTTTTCGACCCACACACTTCGGTTTTGCGTCGTTTTTGTTCGAACAGACTTGTTCGTCGAGCAAAACTGTCGAACAAGAACGCAGTTCTTTGCTGTGGACTGTGGTAACTTGCATGTGTTTGGAATTCCTCTTTTATCTTGAAGCCATTGGGAACAAAAAGAATAAAATATTGGCCGTTGATCACTTACGGAAATTAAAAAGTAGAAAAAATATGGCCTAATATGGGATACCTACTTCACCTATGGTATCACTGGTTTCCATTAGTAGAATAACCCTCGGACTAATCTGTGCCCTCGAATAACCTCCGCCTTGAAATCGTACCCATGCATTTTGTTAAAAAAAAAAACAATATTTGGAATGCACTGATTTGATCAACAGAAACCTTGAATTTTATTAAAAGCGGTAATTGGTTAATGACCGAGACTGACATCTATAATTATTAGAAAGTAACACAATAGTAACTTTGCATGGTAGCCAAAAAAGGGCAGCACTAATAAAAATTCTTAGGTACCTATATCATATCATATTAAAACTATAAATGATACTATCTCCTAATACTTGAAACATCATTTCGGATCCTAAATATTAGCTACTACTTTAGAGCTTACAAATAATTCTGTTTGACATTAAAATCGAGATTAGTTTTCATTAAAACTAGTGTAACGTGATATGCTGACATTTTAGTTTTGTATTTACATTGCATCCTTCTGTTGTTTTGAAATTGATATTAAAAATCAATAGATACTGATTACCGGCAATCAATCAAATAAAATTATTAGGGCAACTTTCAATTACCCAAAATTACCTATTTGAATTTAATAAATGATAAAACCACAGATAAAACTTTTAAGACATGTGGCTTTACCATTTAATTTTCTATTAGCAAAAAAATGTGTGTTTTCAGGGGCTAGCATAAAGAGCATGGCAACTAATAATGCAATGTTAGCTTTCTACTTAATAGATGGAACCAGTATACCTGAAAACTCTTCGTGCGTAGTTTAATATTTATAAACATGAAAGCTTTCTATTCTTAATTTTGTCATAATTTTTGTTTATTATAAATATACTTATATTGCATTACTGTAACTTAAAATAAAAACAAGAAAAAACGTTTTAAACAAAATTTTACTGAACATTGTGATTTCAAGCTTCACTCTAAGCTAAGAGACTATATATAGACCACAGTCCAGCGACCTTTTTTTTTTGATTACTAACAGGCTGAATTTTCGTGAGTTGCTTCGTTTTGACGAGACGCTCAATTTTTCCCTCTGCGAAAATTCGCGATAGTGGTACCTAATAAACTGCGCATGGGTCATATATGTCGATTGGGTGATTGTTCAAATTTTATTACTAACCGTTAGTGTTTTAGTTAAATCTGGAGATAAATTGATAAGAAACACAAAAAAACATTTGTCCTACAAATTCGTTGGTTAGAACGAAGCGTCCCCCACCCGCAACATGTACAAATAACTAGGTCACAAAAAATGATTACTAACCAACTGATTTTTTTACTATTGCTTAATAAATGTTTCTAAAATGAAATGTCCACATTGTCCTACAAATTGAATGGTATGTTTTTCCAGTCCTCCGCTCCGAAATTGTCAAATCCACGGTAACACTTTTCTCATTACTAACAACCTAATTCTGTTTTTTTTCTCTTGGGAATAAACTGTAGAACACGACTTTACTAATGTCCTACAAAAAAAGTGGTAAATATTGATAAAAAAAACTGTTGCTTAAATTTGAAACATGCGGGCGAGGTATTCCAAATCATTGAAGAGTATGTGTGTAGGTTATATGCATTAAACACGAAAAATGACATTAATAAAGGAAGGTACGAATTGTTTCAAAAAGGCTATAAATGCCGTAACGAAAATGAAGAAATTTTAAAAAAGAATATCGTAGGATATGATGCCTCTAGTTTACCACCAACGAAACAAGAATTGTTGCAGCAAATCAAGAGAACGCAATACATCTGCAGTCTATGGTGTAATGCATACATGCGCAACCCCACCGAAAAAACACCAGAAAATTATGGATGGACAATAATTGATGGCAAATACGAATATTATTGGTTTGATGGTCCTCAAAGTCCATCTTTTGAAGAATTATCTTCGGACTGCCAAGCTACCCTTTCAATCCCCTTTTCACTTATTGATTATTCTGAATTTCTTTTTAATTTTAATACAGAGTCAGATAACATAAAGGATGAAAATGATAGTTGCCACGATGATATAGAGCAGGAGAATGATGTTTCAAGTGACGAAGATGTAGGGTCGACGGATGATTCTGATCAAGATTGATTTTTTTTATACGCAAAAATAACAATTTTGTTTTTATTTTTTATACAATAAAAAAGATTTGGTCAACTATGAAAAGTATGCTTATTTTTTTTCTATTAAAAGAAGATATTTTCATGATCATTTTTTTTTATAGTTTTCCCACTTTTTTCAGAAACTTTTCAAATAAATTATGTTACTTTTTAAATTAAACAAACAATTAAACATTAAAATTAATATTACATTAGAACTATAAAGAACATTTTTCGGTTTTATAGTCGAAGTTTTAAGAAAACATAAAAGTGCGTGAAAAATTCAAAAATTCGCAATGAATGTAAATTTATATATCAGGGGTAAAATCACGGGAAAAACGTCTTGATAATCTGAATCTATGTGCAAAATTTAGTAGATATCAGAATTCTGCTTAAGTAATAAAAGTATATTAATTTCTCAAAACAGCAATTATAAAATAATTCGTTATTTAAAATAATTTTTGTCGGACTAGTGTTACATACCATTTTTTTTGTAGGACACTATTTTATTTGGCCAGAGAATAGAACAACCTATCATGTGTTATCTTTGTCCTCCTGTTAGTAATGAGAAAAGAGTTACCGTGGGACTGACAATTTCGAAGCGTAGGACTGGAAAAACATACCATTCAATTTGTAGGACAATGTGGACATTTCATTTTAGAAACATTTATTAAGCAATAGTAAAAAAATCAGCTGGTTAGTAATAATTTTTTATGACCTCGTTATTTGCACATGTTGCGGGTGGGGGGCATTTCGTTCTAACCAACGATTTTGTAGGACAAATGTTTTTTTGTGTTTCTTATCAAATTATTTCCAGATTTAACTAAAATACTAACGGTTAGTAATAAAATTTGAACAATCACCCAATCGACATATATGACCCATGCGCAGTTTATTAGCAACCACTACCGAGAATTTTCGCAGAGGGAAAAGTTGGGCGTCTCGTCAAAACGAAGCAACTCACGAAAATTCAGCCTGTTAGTAATCAAAAAAAAAAAGGTCGCTGGACTGTGGTCTAGTGTGACCACGATAGCTACAGGTACTAATACCAAACTTTATGTGTATGAGTATAGTTTTCCTCTTGAAATATAATTAGATGTTCAGTAAAATTGCTAGACCGGAAGTAGTTAGTAGTTTACTTCAGTAAAAAAATCAAAATATACTAATATCTCGTCAACTACTATCCAAATTTCTAAAGAATACAAATGTATTAAAAAGTGAATTTTAGAAAATGTTATAAAAAAAGTCGTTTTGTTTTATTGAAAATCGGTTTTTTGCAAATATCTCGCAAACTATGCATTTTATACAGATTTATCTGAAGCACAAAAGTATTTAGAGCTCGAGCTGTAACAATTTTTATAGATGAAAAATTTCAAAATTCATTTGAACTTTAGACTCTCTTTCTCAATTTTTTTCAAATATAACATTTTAAAAATTGTATACCATTAGATAAGGAATTGAGAGTACTATCAAAATCAATTTAAAAAAATAGAGGTTGTCATTTAAAAAAAAGTCGGTGACGTCATAACATGAAAAACAAATGAAGTGCGAAACTTAAAATGCGATGAAAATTTAGTTAATATCGCTATACCTCTTCGAGATTTTTTTCAAGAAATAAATATAAACGAAGTTAATGCCTCTATCTGTTACTTTATTTCCACACTGTATATATAAGAAAAGAACGCATTTTATATACAGGGTGAGTCATCTCCGCGGGTAAGGCCGATTATGCCTTTATGAGTAAAAATATTTCGAAGCGGTTTTTTTCTTGTGATAGCTCTGAAAAATTCAATTTTATAAAATTATATTTCTCGAAAACGGCGTTTTAGATGGACATATTTTATTTTGAGTATTGTTTGCAATAAGAGGTCCTAATAGAAGCATGTTTTATTTTTTTACAGTTACTAACTGAATGTGCAGAAAACTAGATCAAAATTACATGACACGTTTTTGTATAAAAGTCATTTTTTTTAAATGGAACACCCTATATATCAGTTCATTTTTGAATTGTTTATTAAATTTCATGTCAGAAACATATACGACGTTAATACTTTAAATGTGATTATTACTGAGATACTGTCGTTTTTTGATATAATTTTGTTAGTTTTTGTATAAAAGTCAATTTTTTCAAATGGAACAGCCTGTATATCACTTAATTTTTGAATTTCATATTTAATTTCACAACAAAAACATGTAAGATGTTAAAACTTTAAAAGTGACTGTTACTGAGCTTTTTGATATAATTTTGTGCGTACAATACATACTATATTAATTAAAACCATAAAACTGATAAAATTATATCAAAAAGCGACAATAGCTCAGTAACAGTCACTTTTAAAGTATTAACGCCTTACATGTTTTAGATGTGAAATTTAATAAGAAATTCAAAAATAAACTGATATACAGTGTGTTCTATTTGAAAAAATTGACTTTTATCCAAAAACTAACAAAATTATATCAAAAAACGACAGAAGCTCAATAATAGTCACATTTAAAGTATTAACGTCTTACATGTTTCTGACATGAAATTTAATAAACAATTCAAAAATGAACTGAAATATAGGATGTTCCATTAAAAAAACAATTGACTATTATACAAAAACATGTCATGTAATTTTTATCCAGTTGTCTGCACATTCAGTTAGTAACTGTAAAAAAGATAAAACATGCTTCTATTAGGACCTCTTTTTGTAAACAATACTGCAAAAAATTATGTCCATCTAAACCGTCGTTTTCGAGAAATATAATTTTATAAAAAAAAAGAATTTTTCAGAAAAATGGGAATAAGTCAAAAACTTTGGATTTTAGGCTTATACTATCTTATTACATTTTGATTTAGAATTATACGGGAAATACAAAAATGCAATAATATATAGGGTGTTCCATTTAAAAAACTATAACTATGGTTAGCCACCAAGTTATGGAACACTCTCTATAATACAAAATACTTTTAAAATGTGCTCCTGATGAGCAGCTATCACAAGAAAAAAACCGCTTCGAAATATCTTTACTCATAGAGGCATAATCGACCTTAGCCGCAGAGATGACTCACCCTGTATATATAATTGAATGTATGTTTGTGGGTGGATGTGTTTATTCCCTATAAACTCCTATACCGCTGAACCGATTTTGATGACATTTTCAGGAAAACTCTAGCGTAGTCTGGAGAGTGGTCCTGTAAAGTTTGGTGCTGGGTATCGCTAGTATCATTTAATAAAAACAATGTTTTGGTCAATTTTATATTAGGATTTTTACTATTAAACTTTTGTACTTAAATAAATAATAAAGCGGTTAATAGTGTTTACCTTGAATTTTTGATACTACACCAGTTATTACCAGATTTTTAGGTGATGATACGAGTAATATCTTAACAGTGTATAGATAATATACATATAAATACAGCCTCACTTCATATAATTTTATATTACTTTTATTTACATACTCAATTTCACTAACTATTTTTTCAGTTTGTAAGCTGATATTAATTTAAAAACAAAAATGGATTTATCAGGAAAAGTTGCTTTAGTAACCGGTGCAGCTAGTGGAATTGGTAAAGGGTGTGTTGAGGAATTCCTATTAGCTGGTATAAAGGTAAGTTTCTTAGATTTATAAATTGTAATTATTAAACTGAATTTTTATTGGGAAATTTGTCATGGAGAATAATGAATTTTGCCAAATACTTTACTTTCAGTCACATAGCTTATAAGCACAATTAATTTTTAATATACAAACTAGTTTGCAAACATTAAAATATGTTAGGACTGGAACATGTTCGGATATAAGCATATATCCTTACTTCATTTTTATTTGAATATGTAAATATCATGGAAAATAATCTTAAGACTAAATACTTTCAGAGACATCGTTTTACAGAAAACTATGCTTGCATTTGCATGGATTTTATATGAATTCTAGACTTTAAATTTTAAGAAAAAATAAAACTACCAATACACGACAATATGTATCCTTACTATACAGACTTGAAGGTTGTATACTTGAACAATATGACAATTACTTATCGTAATACATCACATGTTGCTGTTATTCAATATGCAATTCGCTGCTGTGCCTTTCAATAATTAGAATATTCACATTATAACCCAGACTTGGCCCCCAGTGATTACTTTTTACTAGTAACCCATAAAAGAATTTCAGGGTAAACGCTTTAAAGACGATAGTAAATTATAGTAGTTGACTTTTAAATCTCTCTACTGCTGGTGACGATAATGGCCCTAGTTCCAGTATTCGCAGTTATAGACCTGTTTCTGTAATCCCTACTTTTACCAAGGTAGTTGAGATGTTGATATTTAGGCATTTCTCTTATGGCACTAGATCACTAGTACACTAATTTTGACACTGCTATCAGAGAAAGTAGATCAGACTATAGATTCTGGTAGTCAACAGGACATTATTTGCACTGATTTTTGTAGCTCTTTTGTTGTTACTAAGTGTTTACAGGGCTTGATTCAATATAGTAACTATATTTATTTCAAGGCATTCAAATCTCGTTTTTTTTTGTACCACTTCTGGAGTCACTTTGATTTAACATCTTTAACAAAACCTTATTAATTCCATGAATTGTCACATATTGAACTATTCCGATGATATTAAGATTTACCATTAGTTTGACTTCTTGTCTGATGTACTTTTGACGTCTTTCAAACAAATCTCGACAAAAGTTGTAATTGATGTTCATATAATAATCTAAAGATGTGTAGTAGAATCTCACTAAGGATTCCATTAAGCCTCGAGTAAAGACTTGGGTGCTAGAAGATCAAAATTTACTTTTTTTATCATGTCATAGGCGTCACGGCTGTTGCTTCCAAGTCACTACTAAAGCTCTTGTCTTTGCCTTTACTTAAATATGCATCAAATCACATTCTCGTCGAATCATATGCATATTTTTGAAATATCTCTTGTACAAATGTAATGGTAATATACATTCTGTGCCCGGAATGGACTATACTCAATTGCTAGACCGATATGGCTCAGATTGATTCAGACTCACATATTTTCAGAAAATTTCTAGGCATTACGTAAAATGGACTGCAGATATTTTATATATGCAAAAGATTATAGAGAACACTTATGCAAAATATGACCTTTGTAGTATACATCAGCACCTTGCTGATGGGTAATAGAAGCATATCATTTTATGAAGCTTGATTAGTTAAATAACAAATACATAGTGAAATTCACTACTTCTTAAAATCGACTTTCGCCGACTTTGAACAGTGTGCGGCGCTGTATCACTTTCAGAAAGAAGACCAAGCGATAGCGCTATATTTATGCAGAACATTATGACTGATAATTAATCGATTGACCGGTTTGACATCCAGGGTGAACTTTTGTACCACCCATTTGGCATAAATTTCAATTTACTAAATATAGACTGTTCTAAATTACATGTATATATGAACGTTTGTATTATTACTATTTCCTAGTTGAGTCTGTAGTTCATTGCTCTACATTAAAACTGTTTTGTTTAGATGTTTAGATCACTATGATAAACATAAAATACTTGAGGTGTTTTGATAATTATAATACTAATTTCACGACAACACTTTATTATTCATTTGTAATTGAATTGCAGGGAGTAACAATTGCAGACGTCAACACTAAACTAGGTGAAGAAACAGCCAAAGAATTCAACAAGAAATACGGTAGTGGAAAAGTCATCTCTGTTTCCACAGATGTAACAAAAAAGGATAGTTTCGAAAGTAGGTTCTTTTTGCATTTACATTTATTATTTAGTTTTTATATGTTTGTAACTGTTTTTATTTTCAGATGCTTTCCAAAAAACTGTCGACACGTTTGGGAATATTGATATTTTAGTTAATAATGCAGGTTTAATGAATGAATTGAATTGGGAAATATCAGTGCAAGTTAATTTGGTAGGTATCCTGAAAAAAAGAAAAAAGCTCATGTCATATTAATTTCGAAAGAACCTAAATAATATTATTTCTTTGTCCTATAAATCTCTTGATAAATTAAAATAATTTATTAACATATTAAAATTATTGTTTCCGCAAAATTATATGCCGTTTTAATTTACTGTCTTGGTATATAAAGATGACAATACTTGATACCATGTTTTCTTTAGTCTGACGACACCACTGAGTGGTGAAGCAATATTTTCACTAATGTTTTAATAGGTAACGTATTTCAACAAGTAACAAGCAATTTTATTCAACTCTTGAACATAAAACCTCATATTTTATGCAAATACCTCTCTGTGTTATAAAGCCTTGCTCGTAATTATAGGTCGGAACTATAAATGGAACCCTTCTGGCTATTGAAAAATATCTTCCAAAATACAAAAGTAGCGATAAAACATACATAGTCAATCTTTCGTCAATCTCTGGAATTGTCCCAGTTGAAATGAGTCCACTCTATAATGCCACAAAATACGGAGTTATCGGACTTACCCGATCATATGGTATAAATAGGCATCTTCGGAAAGAAGGTATACACTTGATGGCTTTGTGTCCTGCATCTACAGATACGCCTATGATAAACTATCTAAGAGATATTGTAGCGTATGTAGATATACATGACGAACTAATGGCAGAGTTCAATAAAAGTCAACAGAAGTAAATATAGCAACATTTTATTATCAAAGACATTTGCTTAAATAATATTTAATTTTCAGAGTAAGCACAGTTGGTCAAGCAGCTCTGCAAGCAATGGCAGATGGCGATAGTGGATCAGCATGGTACGTCGCAGGAGGTGAAATCCACAAAGTTAGATTTCCCAGCTTAGAAAAATTGATTGGAAAAGAATAATTATAATTATAGTTGTAAATAAATAAACGATATGTTACCACACAAAAAGTTTATTTACTGGTATTTGTTTAGTTATTGTATGTCAGTTATGCCTGTTTAATAGTGATAATAATTCATAACTTAATTACAGCCATCTAATTGTAGCCATAAATTATTATTAGGGGGCGGACATGACCGGTTTAAACTACGACGAAGTTACAACGGAGCAAAGAAATAATGTAAACAACAACCACTTATTGAATAGCATAAATATGTATATACTTACTGTTACATTTTTAGTTATCATTTATTTATATCTAGAACGTTGTTTATGTTACTTTTTCTGATATGATAATGAATTTGTCAGTGATTTCGAAATTTATTACAAAGTCTGTAAAATATGGTTACAGAATGCCAAAATATCGCGCGTTCGTCACTTAGCTTTGCTAAAACATACACAGAAATAATTTTTATGCAGATAATTTTGATAGTTTACAAAATTCCGTTACATGTTTAAATGACGATGCTCGAAGTATTTCTGAGTGCAAGGAACTAACACAAATCCCAAATTTAAAAAATCAGATATTATTCCTTCAGGAACACTTTGGAAATTTGTCTAAACTAATCACATATTTTCAAAATCGAATCTCAAATTAAAAAATGGATTAACCACATTAGATGTGGCTATTAATAATTTCAAAAGTATGACTTCGGATGTGGCCTTCGGTAAAAGTTAGACGTAGTTTTTAATAGAAATCCAGATTTAATAACATTGCGGCAATTGTGTATGCTAAATACGCTGAAATAAAAGAATATTTCCAGTACGCACCTATAACCAGTTGCGATATAGAAAGGACGTTTTCTATCTACAAGGATGTGCTTAATTCAAAGAGAACAAGTCTTACAGACGAGAAAATAAACAAATAATAAGGTATTTTGTATTTTATAGACCACCAGTCACTTGTTATCCAATTATATAAATAAAATTAAAACCTCTTTAAAAATACAACATTTCAATAGTGCGCCCATGGGCGATGAGTCATCAACCGCTCGTGTCCGCCCCCTAATTATTATTACGCCTGTGTGCTATGACTTAAGTAATTCGTATCCGTCATGAGTAATGAAGAAAACCAATACTCACAAATGCGGACTAGCATATGAAACGGGCATGCAAACACTGCATCAGCATCCCCTTAACTAAAATAATGCAGAAAAATATTAGTTATATTCGTATCTATACGCAAGAGAAGTACCTTTATATTCGATTTTTCCAACTTTATTAAAATACTTGGATAGCTACTTACTGATTATTTCTAATCGACGCTTTTAAATATGACGAAATAGACACTGCATAAGGATTTATTGTACAAGGTTTGCAACATATTTGCTAGTGCATTTGATCTAAATTAGTATATTTTGTTCTAACAATATAGGCGTCATTTTCTACATTTAAATTTGTTGTTTGTGCTTTTTGCCCTCATTTTATTCTTTAAAGATTTTATTCTGTATAATCAGAAATTTCATTTTAGTAAGTAAACTAGGCATTTATATTGTGAATATATCATCTGAGGAATGCGGTATACATATTTAAAATTTCAATTATGAAATGAATAGCAAAGTGCGACAAACTTTAGTAATATTAAAACAAATTTATTGATTTCTTATTCATTTTGACAAATACAAAAGTATTGTGGAAAATACAAAAAGTAATATAATACAAATACTTATATAAAATTAAGAGTTACCTAAAAATATGTAAAATATAATAATATTGTATCTAAAATGATTTAAGCTACACCAAACTTTCTAAAATGAATAAAGCCAGATACTTTTATTCAAAGATCATAAATGTATTGTATTGTATTGTATTGTATACTTTATTCGTAATTTGACCATTACAGAAATTGTCACAGTGCTCAAATTTTTTTTTTTTTTTTCATCACAAAGAAATTGTCATATATAAATAAATAGAGATAACCATATAAAATATAAACATGAACCAGCATATGGATGCATTTGTCAAAAGCTTTGAATAAAACATATAAAAATTGTATAAACATTAAACATTAAGCAATTAAACAATATACACAGCTCAAGTATTTGAGGGTTTCAGTGGGTATGTTAATATGTGGTATGGTGCTCCGATTTCATTCCTTTTATGTGTGGAATACTGGTGATGATCGTCAGTTATGGGCAACGCCTGTTGTTCATATCATGTTTGAGCAAAGTACTCATCCATGGAGTAGCACTCCTTTTCCAGAAGCATGCCTTTCACCCTCCCACCGAAGAGATCCACATTCATCGTTTTCCACTCGGAGGGAAGACCATTGTACAGCCTCGGCCCCCAGTGACTCACACCTTGCTGCGTCGACACCAAACGGTGATATGGGACACCAAATTCGTCCCTGTGTCGAGTGTTATATGCGTGGTGGTCGCCATTTACAGGAAACTGGTGTCGATGTGTGTGGAAATATTTCAATATTTGCAGGATATACATCGACACCATGGTAAGTATACTTTCTCTCCTAAAATATCCCCTACAGGATTCTCCTGGTCTCAGGTTGCACAGAGACCTCACAGCTCTCTTCTGAAGCAGGAAGACCCTAGCTGCACTCGCTGATTCACCCCAGAAGAGGATGCCATAAGCCAGATGAGAATGAAAGGCTGCATGGTAGGTTAATTTTGCAGCGTGGTGGGTTGCAATTGATTTAATTCTTTTGATGGCAAAAATGCCTGATGTTAGTTTTTTTGATAGCTGATCGATGTGCTGTGTCCATTTCAGGCAATCATCCAGCGTAAGTCCAAGGAATTTGGCTGTATGGGTTTCACTACTTGGTTTAGTTCTAAAGACAAGTTCTTGTGTTTTTTCTGTATTTAATTTAAGTTTGTTTGCAGTGAACCATTCCTCTGATCTTCTTATTGCTGACAATGATCTTTGTTGAGCATCAATTTGTGTCATTCCATTTGTTAGAATGGAAGTGTCGTCAGCGTAAAGGCATATTTCAGCACTAAGACATTCCGGGATATCATTCATAAATATAATAAACAATAATGGTCCTAGAATCGAGCCTTGGGGAACTCCACAGCTTACTGGATGCATTTTCGACTTCTCACCCCTCCATTCCACTAACTGAACTCTATTTGTTAGGTAGGATTTGATAAGGTCCAATGGCTTTCCCCTAATCCCATAACGTTCAAGTTTCTGTAGCAAGATCCCATGATCCACCGAATCAAAAGCCTTACTTAGGTCCAGCATATTCATTTGTACGTACTTTCTCTGGTCAAATGAGTCGTGTATATAATTGATAGCATCCATTATACCACTCACCACTGATCTACCTTTACGGAAACCGTGTTGCTTTGAAGATAGTAGACCGCGCATCTCAAAAAAGCAGGACATCCTAGTTGCTATTACCTGTTCGTACACCATTGATATGGTCGGCAGTATGCTGATGGGTCTGTAATTGTTGCACACCTTTGTGTCACCATTTTTATGTATTGGTAATACCCTAGCCACTTTCAGAGGTTCAGGAAATACTCCCTCATTCATTGCCCCGTTTATACATTCGGCTAAGTTCCTACATATTTCGGTGGCAACTTCTTTTAGAATGTATGTTGAGATATTGTAGATATCTTCAGTCTTCTTATTTTTTAGGCCTTTGATTATACTCAAGATTTCCACTTCTGTTGCTGGATGGAAATAGCATGAGGTGATTTGGTTTTTTCCTTTCATTAGTGAAATTGGTGAGACATCACTGTTTAAATTGTTTGCAATGTGAACTCCAACACTACAAAAATATTTATTTAGTTCCTCTGCCGTTAGTTCGGACTCCTTTGCTATTTCCCTTGACTTGATATTATTATTTATAATTTTCCACACAGCTTGCTGCTTATTGTCGCTGCTTTCAATATAGTTAGCGTTTCGTTCTTTAGCAATGTCTGTTGTTAATTTCAAGTACTCCTTTTTTTTCTACTTTATACATTTCATAGTATCTCTCATCCTTAGTAACTTTAAATATTGTAGCCAAAGCATCTAACCTGTTTTTTGATTGGCCCAGTTTTCCCTGATTTGTGGGTGTAACTTTACTGTTGTTACTGTCTCTACTTATCCTTGTTTTTATAGGAAAAGCTAATTCAAAGGCCGCTAGAAAGATACCATGAAATTTGTTGAACATAGCAGCCGCTGTATTCGCACATATTGGCAAGTATAGTTTGCATTGTAGCAGTTCCCTAAACAAGATTACTTGTTCCTGATTATACGTCCTAGACGTTATTATATTCTTATTTTTGGTCTCGATCAAGTGTGGGATTTGACATTTCAGTAGTTGAGCCTTGTGGTCAGATATATGGAACTCAATAGTTTGTATGGTGTGCTTTGAACTATTAATATTAGAGAATATATTATCAAGACATGAGTCACCTCTCGTAGGTTCCTTTGATAACATTTGTAAATTGTACGATTCAAATATGTCAGTGACCATCTTCGCGGATTTATCGTTTGACAAGAAGTATTCATTGAAATCCCCCATAATAAATATATGCTTACTGTTTTCATTTTCGAGAATGTATACTAATAGATTAATTTTCTCTTCAAAGATTTCCATGTTTGCTTTTGGTGGTCTATAAACTGCTACGATTATTATGTTCAGATCGATAATCTCAGTAGCAGATACCTCAATTATTTCCTCAACAGAAAGTTGCTTAATATCCTCTCTTTCACTACTTTTCAAATGTTGTTTTATCAAAATTAATGATCCCCCATGGATATATGTATCCCTACAGTATGCACTACTGATGTAGTAGCCTTTTATATTTAGTTTATCGAGTTTCTCATATCTTAAAAAATGTTCCGTAATACACATAACATCAATATCACCTTCATGTGCAATTATTTCCATGGCATCAATTTTATTAGTTAATGATTGCACATTTAGATTTAATACATTAAAATTTATTATATTTGTTTGATAATTTGTCCTATTATCTAACATATAAATATTTACTTTCTTACTTTTTATAATAAGTTCGTCTGCCAGAGATTTGTTTTGCATGTGGTTTGCTATGTTTTTGTTTGAAGCTCCGAAAAAACCTTACTTGAATGTCGCTTGGCCAGCGCGTAGAGTCGAAGAGAATGCGATCATCGATAGACGACGGAAAGCCAATTTTATAAGCATTATATTTCTCTTTTGTTTGATAATCAGATTTTAATTGTACTTCTAATATTATGTCATCCCTATTAAATTTGCTAATAAGTAAATTTTTCATATGTTCTAGACTAAAATCCGTTCTGAAGCGATCCGTGTATAACCATTTTCGCTCTTGTTTCTTAAATGCTACATTTTCATTACTATTACCCGTAATTGTTTTAATATTCATTTTTGATTTATCAGCGTTTTTGTATTTATCCCTTTTGTGCGCTAAGTTAGAGTTTTCTGAATGTCTATCATCTTCATCTAATATTCTATTTATCACAGGTTCCTTACGGTTTGTTATAATGTTATCATCCTTTTCGTTCACAGATGACTCTACAGACTTACTATTGTCAAGATTTTGTTTACATTTGCCTGCACTATCTTTTGTTGAGCTGTTTGATAGTGTAGAATTTAACTGCCCGTCAACTTTACAAGCATTCATTCATACCCAGCCTAGCCAAATGTACTCAAAGTATCTACAAAAGCTCTGAACGTGAATCAGCCAGCTTCTGCATAATTTCCTCCATGTTTTCAATTGTATTTGTAATTTTTCAATGTATTTTAATATGTTAATAGCATATCTAGAGTGAGTTCAAAATATGTTCGAATAAAATGTTGTCTTAATACGGTGCTGTTAAGGGTGTTATATAGGTACATTTTCAAATATTAACAGATTACTGGCTATCTTTAAACTTTATGCAAAAATGATTTAGATGAAATATTCTTATAATGTTTATCTACACGTCCCTAGGCATTTTGTTTTTTCAATTTTTTATTAATTGTTATAAAAAATTAAATATAAATAGATAATCGAAAAATAAAATGCGTACCGACGTATAACATATTATTGTGAACATTAATTTCTAGCAAAATTTTTTCGTATTTATTAAGATAAATGTGTAATTTGATAAGAACGAAATGCATTTTTGGCACTGCTTTAATACGCCACCTGCAGTCAAATATTTGATATATCCTTGCAATCCAAGACAGGGCGGAGTTACTTTGTTTAGGTGGGGATTCACTTTACGAACGATATTCGGAATACAGAAATCGTTGTTACGGTTTTGAGTAGGTATTTGATTAAACATTTTTTTATATTATTTTACATTTCATAAAATTGAGAACATTATCTAGTAACCTTGGTTTAACTTTATAAAATTAATGTATATTTTCTTTTTGTAAAATTTACTTATATTATTTTGTATTACATTTCATAAAATTGTACACATTCTCTGGCAGGCTTTTATAACTTTTACATAAATACAAACTTAAACAAAAACATTACATATGATTCATAAATAATACTAGCTTTTTTAGTTCTTCCACTATTTTACATTTATCAAGATAAAATACTACTGACATTTATAAGTGAGTTAAAAATAATGTAAACTAATATAGAAAATGAGATGGATGTAGATGGTGCCTACTTCCTCTGTATAGATCGTCAGATATTGTACCAGACTGGTAGACGTTCAAAAGAGTAATTTACGACCTAGCAAAAAATTACTCTCAAACGATTCAGTGTTCGGACAGTTATAAAAAGATTTGAAGTAAACCAGAAATTGCTCGGAAAGGATATCTTTTATTTTAAAAATTTAACTACATTACTCTTCGTGTTATGGTAAATAAAGAACAGACATAAATAGGACTTATTATTTTACAGATGTAGTTACATAATAATAATGAATAAACATTAAACTTTAAATAATTTATATATAATAATAAAACAATGAAATTTCATTCAATACATGATATTATAAGTATACAGTCATTCTGCATCTTTTTTGGAAAAAAATATGCGAGACTATTTTATTTGATAAATCGTTAGTTCGACGAACAAGTCTGTCGAACAAAACCGCAGTGTGTGGCCCCTTTAGTCATTGAATTCATGTACGAGGTTTCTCGGATACCTTGCCGGCCACCTTGTATTATAATAGTACCTATAGATATAAATAATTATCCTGTGATTTTCAATACGGCCAATGGAAAAGATAATCAAGACGATGACATTAGTGCCTTTCAACAAAATATTATTATTATTATATAGTATTCATAGGCACTAAGTAATATTTCTTTTAATCAGAATTCCATCTTACATACATATTAACTTATTGAACACATGTCAGACTAAAAAAACTTACAATCTACATTCCTGTGGCGCCTAGACACCAGACTAAATAAATCATACAAAATATTACTAGCACCTACGTTACGTAGAGTATGTGTAGCCTGAAAAGAGACGATTAGCACTTAACGCATCAGACGTATGTCATTTCGAATGTATCGCTCCATAAGGGCGGTACTTATAAACTGGAAACTATACAATTTAGATTTTTACTATAGCATTTAGCAAAACAGTACGTGGTAGTGGGGTATTGGCAAGCTCCACCCCTGAGTAGAACCCCCCTATACTCGCAGCGAAGACGTCGAAATTTTTAGTTTGCTATACAACACCCTTAAATGCAATTACAAAGAGAAAAAGGGCAACGCAAGCAAAAATTGCCAGCGAATATTTAGAATCTTCTCGAAATGAGATAAATTCCTGGAACAGTAGTTAAATTTAAAACCTCCCAACACTAGATCGTTCTCATCATAAAAGATAATATATTCGTGGTTATCAATTAATTACAATCCTGTAGTAAGATAAAAGTTACACGTATTCAATATAATGTTATTTTTATTTTTAATTATACTGTTTATTTCCTTTGTAGAAGAAGCAATACAATTACTAAATCACTGATAAAAATAATTATTAATTAATTGCAAAAAGCACTTTCATACGGTAAAACAAATGTATATTATGTTTTCATATACATTTGTTTATTAACTGCACATGAACCGTATGCACAATTTCGTATGAAGAGACAACTAGCACAATCCGATCAGTGTACACATAGAGTGGTGTCGCTTACGTTGATAGGCGGATGATTAAGAAATTGGCCTTTTCTGAAGTACTGGGTGCTCCGGTCACCAAATTCTAGAGAGTTTTGGGGAATAAGATAGAAAGATATGTACAGCAACTAATCGTTCATCGCCAACTATAACCGGATCACGAGTAGTTTTTCAAACTTCTCTTTGCTAATAATTGATTATACTTTATCTTGCAAGTTGACGAGATAAGAATTACAAAATGTACTCAACCGGCCTGTTTTAGGTACTTGCAAGGTAATAGGCTATACATGTGAAAGTAAATGAATAGTGTAATAAAAGAATTCATGAATAAATAAATGGAAAAATAGAACAGGTGAATCTACTACATTAAACTATATGTAAAAAATTTGCTGTTGTACTTTCTTCTATCAGAAGACTGAAGAGAATGCCTTGCCTCCAGAGTAATAGAATGTGTTTCTAGCAGGGTAAAAGCCATGGCTTTTATAACTTAGAAATTTAAAAAAAAACTCTTTTCTACTATTTCTAATATAAATATTACGGGTACCAAATTATGGCTCCGTATTACAATTTACTTTTAACAAAATAGAGCTAAATAGATTTAAGAGCTAGAAGATTGGTGAAACTTTTACACGAACGGATTAAGAAACCAAAAATTAAAGATCTTATGATCCGAGTCAAATATCATTCAATGTTTTTAAATTGTTTTTGAGCAGTTAGCATAGTGTTGTTCTCATTCGTTCCCTGAGAAGAATATTGGATTCGTAGTCTTAGTATTCTTAGTAAAAGTCTGGTACGCACATTTTTCAATGGGCGTACCTGACTTTTACTAAGATTACGAATTTGTTGACAATAAAATTTTATTATCAACAGACCCATTGTCAAACTATCTGCAAGTTATCCTGAAGTACAAAACTGTCATTCAAACTATTAATTCTCATGAATATTTGTAGAGCATCAACATATGCCATGTATATAATAAGATTTAAAATTATTTTAATAAAGGAATATATTCAATTTTAAATTTAATATCAACAACTGCATATTATATTCAACAATAACATAGTAAGGTACTAGAAATAATATACAAACTAAAATACAGTAGTTCAACCAGAGTACTAGCTTGATAATTCACGAATAGTTTGAAATTACAATGTAAAAAAAATATTTAAATGCCAAATTTATATTTCTAGTTGAAAATAGCAGAACTGTCAGTACAAATATTCAAATTTACTTTGCTGACACATAAGTATTTTGAAAAACAGTACAGATTAGTATTTCCAACCATCACTTAGAAACAGTTGAAATTCGACTAATAGAGATCAACTCGGTTTAATCGGTTCTTAACACATGCGGGACTCGGGTCTGGCAAACTTTAAGAAACTGCTGAGGGATTTTCTAATTGACCACAGTTTCTTTAGTATGGCAGAGCTCCATGCACGGTTGCCATAGTCGTATTGTACATGTAGTCTATTTATGTTTTGTGGTTTATATTTATGTATGTGTATATATGTTTTACTATTTGTGTAATATACTCTGTATTGACGAAGTCTATATCCAGTGGATCTGAGACTAATAAAGCATTATTATTATTATTATTACTATTATTAAAGGACTATTATAAAATATAAGTAAGGTATAGCATACCATTCAAAAAAAAAAACAATTTGTCAATATTGGTTCGTCGTTGTAGAAGTTTCTGTTTAGACTAAAATATTTTGATGTTATCTATAAAAGTTTTTCGCTATCTATTATACATTATTAGATACCAGCACCCGGTATATATCAATATCTCATTTATATGACAAAACCTGAATAAGCATTTTTTAAAATCATGATCCTATTACTCATTATAGTATATTTGTGTAAATAAAAGATAAGTTATGTGAACCAGTAATCACCAGTTTCTAATTTTAATATTTATACTTACTAAATCCCCACAGATCGGTAAGATACCAAACAAGGTAAAATCATATAAATTCCCATTTGATTTATACAATTACACTAAATTATAATGGAATTCTATGAATAGGTAAAGGTCGTGAAGAAAATAAGCAGAGAATTACAAAGAAGATACGAGACTGTGAAAAGAATATACTAGTTCGGCAATAAGGAAAATACTTCGAGCTAGATGCATAAAAGATAAATGTAATCCTGAATTTTGTCGAAAATTAGGGAAAATGTGGTACCGAAAAACTGAAGAAAAGCCTCTATTGAATTATTAAAAAAAAGAAATAGAAATTTTTGATTTTTATTATAATTTAGAAGATTTTGTAACACAAAGAGGATTTTTTTGATTCGCCATTTGAAAAAGTTAACTTCAAAAGTCTCGCAAATAATTATAACCAAGCGCTGTGGAAATTTTAAAAAGAAAATATACATATTGCTGTGACTCTTGCAATTTGAGATTTATATGAAATAATTTAAATTATTCAATCAATAAATAAAAGCAGAATCAAGCATACATCTTAGTACTAGGCCTTATGCTAGACCAAGATTCAACAAATTTTCTGCAAAATAGTAGGTTAAGCAATTTTACATTTAACTAGCTCAGTTTTTAAATGATTAAAGAAAATTTTCTCTCAGGGGCAGAAAATATAGATAAACTCTCCAATCAAATTGAATGCTCTTCAGTTATTACCAGGTCAGGTAAAGAAAATAAAATACAAGATAAACCTTATAATCTAGTTTATTAAAAATATTAAAGAAAAAGATTTTTAAAATTACACAAATATATTTACAAAATTTAAATATTTCAAAAAAAATATTATATAAAATCATACATGTCATGATTAAATAGTCAAAATAATCAAGAAATTATAATTAATGAAAGGATAACATCGAGTACAAATTTATACTTTTAAAATAAATATGATTATCATTATTTTTATTCGTCAAAGATACATGTAAACAATCAACATTTCAAATGTAAATAAAATTTATTGCATACTGTGAATTGTACTGGAATATGAATAACAAAAATTATGTGATTTATCATTTACGAGAATATAAACCTTCGCCCCAATTAGTTCTGCCTGGCGCTTTTGCTCGCTCCCAATACAGTACCATCAGAAAGCAAATTCACACTGGTAGGTACCCCAAAGTTCCACCCTACGAGTATGCTTTTCAACTCGCTGGACACAACCCGAACATACATCACCATGTGCTCACCCCTTAAGGCATATATATAAACTTTAAATTTAATAATAAAACAAATGTCTTTGTGCATTTAATTAATTAACTCAACCCTGATTAGTTCTGCCTGGCGCCTTTGCTCGCTCCCAAAACAGTACCACCAAGACCAATTCGTGCTTTTAAGGATTCACCAAGACTCCATGCTATGAATTAAACATCTACTTAATTCATTGCACACATCCCTGATCTATTCCCCAACACGTCAATATCAAATACACAAACACAATAAAATATAATTGATATAATAAAAATATATATATATAGATATATAAAACTAAAACTTTACCTCGCTCTGAGATTCCAATACAAAACACCACTCAAGAAAATTTGTACAAAACTATATACACATGTATAATAAACATTATTAAATCATCTTAACTCTTCGTACAGCTTCTCAAACTCATCCATCTCAAATATATATAAAAAAACTTTGTCACAGTCTAATTATCCTATATGTACATAAAACAAAATTATTAACTACAAATCTTCTAATCTTGTAAATAAAATAGTAAAGAAAATTTTTATTAAAACGCAAAGTGTTTATATAAAAAAAAAATATTATGCTATTCAGTTTGATCGTTACAGACACTAAAATGATTTATCATAACGCACGGTGTAATAACCCTGCATATAAAACAAAACATTCTAGAAAAATAAAAAAAAATTCAAAGATCTGATTAAATAAAACTGTTCCGAACATAAACAATTATTTCCAAAAATAATTACAAGTCTCAATGTAAACCAAACTCCGAATTAAAATGATATCTAATTCATAAAAATTATTCTCAGTTCCACTTCGGTTGGAAAATTCTATAAGTACAGTAAATTATTACGAAAATATTACAAGTTCTAATACATGAATAAATTTCTATGTTAGAATAACGTTTAATCTATAAAATATTACAAGTCCTTATTCTTGTTGAAAAATTTAAGTGTCGTAAAATCTCTTTGAAAATTATTCTAAGTTCAGATTCATGAATAAACGTCTAAGTTAATATAACATTTTAAGAGGAAGAAGAGGTTTCCACCTACTTCTACTTTTTTTCTCTTTTGAGTGCGGTTTACACCAAGCAACTCCCGTTTTCTCATCGGTTCCGGACTTATATGGATATTTTTCTTCACAAAAACGTACGGTTATCTTCGGTACAATACGATTCCACCTCCAGAAATACATAGCTGCAGTGCTGCACCATCTGGGAAAACAGCGCATTACTAATCTTTCAAAAAGGTAAACAAATATGTAAATATCAACTTGTTTACACATTCATGACTCATCCAATGCATCTAGCGAAAAATATTGTTTTCGCCGAGCCAATCTGTCGATTTCTCTCCCGGTCACAGTATGTTTCGTGCGGGAAACACTTTCTTGTTATTATTCACGTAATATTTTATGCTTATTCTAATATTATAACTTTTATAAAAATTATAATAACATTCTGATATTATAAAAATATTAACTTAATAAATATCTATATACACATCATGATGAAATAAATAAAACAGTAATTAAGTAAATTAAATCTTGAAGTGATCTTGATTATGGCTATTTATAATTTACCACCAAACTCAAGGTCACTGCAATATCTATTGGCGCTGCGCACGGGCGAAACAGACTGGTTCGTTTACAACAAAATTACCTCACGAGGACTAGAAAAGGAAAATTTGAAAATGATTAGAAACTAACATATTGTCTCTTTTAGTGATTATATCCTGAAAAATAAGTTCGGTAACTCTAATTTTGTTTTCTGAATTAATACCCTTAAAATTTACTTTTGTTTTTTAAATTATACTTTTTTATAGCAAGATAATTACAATAATTAAAAAATAATGTTTCTTTCAAACACACATGGCGGGCCTCAACCTATCAAAGTATACCACAAAGAAACGTATTTACAAGAATGTGTGATCCATCTTCATCCGAAAGAGATTTTAATTAGCAGGAAGTGACGTATCTGACTCTTTCTATTTTTTCTCCAAAATTAGAAAAGCGACAAGTGTATTCTCAATGACTATTCTAATGTCACATTATTAGGAACAATATGCCAAAAAGCTAAAGCCCAGGGTATAATAACAAATTTATCACCGATATGAAATGTTAATCAATTTAGTTCTTCTACAATGGATTGTAGTGAATGTACATGTAAATGAGTTATGTGTATGACAATAATACAATATTTTTTTTCTTTTGGAGTAAGAACTATCTAAAAATCGTACAGTAATGTTATTTTTAAAAATAGGTCTTATCACTATACAACTGTACAAATTAAAATCATTTGATAAAAAAAATGTTTTGGTCAATTTTATATTAGGATTTTTAATATTAAACTTTTGTACTTGAATAGATGATAAAGTAGCTAATGTTGTTTACAATGAATTTTTGATACTACACCAGTTATTACCAGATTTTTAGATGATTATACGAGTAATATCTCAACAGGTGTGTAGATAATATACATATAAATACAGGCCCATTTTATATAAGTTTATATTTCGTTTATTTATGTACAGAGACGCACTCAGTTACAGTCACTATTTTTTTCAATTTGTAAGCTTATATTAATTTAAAAACAAAAATGGATCTCTCAGGAAAAGTTGCTTTAGTAACCGGTGCAGCAGGTGGAATTGGTAAAGGGTGTGTAGAAGAATTCCTATTAGCTGGTATAAAGGTAAGTTTATATAATTATTAAAATCAATTTTTATTGAGAAATTTGTCATGGAGAATAATGAATTTTGCCAAATATTTTACATATAGTCACATAGCTTATAAGCACAATTAATTTTTAATACACAAACTAGTTCGTAAGCAATTACAATCTGTTAGGACTGGAACATGTTCGGATACATATAAGCATATATCTCGCATATATGCTTAGTTCATTTTTATTTGAATATGTAGATATCATAGACAATAAATTAAATACTTTCAGAGACATAATTTTACAGAAATGCGGCGCTGTATTACTTTCAGAAAGAAGACTAAAGAGAAGCTGTATTTATGCAGAACATTGTGACTGATAGAGATCGATTCACCAGTTTGACATCCAGGGTGAACTTTTGTACCACCTATAGTATATTTGGCATAAATTTCAATTTATTAAATATAGATATGCCTTGACTTGACTGTTTTAATTACATTTATGTATGAACATATGTATTATTATTATTTCCTATTTGAGTCTGTAGTTAATTGTTCTACATACGATTAAAACAGTTTTGTTAATGTTTAGATCACTATGATAAATTAAAATACTTGAGGAGTTCTGAAATACTAATTTCACGACAAACACTTTATTACTTATTTGTAATTGTATTGCAGGGAGTAACAATTGCAGACGTCAACACTAAACTAGGTGAAGAAACAACCAAAGAATTCAATAAGAAATACGGTAGTGGAAAAGTGATCTTTGTGTCCACAGATGTAACAAAAAAGGATAGTTTCGAAAGTATGTTTTTTGCATTTACACAGTTTTTATATGTTTGAGACTATTTTCATTTTCAGATGCTTTCCAAAAAACTGTTGATACATTTGGAAATATAGATATTTTGGTTAATAATGCAGGTTTAATGAATGAATTGAAGTGGGAGATATCAGTGCAAGTTAATTTGGTAGGTATCTTGATAGAAAAACAAAAGAAGCGCGTGTCATATTAATTTCGAAATAAGCTAAATAATTATTTTATTTATTTATTTGCTGTATAAATCTCTTGATAAATTATTAACATATTGAAATTATTGTTTCAGCAAAATGTGATGTCGTCAGATTAAAAATAACTATTTAACTTATTAAATCAGTACATACATTGCTATAGAAAAAATATTATTAACAACTACATATAACAAATAATCGTACAATATATTATTATATGCCGTTTTAATTAATTCTTTTGGTATATAGAGATGACAAAAGCTTAACAAATCACAATTTTTTCTTCAGTCTGACGACGTCGCTGAGTGAATCAATATTTTCACAATTATTTTAATACGTAACATATTTCAACATGGATCTTAATCAAGTAACAGCCAAATTTATTCAACTCTTGAACATTAAAACTCATATTTTATGCAAATACCAACCTGTGTTATAAAGCATTGCTCGTAATTATAGGTCGGAACAATAAATGGAACCCTTCTGGCTATTGAAAAATATCTTCCAAAATACAAAACTAGCGATAAAACATACATAGTCAATCTCTCGTCAATCGCTGGAATTGTTCCAGTTGAATTGAGTCCTCTTTATAATGCCACAAAACACGGAGTGATCGGACTTACCCGATCATATGGTATAAACAGGCATCTTCGGAAAGAAGGTATACACTTGATGGCTTTGTGTCCTGCATCTACAGATACGCCTATGTTACATTATATGAGAGATATTGTAGCATACGTTGATATACATGACGAACAAATGGAAGAGTTCAACAAAAGTCAACAGAAGTAAATACAGCTACATTTTATTATCGAAGACGTTTGCTTAAATTATATTTAATTTTCAGAGTAAGCACAGTTGGTCAAGCAGCTCTTCAAGCAATGGCAGATGGCGATAGTGGATCAGCATGGTACGTCGCAGGAGGTGAAATCCACAAAGTTAGATTTCCCAGCTTAGAAAAACTGATAGGAAAAGAATAATTATAATTGTAAATAAATAAACGATATATTACCACACAAAAAGTGTATTTATTGGTATTAGTTTAGAATATATTATGTATCAGTGATAATAATTCATAACTGAATATCAATTACAACCATACAATAAAACCAATACTCACAGAGGATAAACAGCCTATGAAGCAGGCATGCAAATACTGCGTCATAAGCAGCTACTCTTTACAAATTATAAACTAATATTAACACAAAACTGGAATTATAGTACACAAGTAATTCATAAAAAAATGAGGTGTGGCCACCACACGGCTTTTTTATACGTATGAAAGTGTTACTTCCGGTCCGAATTTTGAAGCTTCATTTATATAAAAAATATTCCAAATCCAACTCTAAATACTTTTGTACTCTTCATAAATATATATAGAATGCATAATTTACGACATATTTGCAAAAAACCGATTTTCGATAAAAGTAAAAAACCTACTTCCGGTAGGAATTTCGAAAAATTTTTTTAATAAAATTCTTCTCAAATTTAATTTTAAGTACATATGAATTCTTTATAAATTTGTCTAAACTTAGTAGTTGACGAAATATTGGCAAAATTCGAGTTTTTCACTGAAGTAGACTACTACTTCCGGTGAGCCGAATTTGCTGAAAATCTAATCAGTTCTCAAGAGGGATATTATACACGTAAATACAAAATTTGGAATTGATACTTCCAGTGGTTTGACCGCTATCGTGGTCACAGAGAGACAGACACAGACATTTTTTAAAAACCACTTTTTCGGTATCAGGGGACCTCAAAACGTGGACATCTGCAAAAATCTCGAGGTCGAAAATTTTCATTATCACAATACTTCCTTATACTACGTATAAGAAAGTAAAAAGAATTACAACAAATAAGGTATGGCCACCACACGACTTTCTTATACGTATGAGCGTTTCAAACTATACAATTTTAAGAATTTTTTTATACAAAACTTATTCAAAATCCTATTCTAAGTACTTTCATTCTCTAAATAAATCGATATAGAATGCATACTTTGCAAGATATTCGAAAAAAAAAGTGCTACTCGCTAAGAGTAAAAGTGCTACTTCCCGTCCGAATTTTGAAATTTCATGTATACAAAAAATATTGCATATCCAACTCTAAATACTTTTGTAATCTTAATAAATATATATAGAATGCATAATTTACGACATATTTGCAAAAAATCGCTATTCGGTAAGAGTAAAAGTGGTACTTCCGGTCCGAATTTTGAAATTTTTTTTATACAAAAGATATTTAGAATTATAATTAAAATACTTTTATACTCGTAATGTACCTGCCTAGAAAGCATGACTTGCGAGATATTCGCAAAAAACTGATTTTCGATAAGAGTAAAAGACCTACTTCCGGTAGGAATTTCGAAAAACATTTTAATCGTTATTCGGTAAGAGTAAAAGTGATACTTCCGGTCCGAATTTTGAAATTTTTTTAATACAAAAGATATTGGAAATTAAGTTCTAAATACTTTTATATTCGTAGCGTACCTGTCTAAAAAGCATGATTTGCAAAATATTGGCAAAAAACTGATTTTCGATAAGAGTAAAAGACCTACTTCCGGTAGTAATTTCGAAAAACTTTTTAAATAAAATTATTCTCAATTTTAATTTAAAGTACATATGAATTCTTTATAAATTTGTTTAAACTTAGTAGTTGACGATATATTGACAAAATTCGATTTTTTTTTCACTGAAGTAAACTGCTACTTCCGGTATACCGATTTTACTGAAAACATAATCAGATCTCAAGAGGGAGATTATACACGTAAATACAAAATTTGGAATTGATATCTCCAGCGGTTTTACCGCTATCGTGGTCACAGACAGACAGACCGACAGACACACAGACATTTTTTAAAAACCACTTTTTTGGTATCAGGGGACTTCAAAACGTGGACATCTACAAAAATCTCGACGTCGAAAATTAACGTCATCACAATACTTCCTTATACTACGTATAAGAAAGTAAAAGTATATTAAAAAAAAAATTGCTATACTGTAATGTTATCTTCTTAACTAAAATAATCCAGAAGAATATTAGTTATATTCGTATCTATATGTAAGAGAAGTACCTTTATGGGCGGTTTTTCCAACTCCGATTAAAATACAGGAAACTAATCATTGATTATCACTAACCGGTGTCTTTCAATATAGGAAAAAATATACCGGTTATCTAAACACTATAAGAATTCATAGTACAAGGTTGGCAACATATTTGCTAGAGCATTTGATCTACATTAGTATATTTTGTTCTAATAATATTGGCGGCATTTTCTACATTTGATTCTCTTCTTTGTGCGGTTTGCCCTTACTTTATTGGATGATATTCTGCATAATTAGTAATTTCATTTTAGTAAATAAACTAGGCATTCATATTGTGAATATAGCATCTGAGGAATTCTGTATATGTTTTTAAAATTTCAAATAAATAAATAGCAGAGTGCGACAAATTTCAATGATACTGAAATCAATTTATTGATTTCTCTCTCATATTTACATATGCAAAATTATTGTGGAAAATGAAAACACTAATAGAATATACTCATAAGAAATTGACAGTTACCTAAAAATATGTAAAATATAAAATATATGACTTGATATCTGCAGTATCAAGCTGGACTATCAATCATTTTATGACGGTATAAAATATTGCACTTTCACCTTATCTGAAACGATTTAACTTGGACCAAACTTTTGTAAAATGAATAAAGCCAGACTATTTAAAACAATGCATTGTAACTAACTTTATGTACAAATTCCTTTAATCAAAGAAGGTTGATTTAGAAAACCTTGTTTCCAAATATAAACAAACACACTCAAATAGCAGTTTTTTGCAAATATATCGCAAATTATACATTCTATAGGGATATATTAAGACATTTTATAGAAGTACTTACAACAGGATTTTGAATAACTTTTGTATAAACGTTTTTCTAAAATTCATACCTCAAGTATTACATTTGCTCACAGGTTTATTTTTTGAAGATAAAAGTATTTAAAGCACAATTTGGCACAACTTTGTATAATTTCAAACGCACATACGCATAAGAAAATCGTATGGTGCTCACACCTCATTTTTTCCCTTTATTTGAGATCAGTTTATTGTGGTTCTTCGAATGTAACAGTCTATAATTGTGAAGTGGTTTGTTGAAATGCCAAGAGTTCATAGATTACTAAATTATTGCCAGATACGCGGTGTTATATCACAGATTTATCTGTCGGTTTGTCTCCATGGGAGTAGGTTTGATTTATGTCCATGGAGGTAGATCTTTGTAATTTTTGACGCCGCTTACTTATATTTTACGCTTGGTTCAATAATCATGAAGCAACATTGTTTTGTAAAGTTTTAATCGTCCGAGATTTAACTTGCACATATTTGTCCTTTTTTTGTCCAGCTTCAAAGAAATATTTAAAAGATTTTTGTATTATCTATGTGATTGACTGAAGTGGTCGTATTCGCAAACTAAAAAAAAAAGTAAACAAAGAAAAATAGACAGCCATTTAGTCGAACCACCAAACGAGCATTTTTTGCGACGAAGAGGAGGAAAGGCAATTGTACCTATATGCCTTTATTTTCTTGATATATCTTTCGATATAATGCTTGTAGTATAGTGCATGTGTATTCGAAATTTTTATTACATCACCGACAAAGATACATCTATTGCAAACCATGTCCAGAATAAGTGCAAAATACATTTATTTATATACAGTTCAATTTTTCGTTCCTTTTTATTTATTCAGACGTCATAACATAAAAGAAGAGACCCAAGTAAGCAACACTTTAGTATCATCATGTATTAATTATTTTCGGTACATAAAATAACAAATAGCATAGGATTTATAACACAAGCTATTCAGAACCCAAAGTAAAGCAACGTGTATACATCAGGAATATCAGGTGTGTTTTTATGTATTTTTTCTCAGCAAAGAGATGATTAAATGTATGTTGAAAATTGTTAAATACAGCTGGTATTTTCATATATACACATATACTGATAGGTCCAGCTCGGAACGGGCCATAGTCAGCAATGAGTGGCAACACCGAAACCCCCACCGAAACCCCTCTACTCGCAGCAGCAGCACATTGCAGTTAAGAATTTAGGAAGACTTAAACCGCGTAAGGATATAGTCGTTTGCATATTCGTTCTGTATACGTAATTTGCCCATTTGTTTCAGACGTAATAAGGTCCAATTTATTATTATTATTGTATTCTTAGCTGCTACGGAAAAGTAATTTTAAGTAATAAAAAAACAATAAAGTTTTCTAAAAGATAAAAGTAAAAAAATCAATAATTCTACAAAATAAATTCAAATTTTAAGAAAATCACTCAAAATAGGAGCACGCGGAGTGGTATCGTACACACGTTGCCACATAGCACGTTCCATACGTATATTGTTGCCTATGTATGGCCAGTCGCGGGCTGGACCTATCGGTATACTTCTTGCTTAATACAATTTAAGACGTCAAAAATGAGTCGAGCTTAAGTACCTGTGTTGGCACAGTTGACAGCTCACAAAGTCTAGCTTTCTCTGAGGTGTGAGTTCGAATCTCACAGACGACGAAATATTCAATTCAGTTTCGCTGTTACATAATGTAATAATTATGTACTCCATTACTAGAGATATCATGTTGCGTACATGAATGTAATATTTATATCGACATTTCAATTACTTAAACCCAATTACTAGTTACATGACAGATAGAATACATTAAAGTAGTCAAAACATGTTGCTTGTAATTTTACAAATAAGTAATTTTTATTAAATTTTTAAAATTTTTGAACTGACAAGCTTAATAATTCAGGAATAGTTTGAAAACATTGCAGTTACAGTGTATCAAAAAAAAATATGTCAATATGCCAAATTTATGTTTCTAATATAGTTGAAAATAGCAGACAGTACAAATATTCAAATTTACTTTACTGACAGATAAGTATCTTGAAGAACATAGTACGGATTACTATTTCCAAACATCACAGTACCACAGTTCAAATAAATCATTACCTAACAAATTAAAATATGTGTGAAAGATAGTAGGAATATATAATATTAGTTAGTTTATTACTCCGTGAATATAGGTAATTTAATATTTACAATGTATAAAACATAACAAATACATGTAAAGTAAATAATGATAAATATAATTAAAAAAATTAAAAGTATCTACTTCTTCTTTTGTATAGTATATACTGATTGTTTTATTTTTTATTTTCTTATACGTAGTATAAGGAAGTATTGTGATAACGAAAATTTTCGACTTCGAGATTTTTGGAGATGTCCACGTTTTGATGTCCCCTGAATTATTGTGGATATTCTAATTCGACAGAATTTAGACATACTGCACGGTATTTATCGCAATCACTGTATTCACTTTTTATATATTGGGAGGACAAGATTATTTCCCTAATCCTTGGATTGATTCTTCATCCCATGCTAGTTGGCATATTTTGATCAATCATATTTTCCTTCATCTTCATCCATTTTAACATTTCCAGTTCGAAGTTATCCTCACCCCTGCTTTTTCTATTTTTATATTCGATAGTGCCTCCTCAAGTTCTTCCATATGTATTTCGTCCATTTTAATTCCAATTTTTTTCTTTTTACTTATTGTTTGCTTTTGCATTCCATCAATTTCTTCTGCATTGTTTTCAGTAAATAATGGTGCATTTTAACGCAAATCAACAAAAGTAATGACTAACTTAAATGATATATTGATTAATTTTAGAATGAGCGCAGTCGGTAAAGCAGCAATTCAAGCACTTACAGATTTTGACAGTGAATCGGCGTGGTTTGTATAAGAAGGTTCCATCTACAAAGTTAAGTTTTCCAGTTTAGAGCAATTTATAAAGAAAAAAAAGAAGAAATTATGAAATTAATGTACCTGTAAGTGAATACATATAAGACTTAGAGGCAGTATGTTCATAATAAAATTGCTATAAAATATTGTCACGGTGAAGATATTAACGCGTCTCCACCACAATGTCACGGCGGGCTTTGGCGTTAATGTCCAGGTTAAAACCCGTGACGGGGGTTTTGAATACTAATAACCACTAGATGACAACAATAAGAATTACTACGAAGGATCACAAGTGATCCTCCTATCGGAAGATCACTTATGAATTGTATCATTCCTTTCGGAATGACTCTTCTTATTACCTTGGTAACGCCGAGTCCGTCAATACCTTGCAGAATCTGCCTATTCTGTCCGTTCGATCAACTTCCGTTGAACTCATCGAACGGACAGACAGGATGTCCTTTAGACACTATCGACTCAGTGCTAGGTAAATCAGGATTCAGGTTACCGCTGTAATAATTCTAGTACTATACAGAGTCTTGATTCGCGACAATAAAATTAGCTTTCTATAATTGTAACCCAATAATTTTTTTTTAACAGAACAAAGGATGTGACACCTGTGTCTTTCCAGTCAAATGTTATTTACCGCATACCTTGTAATGAATGCAATCAAGTATATATAGGTCACACATCTACATGGCTAAAAACCAGACTGACTACACATAAAAGTGATATACGGACTGGAAAGAATAGATGTGCTTTATCGGAATGAGTCTTTTTATTACCTCGGTAACGCCGATTCCGTGAATACCTTGCAGAATCTGCACATTCTGTCGGTTCGATCAACATCCGTTGAACTCATCGAACGGACAGACAGGATATGCTTTAGACACTATCGACTCAGTGCTAGGTAAATCAGGATTCAGGTTACCGCTGTAATAATTCTACTACTATACAGAGTGTTGATTGGCGACAATATGACGTGTTTACTTATTCTCACAAATATTCCAAATGTTTAGTTGATTGAATTGATATATAGCATGTTTTGCACCGAACGTTAATAATACCTCAGAAACAAGCAATTATGTTAAAGTGATTACAGTGACATAGACTGGTAATGCAAGATAATCATTGGACAAACATGAATACATTAAACACACTGTGAGTGTTGCGAATTATACACATTGTGTATATATCAGTTTTTATAACAGTCGATTTCCATCATTCATGACGGTAAAATCCATACCAATAACGTGACTAAGTAATTTCTAATTGAATTTTTAAAAAATAAGAAGTGTTCAAATACAAATTACATGGTCTTTTTAAACAATTCCAATTCCAAATTACTTGAAAAGACAACGGAAGTAATTTTTAAATTGTTACTTCTTTTTTGTAAAGTAATTGTCCAGGCCTGGACTGTGAAATAGTAAAATTCAATGAATTGCTTGATCATCTAGCGGATTCTAGCGTATTCACCAGATATGTATTCTTTAGACTATTATCTGTTTTAAAATCTAACAAAATGTTTGACTGATAAGCTTTTTGCAGACTTTCCGGAATCACACTTTAATGATGACGTTGAATTATTAGAAAAATGCTGGCATAAATATGTTGTAGTTTTAGAAGATTATATTCAAAAAGGAAACATATTTAGCGTCTGAAAACTCTTTTATTGTTAGTCCGAGAACTTTTCTGACAGCCCTCGTAGTGTGTACATTATCAGTAAGTATAGATTATAAATGTACTAATTCGAATATTTCTCTTCCAATACATTCTTTGTTTTAATATTTTTCTTACAATTAATATAAAAATTGTGTTTTAAAATTCATCTTAAACATATTAAACTCGTATGGATACTTGTTTTATGAAAAAACACTCATCTATAGAACATTATCAAAATCACGATCGCACTTTTAACAAACATAATATTTTTATCATTCGTATATGGTTGACGATTTATAATATACGCAAATGAATGATAAGTAATGATCACTTATTAAGCATTGTGTTTCTCTAAATACTATACTGCGAACCGGTAACTACCGGAATCTGATATTAATATTTATAATTGTAATATCTCAACAGATAGATAAGATATAAAATATAAAAAAATATATAAATGCTCGTTTTAATTTTTCTACATACACAAATATACTAAATTGAATTTCATAATATCAAAGAATTATTTTTATATTAGTTTTAGAATTTGTGAAGTTGATACAAAAATGGATTTGTCTAAAAAAATTGCTCTAGTAACTGGTGCTGGAAGAGGAATTGGTAAAGGTTGTGTTGAAGAACTTTTATTAGCTGGTATAAAGGTAACAAAACTAGCGTCCTTATTAATACTATTTAAATTATATACCTTATCTCCATTAGAAAATATTTAATTTTCATATGAAACTGTCAAAGAAAAGTTGTAAAAACTTCATTTCATTGTCGTAATTAGTGATTTTGTGGCCAACTGTATGCTTGTTTTCAGGGAGTGACAATTGCAGATATCAATACGAGTTTAGGTGAAGAAACAACTAAAGAATTTAATGAAAAGTTTGGAAATGGAAAAGTAATCTTCATCAGAACAGATGTCACTAATAAAGAGAGTTTTGAAAGTATATTTCCTCTGATAATACGAAAGACATAAAAGCTATATTTATTTTGAATTTTAGAAGCTTTCCAAGGAACGGTTGATAAATTTGGTAACATAGATATTTTGATAAACAATGCAGGTTTGATGAATGAAATCAACTGGGAAAAGTCGATAGAAGTTAATCTGGTAAGCAATGCTTTAAATTTACTATTTAAAAATAGGTACTAACTCTAGGATAATGTTCTACTTATTTCATTATTCACATTTACAATGTCCTTTTTCTTGTTGCTTAGAAATGTCTTATTTAAAAATTGCTAAATTATTTTATTTGCGTTTTGACAATTTTTTTATTTCGTAAATATATTTTCTTACTCAGCCACTCTAACAATATGTCCCATTTACTTATTTGCGACTTCTTTTACTATTTAATTTTTATGAAAGATATGACCGAATCCTCGTATCGGAATGTCAAAAAATCTCACACTATTTTTAAGAGCTGTCTCATCATTATTATTTGATTTATTTCTTGTTTAATATTCGCTCAATCTTTTACTAGATTTCATATACATATAAGGAATTATTGCTGGTCTACTGAATTCTATATTCGACTATTCATATATTATTTATATGTTTTCCGATTAGCGTCATCTTTCTTCCGCCACGTCTACCATTTTTCAAATATTCATAATATAATTTCTTTATATTGCGGTTTAAGAGTTCCATTAATGCGTACATTATATACATTTTCTTAATGAAATTTTCCAAAAAATTCATGTTGGCAAAATGGCAGTATATATATCCTATCAGAGTCCGTTTGGAATAAGCCTTGAGATTTTGAATTTTGTAAGGGTGAATCCTATGGTTTTTCAAAATCCTTTTTACAGCAATGACTTCTATCCCGTATTGTGTTATATTGGTGCACTCTACCTAAAATACTAAGTAATCATCATTTATAGTTACCACTTTCCTTTCTTATACGTAGAATGTACGTAGAAAGTACCTATTGTGATGACGAAAATTGTTGACCTCGAGATTTTTGCAGATGTTCACGATTTAGAGTCTCCTCATATAAAGCAAGTCTTCTTTACAAAATGTCTAATATTTGTCTGACACGTTGTGTATTTTTTATATGTGACCACGATAGCCGCCAAATGGTTAGAGCTATCAGTACCAAACTCTACATTAAAGACTGAAAAATCAAATTATGAATAACTTTCTAAGAAACGCGCTTTTCAAAATTCCTCATAAATTATATATTCTATACAGATTTATTTTGAGTATAAAAGTATTTTGAACTTATTTAGAAAAAAAAACTTAGTCTTCATCTTCTTCGTAATTTAAGCAATGTGCTTATTAAGTCCCGGGACCAGCTTGTTGTTGTTCCTGCGATGTTGACTGCCAGCTATCACGCCATCTTTTATAGGCGCGTCCTTGGTGTCTTCTTCCCTTTGTTTCCCGTTATAACTCCAGTTAGCCCACTGCTTTCGTCTTCATGCTCGTTTTTATAAATGAACAACTTAATTTCAGATTACCCATTTCTTCGCCATTTCATAACTAAGGTACATTTTAAAGTAACTCTTTAATCAACCGTTGATACTGTTTAACATTTTTCTATTTTATATTTAATATCAATATATTAAAAATTCATAATATAGAATATATGTGGACATATTTCTGAATGAATATTTTAATCGTTTTTTGTTACTATTTTAGATAGGAACTATAAATGGACTTCTTCTAGCAATCGAAAAATATTTTCCAAAATACAAAAGTGGCGATAAAACACACATAATCAATCTCTCGTCGGTTTCTGGCCTTGTTCCTGTAGAATTTTGTCCACATTATAATGCTACAAAGTACGGAATTATAGGACTCACTAGATCGTATGGAATAAACAGGCATCTTCTTAAAGACGGCATACATTTAATGGCTTTGTGCCCAGCAGGAACAGATACAGCCATGGGAGACTATATGAGAGACGTTGTAAAATATAAAGACGTGTTCGACGAATTAATGCTACATTTTAATGCAAATCAACAAAAGTAAATATAGACTCTATTAATATATATGCGATTGTGTCTAAAAATTAAAAGATATTTTATTTTTTAGAGTGAACGCCGTCGGCAAAGCAGCCATTCAAGCAATGACAGATTCTGACAGTGGATCGGCGTGGTTTGTCGAGGGAGGTTCCGCTTACAAAGTTAATTTTTCTAGTTTAGAACAATTGATAGGTAGAGAATAATTTATTTGTATGTTGAATGTAAATGTAAATAAAATAAACGATTTATTAACTGATATAGTACAGTTATGTATTTAGTGGCTTAATTGATTTGCAGAAAGAGGTGCAGAAGTCTTAGATAATAAACATGCAATGTGTCCTTTACAATTAATACTGTAGTAATTCTCAATAAAAAGTTAAGTTGTAATAAAAACATTTAGCAATATCGTCAAATAAGTGATAAGAAATACCTTTTTATTAAAAGGTATTATAATTGAGTCATTAAACTTATCCTGGATAAAATCGTTAGTTGTACCTTTATTTTTTCTCGAAATTGTCCACTTGAGCCCTAATTCTGCTTGAACATATTGCTGCTGTAAAGATAACTTTTTTTGACAAAGAACACAAGTTGCCTTCAAATCAGTTTTACTTAGAAACCAAGTGCTACATGATAACCGTCAACATTAAATCTTTTAATGCACCATTTACTCATTTAGTCTATACTAAGGTGACCAGATTTGACCATTGGTAAAGCGGGACACCATTGACCAAGGGGGGGGGGGGGGTCATTGATTAAAAATTTTGTCTATATGAAGCAACAAAAATTTTCATAGAACGCAAAAATTTATTGTAATATGTTTTTTATAATTTGAACATAAATAAAATTTACAACTATAATTCATTAAAATAATTAGTTTTAGTATTATTCTATTCTTTGGCATATTTTTCATTTGAGTGAATTTTTTTAGTAGATTGCTATCGTTGTTTAAAAGGTCATGAAATTGTTCACAAGAATTTGTTTAACGGTGCGGTCTTCGATGCCTTACCCTAACGGGGGTTCACAGATGGAGCTGCGATTGCATATGGATTTTTGACAGTTTTTATTATAACCCTTGATCAATAGAGAAACAAACAGAGAAATATTTATAATAAAGATAGTAATACATCAAAAATTAATACAGAAAGTGTTCCTAAATTCGAATTAAAACACCCATCTAATGGATGTTTTCGGTATCATTTTAGGCGAAACCAAAAATCAAAATTCATTTTTTTTCCGGATTCGACATCAACATAGTGCCTATTATAAAATGAGTTAATTTCGTTCTGTTTCTTCCAAATTTACTAATTTTATGATTTTTTTTGAAAAAATTAAGGGCACGAGGATTTTCAAAATAACTCAACCTGATGAGTGTGTTTTAACTTTTACTGTGTGAAAATTTCATTGTTCTTGATTTACAACTTTTCGTTAAAATGGTACCGATATTCCTTATGGACATATAACACGGGGAACCCCAGCCTTTACAATGCTACGCAAGACTGCAAACGAACTATTCTCTAAATTCAAAGAGTTATTGCGCTTGAATAAAACAGCCAGTTACATCATGTGCAAAAGTCGTATGCGTTACAGTTATTTACTTAACTAAATATATTCTTACACATAAACGTACCAAAGATTAAAATTTAACCAGAGCAATTATGAACTATTTTGCCCCTAAATAAACATAAAAAATATATCATTTAAGAGTCGGTAACAGCTGTTAATATGCCTGATTAAATTTAGTATTACAGTGATCGAGGTCAGAACGAAATATGCTATTTTGTACTCACCGCCTGTAAAGCGATATCTGGCGCACGTGTAGCTCGACTGGGAAATACGTTTTCCCGGTTGAGGCGACTGTAAAAATTGAAAAAAAAACACTGGCACTTTGGGACATTTAAAAAAAAATCTAACTTGGTAGTAATAATGTTTAGTCTATAAAATACTACTTCCCTCCACTATTCTTCACTAAAAGTTGGGGAAATAGGAGTAATAATTAAAAATTCTTCCAAAAAAATTGTGGCGGCATCTATTTGAGAACATTTTAAGCGACATCTTAAGCAAGATTCAAGCGCCATCTATTTGAACCACATCGACATTCATATTGGCAGTTCGGAATTGTTTGTATTTAAACCAAAAAACGCAATAAATGTACTATAAATTTATAAATATAAGAATAAATACCTCATGTTTGCCATGTGTAAGAATATAATAACTTAATTTTAGGGAAAGGTGAGTAATAGTTACATACATGAAATGCTTAAATTAATTAGGTAATCTATCCTAGGTTAGGTATGATACCAATGACATTAATCAATAATATTTTTTTAATTTAATGTTCGTACAAAAAATATTGTACAAACCACTTGCGTGAAGACATCTTCTACGCATTCGCGCAATTAAAAGCACTCGCTTCCTGCGGTCGCTCGTGCTTACAATGTGCGCTCATGCGGGAAAATAGTCTTGCCGCACTTGGTTCGTAAATAACTATTTCACATTACTTCATTATTAACTATTGTATCTACTCTAAAATTTTACATTTCGATATATACAGGTCCATAATTATAGCAACTGCAAGTGTATTCCTTTCTCAACGTGTTATTTGTGCATTAGTGTTCAAAGCGAGGGCTAAAAGTGTCGCAGTTCAATTTAAAATAATGGGTTGTGGAAAAACTATTGCATGTATAGTTAGGACACAAGTAATAAAGCTGTACACCAAAGGCAAAACACAGATAAGAATTTCAAGAACTGTTTCTCTAAATAAGTCGATAATTTCACAAACTATTAAAGACTACAAGAAAACGGGAGACGCACATGCCTATTTCTTTCATTATCAAAAATTTCACTTGTTTTGAAGTAGTACCGGAAAGTTCATGACAATGCCCGCACTATAAGAATTAACTCAATGCCTGGTTAACGAGTCGTCGTCCTTTAAGAAAACCGCTACTCTCCAAGAAGATTAAACTTTACGAAATCGCATATTCCTCTCTAATATATTTTTAAATGATCTACTGAATTCGCTAATCTGTGGTGTTTTGGCATACACTGACGACCTTAAAATATTCATGCAAATTAATAGTTTGAATGATAGTTGTATACTTCAGAATAACTTGCAGATTGTCAATCAGTAGTCTGTTGATAATAAAATACTTTTAAAGATAAGTAAATTTGCGTTTGTTACTTTTGCTAAGATCACCAACACGCTAACTACTAAAAAACAATTTAAAGACCTGGGTGCTTTATTTGGCAGAGGAGTCACTAGTCACTTAGCTCTCAAATCTGCCTATTCTATCTATTTGTTTTGGTTTTGTTAGGCGTAGATTAGAGTACGAAGTCACTTTTTGGTAATCCTACTACTTATATCAGCAATGGGCATTGGAGAGAAAACAAAAGCATTTCTTGCAGTACCTTAAATACAAAAGTGATGGTTTTTACCCGGCTCGGATCACGGACTACTTTTTTGCTTGAAAGGCATTGTTAAGGAAACTTCCTAGTTTGAAAGTACCGTAAAATAAAACTCAAATATCAGTTCAAATACACATTTATTTATTTCGGTGTGCGCCGAGAATTTCGGGGCCGCTCTTGCATCGAACATAAGATTACAGCATATAGGCATAATGTGCATCGCTCGTGGAGCTAATGGTCCCTTTATGTACGCACATGTCAGACACTGCCGTCCGTACGTACACATAGGAGGCCTTGCATCGCCTTCGGTGTACAGTCGTGTAACTCTGCCGGCAGACAATAAATTCGGCTGGTGAGACAGTATACGCCCGAAGCCGGCTCCGCATCAGTATGCGTAATATTTGTATGTAAAAAATACATTAAGTGACAATATATTTTAAAAGTTGAAAAATAAAACATACATTACAAAAATATAATAACACATAGAAAATAGAGAAAATATATATATATAACGCAAGAAATAATCATATAAAATAAAATAAAAGGTGTTAAGTTCTTAACAGGCATTCCGTTGAGTCTGTATCAGAAGAAGATACAACTGCGCACTTTTTATCCCAACAAACTATTTTTGTTTTATAAAGATACTCGAAATATCACAATCACCTCAGTATAAAACTTATGGTAATATAAATTGTTGATGACAACGTTTTCGTTACCCCCATATACCTCTTAAAGAGCTTAAATGGCATATCTTATAAGTGTTGCCGTTACCACTATTTGGTAACTTTATATAACGCCAAGTTTTATAACAAATGTTATAGAGATATAACTGTGACCCTTATATAACTACTTATGAACTCCTTGTAGGCCTTATGCGCCTTTTTGTCAAGTAACCAGGAAGGTTTCCCCAACCTTTATATACATTATTTATAATGGTAATCACAACGTTAACCAACAGTCTTACGTTATTGGATATCCTCCTTGCTCGTTCTCTTATCGCTATCCTTGTTTTTCTTTTTCGGTGTTGGTGGTAAAATTTTAAGTGAGAACATAAATATGTCATCTCCTTTTCTTCCAACGAGAAATATTATTCTTTTCTTTCGCTTATGGAGTATACCTAATACCAGAAAATATTGATAATAATGAGACTTTGGAACATTTGAAATCGTCAAAATTTTACTGCAATTTATTCTGGACTGTATAATTTGTATTTGTACCTTCAGAAAATTAAAGCGCCGCCAATATTGTAAATATTTTAGATTTTTATATAAAAAAATATTTTACTCTGTTTATGAAAATTATCACTTTTTCGTAATGAATGCATACAGGGTAAGGCGACAAGTCGATTCTTCAAGGAAAATGTATTATATGCTGTAGATATTGCATTTTGAATCTTTTATTCTAAAGTTTTTTTAACAGTACCAATATGGCGTCCCGACAACCCGTCGTAAATATGGCGGATATATAATTAAGTGCCAAACGGACACTATAAAACCAATATGTAAACTTTACTGCGCTGAAAACTGCTCTGAAACTTTAATATAAATTTGAGGAACATTACGGCGCAAAGGTATTGTTATATAACTTTATTGAGTGTTAACAGTTACCAATATTGATACTATATAACTTATGGTGACGCTTATTACTACAAGTGACGATAATCTCGTATAATAAAAACCACCACTCTTACATAACTTCCAAGTTCCAGCTAACGGGCAACACGCGTATCATAACCTCAAACAACATTTCGTGCCATGCTCGAATTATTTGTGTATAGTTTTTTTTTGAAGTGTAAACTTTTTTAGGCGCGTTGCGCTGATTGTAGGCAGTGAACAAGACTGACCCGTCACGCTCGGATAGGAGCAATAATTAATAATTCTTCCAAAAAAATTGTGGCGCCATCTATTTGACGACATTTTAAGCGACACCTTAAGCAAGATTCAAGCGCCATCTATTTGAACCACATCGACATTCATATTGGCAGTTCGGAATTGTTTGTATTTAAACCAAAAAACGCAATAAATGTACTATAAATTTATAAATCTAAGAATAAATACCTCATGTTTGCCATGTCTAAGAATATAATAACTTAATTTTAGGGAAAGGTGAGTAATAGTTACGTACATGAAATGCTAAAATTAATTAGGTAATCTATCTTAGGTTAGGTATGATACCAATGACATTAATCAATAATATTTTTTTTATTGAAGTGTAAACTTCTTTAGGCGCGTTGCGCTGATTGTAGAGAGTGAACAAGACTGACCTGCAACGCTCGGATATGTAACGCTCTTCGGATAAAGTCGGCTAAGGGAATAAGATAAATAAATATATCATATAGAGCTATTTAATTTCAATTAAATTGAAATTTAAATGAATAAATAAAGTCATGTCCCAGAACAGATTCGATCCCAAGACCGCACGGTTATGAAGCCGATATGTTACCATCAGACCAAGCGAGGGACCGTAAGCAAGTATTTATATTGTCTATTTATACATACACATACGTCCGAACCGACCAAACGAAACGGACGTTCGCGTAAATGTAATAAATGTGAGAATATGTTTTAATTAATACTCTTATATATGGGTATAGTCCATCGATGTTAATATTAACACTAACAGCTGGGAGGTTTCCAATTTTCGAAAACCACCTCTTCTGACATAATGCAAAGCCTTAGTGCGAGTATTGACACCCGTCAGCTAGATTCTCAACTCTAACTGAAGTTGGTGTCTCTAATAATGTTCTCGGATCCTGAGGTACTATATTTCGTACACTAGTATTCCAAAGTTTAAAAAGTGACTTCAAAGCACACTACCGGATATTGCGTTCGTTCGCGCAAATTTTTAGACTGTCTCTTACTATCTGATTTTTCGTACGTTCACTTCCAAAGTTTGCATCGATTCTGGTTCTTGATCATCTTCATCAAGTAGTTCAACCAGCCAATTATTTCTATTTTCTTCAACGTCATCTCCGTCAATATTATTAGGCGGAAGTGGTGAAAAACAAGCTTTATAAAACTTACCATCTGAACACATACTAGAATTTACCGTTATTTTCAACATAATCAGCATTGAAAACAGCGGATTTGTTGGTTATGTCATCACTTCTCTTAGGTTGTACATTAGATACGGATGGTACAGAATGCAAGATTCGGATCAAATTTCGTTGCACATTTGGGCGAAAGTACTACTGGATTTAATTTTTTACCAACTTTTTTCATTTTGCGCTATTAAACACCAAAGCACATGTACGTCTCTACTCAATTAAACCCGTATGTGTGACCTACTAGTAACGAAACGTTTCTATACGATACCAATGGCTTCATATTGATTTATAAAAGGAACCTTGGTTATCAACTTAAAAATTACATATGAATTGAAGTTTTATTGCAGTGTTTTCGAACAGCAATAATCTCCAGATTTTATAAAGTAACTGCTATTTCTATAGGGACAGTAAGTTTTATATTTATCACAGTAAACAACTGTATGAGAACTGAACACTATTGGTTTTAAAAATTGGTAACTGCAACTATTATAAAAACTCATTATATAACCTATAGCAACCGTTATTAAAAGTGATTCAAGTTAGTGATGTAAATGTTTCTGTTGCCACTTTATAAAACCGAAAGCTCTTCGGCCTTTTAGTGATTTTATATAACCCCTATAAAACTTCGTAACGTATTAGTAGCCTTATAAACCTGCAATATAAATTCGCAACCTGAATAAAACCCTTATAAAACTAGCAGATACTTAAGGTTATGGAAATTGTTTGTTGGGATATAACTTGGTGAACAATGTGGTGGATTCGCCGGTACTATTGTTCTATGTCAACTGTGAGATGGCATTCAGGGCCACGCGTTCCACTGACACATTCTCGATGTCCAAACCGAGAACTAACATGCTTTTAAGGGCGCCTCTCTCTCATATGGTAACAAATATGTAATGGATATTTTCCTGATTGTTTCATGCAAGCTGATAACCCCTGATGTAGTAGATCATGTTATTTTTATTTAATATGTTTTTTATGTTTTATAATTTTAATTTCAATTTATTATTAGTTTGTAGGGAGCAACTACAACATGTACTATCTAAACTTATATATGTAATTCATTCCGTAAATGGAGTTTGAATCTTTGTTGGGTAATAAATATATTATTATATTATATATTATAATAATGCATTTTATAGAAAAGTGTGTAATTCTTCTTCTGGACTAATACATACTTATGTATCTATTTGCATATTGTCTTAATGAATCTCTTATACGTAATTAACATATTCCTATTAAGAATTGAGGCATCGGATAAAATTAACAAATAATAAAAAGTAAGTACTTGATAACGTATTGTGTATGAATTACATATTTATCATAGTCTTGATCGCATTTGATATCTTTTTATTTATATAAGAGAAAATATATAAATAATACAGCCACGTATTTTTGCATTACATTTTAATCTTTAGTGAGGCATTCTTTCATAAATCACGTACACATACGTAATTTCGTTATATTATATATATCTTGTCGAATTATAGTGTTTTTGTATTATTTTTAACAGTTTCAAAATCTATAATTAGATAGCGATATGGACTTATCAGGAAAAGTGGCTTTAGTGACTGGTGCAGCCAGAGGAATTGGAAAAGGTTGTGTGGAAGAACTTTTACTAGCTGGAATAAAGGTACTAAATGATATATTAAAAATTCGCATATTACCTCTAAGACTACCATTCATGTTCGAGAATATTAATTAGTGCATAATTGCACTGAACTTATCCCAGACTGATAACGAAATTTTCGTTTGATTATGTTAAATTATCATTCCTTTCACAACATTTACGACTAAGTTTAATCAGCTATCAATCTATATCTGATTATTTAGTTATATTTATCGATTACTAATAAATCTATCCTTCTCTATTTTAGGGTGTAACAATTGCAGATATTAATAAATTAGGCGAAGAAACCACCAAAGAACTAAATGAAAAATATGGAAGTAAGAAAGTAATTTTCGTCGAAACAGATGTTACGAAAAAGGATAGTTTTGAAAGTAAGTTTTTTTCGGACTTAATAAAATACAGTTATTTATGTCTTTTATATTAATTTTCAGATGCTTTTCGAAAAACTGTAGATAATTTTGGTAATATAGATATTTTGATTAACAATGCGGGTTTAATGAATGAAATAAATTGGGAAATATCAATACAAGTGAATTTGGTAAGTACGTCAATATATTCACTATTCACACAATAAGGTGAAAGTATAGTATTTTTTACTTTTTTATAGTAAAGCATTAAATACAAAGACATCCACAGAAACTAAATATTTTATTAGTGTATGAAGAAGTTGATATATTTTCGAATATAATTTTACCATTCCGGCACATCACAATACTGAGGAATAGTTTATTCTCACTTCATACAACGAGGCTGTCTATAGAGTCATAGCCTTTTACTTTCTTATACGTAGTATAAGGAAGTATTGTGATGACGAAAATTTTCGACCTTGCGATTTTTGCAGATGTCCACGTTTTGAAGTAGACCGGAAGTACCCTAATACCAAAAAAGTCGTTTTTAAAACATCTCTCTCCCCCCCCTCCCCCCTCTCCCCCCCTCTCTCTCTCTCTCTCTGTGTGTGTGTGTGTGTGACCACGATAGCGATCAAACCACTGTAAATATCAATTCCAAATTTTGTATTTACGTGTATAATATCTCTCTTGAGATCTGATTAGTTTTTCAGTAAAATCGGTTGACCGGAAGTAGTAGTTTACTTCAGTGAAAAAAATTTTGCCAATATTTTGTCAACTACTAAGTTTAGACTAATTTGTAAAGAATTCATATGTACTTAAAATTGAAATTGTGAACAATTTTATTAAAAAAGTTTTTCGAAATTCCTACCGGAAGTAGGTACTCTTATCGAAAATCCGTTTCTTGCAAATATTTTGCAAGTCATGCTTTTTAGACAGGTACGTTACGAATATAAAAGTATTTAGAATTTCATTTCCAATATCTTTTGTTTAAAGAAATTTTCAAAATTCGGACCAGAAGTATCACTTTTACTCTTACCGAATAACGATTTTTTGCAAATGTCGTAAATTATGCATTCTATATATATTTATGAAGTGTACAAAAGTATCTAGAGTTTGATTTGGAATATTTTTTGTATAAATGAAATTTCATTCACTTTCATACGTATAAGAAAGTCGTGTGGTGGCCACACCTCATTTTTTACTTTCTTATACGTAGTATGAGGAAGTATTGTGATGACGAAAATTTTCGACCTCGAGATTTTTGCAGATGTCCACGTTTTTAAGTCCCCTGATACCAAAAAGTGAGGTGTGGCCACCACACGACTTTCTTATACGTATGAGCGTTTCAAACTGTACAATTTTAAGAATTTTTTAATACAAAACTTATTCAAAATCCTATTCTAAGTACTTTCATTGTCTTAATAAATCGCTATAGAATGCATACTTTGCAAGATATTCGAAAAAAAGTGCTACTCGCTAATAGTAAAAGTGCTACTTCCGGTCCGAATTTTGAAATTTCATGTATACAAAAAATATTGCAAATATAACTCTAAATACTTTTGTACTCTTAATAAATATATATAGAATGCATAATTTACGACATATTTGCCAAAAATCGCTATTCGGTAAGAGTAAAAGTGTTACTTCCGGTCCGAATTTTGAAATCTTTTTTATACAAAAGATATTGAAACCTATGTTTTAAATACTTTTATACACGTAACATGCCTATCTAAAAAGCTTGACTTGCGAAATATTCGCAAAAAACCGATTTTCGATAAGAGTAAAAGACCTACTTCCGGTAGGAATTTCGAAAAACTTTTTAAATAAAATTGTTCTCAATTTTAATTTTAAGTACATATTAATTCTTTATAAATTTGTATAAACTTAGTATTTGACGAAATATTGGCAAATTCGATTTTTTCACTGAAGTAAACTGCTACTTCCGGTCTACCGATTTTACTGAAAAACTAATCAGATCTCAAGAGGGAGATTAGACACGTAAATACAAAATTTGGAATTGATATCTACAGCGGTTTGACCGCTATCGTGGTCACACACACACACAGAGACAGACACAGAGACAGACACACAGACAGACACACAGTCACACAGACACACAGACACACAGACATTTTTTAAAAACCACTTTTTCGGTATCAGTGAACTTCAAAACGTGGACATCTGCAAAAATCTCGAGGTCGAAAATGTTCATCATCACAATACTTCCTTATACTACGTATAAGAAAGTAAAAGTGGTTTTTAAAAAATGTCTGTGTCTGTGTGTCTGTCTGTCTGTGACCACGATAGCGGTCAAACCGCTGTAGATATCTATTCCAACCTTTGTATTTACGTCTATAATCTCCCTCTTGAGATCTGGTTAGTTTTTCAGTAAAATCGGTAGACCGGAAGTAGTAGTTTACTTTAGTGAAGAAATCGAATTTTGCAAATATTTCGTCAATTACTAAGTTTAAACAAATTTATAAAGAATTGAAATGTACTCAAAATTAAATTTGAGACAAATTGTCTTAAAAAAGTTTTTCGAAATTCCAACCGAAAGTAGGTCTTTTACTCTTATCGAAAATCAGTTTTTGCGAATATCTCGCAAGTCATGTCGGCAGGTACATTACCAGTATAAAAGTATTTAAATTATAATTTTAAATATCTTTTGTATAAAAAAAATTTCAAAATTCGGACCGGAAGTACCACTTTCACTCTTACCGAATAGAGATTTTTTGCAAATATGTCGTAAATTATTATGCATTCTATATATATTTATTAAGAGTACAAAAGTATTTAGAATTAGATTTGCAATATTTTTTGTATACATGAAATTTCAAAATTCGGACCGGAAGTAGCACTTTTACTCTTAGCGAGTAGCACTTTTTTTGGAATATCTTGCAAAGTATGCATTCTATAGCGATTTATTAAGAGAATGAAAGTACTTAGAATAGGATTTTGAATAAGTTTTGTATAAAAAAATTCTTAAAATTGTATTGTATGTTATAAGAAAGTCTTATATATAATTGAACGTAACTATTAAAATTTTTCTAGAAAGTTATTAACTTAAACATTTTTAAATCTTAGGTTCAATTACATAAAAACAGATTTTAATGTGTAATTGTAACAAATTCCAGCAACACTGCTGGAATTTTTTTTAAAATGAATCAAAAGCGAATGTCTGGAAAAGAGCTAGGTACATTATTTTGTTTTTTATTGAATGGTGTCCGATACGTAATATTCTCTTTCTCTCTCCCCTTCTCCGTCTCCCCCCACTCCCTCCCCATTCTCTCTATAATTAAACTTATTAACGCCTAAATTTCACCCTCCAGGTTGGCCAAATTTACAACATCATATTCAGTCGAGTATGCATTGAGCCTTTGTTTATTTGTGTTCTAAATTTCATTTTGATATCTCGTAAATGAAAGCTGTTCTACAGTCCAGAATTTTCATTAGCGCATATGGCGCCACCCTTTTACCTTCTACCCGACAGCAGTTAGTCGACACCTCTGCGTAAGGCCCCTGAAATGAAATGAAATTCCACTAATCATAATAGCTGGTATAAATTGTTTATTTCTTTTCATTTATTAAAAATGTAACGACACTTTTTATTGATAGAATTTATAGCAAAGTTTCTAGAACTTCTGGTGATAACTAGTATTGAAATAAAGGTATACAATATTTTTATAGTAAAACATGCAATTATATCTATGCGTGAAATTAACCACAGTCAAACATTGATATATATTACATTACACTAGACATGGAGATAGAAGACTAGCGCAGTAATACGTTTATACCTTTTTAGTTCGGTTTTCTTTCCTTTGAATGTACTTGCTATCGGAGTCCGTCAGTTCGACCACGCTAATGACCTGACGTTAATCCGACCCTACAGTTCGACCACGACCTTGCGAGGAAAGGATTAACCGTAGATTAACTAAACTTTCAAATGATAATGTAACTAGGTAACGGATGCGACAATTTTGAAACACATATTGGAAAATAAAAATCAGTCTTTTAAAACATAAAATTTTATTTTACAAAGGAATCACAGGCAAAATCACATTTTATAGTTTGTCAATATAAATGTATAATTACACATGTATCAAAATATATACACAAATTTTACAATGGAGGCACAGGAAAAAATCACATTTCATAGCTGCTCAATATAAGTGTATAGTATAAATGTATAATTACATATGTATCAAAATATGTACAAAAATTAATTTAAGGTAAATAATGCAACGACAAACTTTTTACAAATTCTAATTTGCTTAACCTACCTAACATATATTTTTCTATCATCATTTTGATGAAAACTTGTTTTTTTCTAATATGATACCTATGTTTTTTAATATTGTGTTTTGCAGAATTTATTTTAATATAAGTTTCTGTCTGAAAATTGAGCAAAATATCTACAAAGGAGAAAATATTCGGATGTGCTGAATAGAAATTATTGTTAAATTTATTATGGAAAGATTCGCATGAATTTGTGGTTCGATGCCTACTGTCAGTGGTAGAAGCCCACATATATGGCGGAAAAGATGAATTTTCATCTATATAATTGTCTACAATGTAGTCACAGAATTTTATAACTCTGTCATCCATAAGAATCGCAGAGTATATTTCCTCCGAAAAGAATATATATACCCCTTTAATGACCATCCCGTACGTGGTCGAACTGAAGGGTGGAATTAACGCAACCATTTTTGAGTGAAAGATTGTCCAGGTACCCGTGGTCGAACTGACCGGCGCCCCTGCTATAAACCAATTGAATAACATTATTCCACCTAAATATATTCTTTTGAATTCTGAACAAAATAATTCAAAACATTTGCTAAAAATTTAACAGCGTCATTAAATTTTGCCCTTTAACTACCGTTTGGAAATTTGAAAACATAAAATTCTTTAAATACCACAGTCAGGAATAGAGGTTCTAATGTATTGGCGTACTGTCAAGAAGTAATCGCACTTCTATCAGTTTCCTGCGTCGTTACACTTTAATAAAGTCTCTATGACTATTTATTTTGCTTGTGTAATACCCTCCTGTTACTCGTATGTGGTTATCACTGTTTTTCCAATATCAAATATCTTGGGAGAGCCGGGGGAGGTCGATATATCACATCACTGACCCTTCTTTTTCGATTCTGAATTACAGTGATGGGTCTACGTTCTTCCAGCTCATAACAGAATTAAAAATACGTAAAATATAGTTCGTTCCTACAAAATGCCATTCACGACACTTGATTGTGATTTCTATACAACTGCCTTAAATCTACTATTTTACGTTTATTCAGCCTTGGAACTTCCCATGCCAATACATTTTTCACATCACAACTTCGTTTAAGCACCCAAAATATAGAACCTTCTTTGAAAGATCGTATAGGTACATTCATATAACATTTATCAGCTGTAAAATACTTTCGACTTATTGAGTATAACTTCCTGTAATTTTGAAAGATAAAAACTGTATAAAATTATCGAGTGTAGAGTTATTGAAGGTTAGCTAATGTCTTTATTTGTTTTCTTATGTGAATTAGTTCCAGAATATTTCTAATTTTGTCATTTTCTTTTTACATATAATCTTTGTATCATAAAATTTTCTTTTGATTAAGTAATAAAGATAATATTTATATATACCGGGCTCTTTTTTTATCATTACACATAGCATTTTCCCTATGTGTAATGATAAAAAAAAATTGTCAATGCATTAGCGATATAGTCACTGTATAGTAGACAACCAGTTATACACTCATATTTTGACAAGCAGGAACAGTGAGCTGTCATAAGATTTTTATCAGTCACTTTTCGTTAAACTTTTTATTAAAATTATAAAATAAAAATTGAGTTTGTAGCAGAAACACTGTACGATACACGTGTTAAAATGTTCTTTTATTTTGCTTATTTTAAATCGCTCCAGTTCCTAATCACCCTCGTGTCGCAAATCTTACTCGCAAAATAAAATAGCACTTTTAACAATTATATCGTAAATAACTAATTTTGTACAATTTTTCTTACAATTTTAAAATTCGAAATATATCACGTCGTCAACATCATAATTGCTACATTACGGATCTCCCGCCATTTCCCACTTGCCGCGTAACGTTGATACAAATAAAATAATATTCTAGAGATCCGTTTCTCTTACTTCTACCATAAATTATTTGTACGGAAAAAATAAACTTTGCAGCGTACATAAAACCTTTTACATTTATTACGAAACTGTTAAAATTTAGCGCGAAAGTATTTGATTCGGCAATAATATCTACTTGTACTGGTAACACTGGGCGATACAGAGCAAAATAAAGCTTAGAAGAATTAGGTTTTAGGTATATGTTTTTAATAAAGAAAATGCAGAATATCACTTGGAACAAAATAATTAGTTTATTATAACAATTAAACGAACTTAAATGTGAAGTCTAATATCATAACAAGTTCTCGAAATGTCCACCTTGTCTTTCAAGGCAATAAGCAAGGCGATCTTAAAAGCAACGAAGTGTATTTCTAATAAATTCTGGCCCTATTTCATTACATGCAGTACGTATACGCTCTTTTAGTTCATTCAAGTTGCGTATTCGTACATTGTTGTAAATTTTACTTTTTAGGTAACCCTAAAGAAAATAGTCATTTGGAGATAAATCAGCTGATCTTGGAGGCCATAGTATGGGACCAAATCTACCAATCCACCGTCTTTGAAATAAGTTATTTAAAAAATTCCTGATAGCGTTAGCAGAATGTGGCGGGGCCCCATCCATTTGGAACCAGGGTTCATCAACATTCATCATCTCAATTGATGGAATATATGGTCTCTCAACAAATTCAAATATTTCACTGCAGTGAGGTTACCGTCAATAAAAAATGGGCCAATAAGTCTATCGCTTATTATTCCAATCCAGACATTAACTTTTTGAGGGTACTGTGTTCGGGTCAGGTTTTGAGCGTGAGGATTTGTACGGGACCAGTACCTAATGGATTAATGGATAGGAAATTTAATAATTTTTCATGGATAAATGTAGGGTACAAACCGAAAGTTCTGAGAGTTGACTTCACCGTTTACGGTAAATGTAGCCTCAACAGTAAAAATTATTTTATTTAAAATTTCTTGGTTTTCATTTAACATGTTAAACATTATTTCACAAAACTCAGTTCGTTTTGTTTTATCCTCTTCGAAAAGCTCTTGATGATTTGATATTTTATATGGCCTATATTTAAATTCTTTCAGAGTTTAGTATACCGAACTGTACGATACTCCAAAATGTTTAGCTACATCTAAAAGCGATCCTACAGACCGTTCCTCTACGTAACACAGGATATTTAATTTCATGTCTTCTGTTCGAACATGATTGATTCTATTTCTTTTTTGTGAGAATTTAGAACACAACTATCTTCTTGAATTTTTTTAAAAAAGTTCAGAATTGTTTTTGCACAAGGTATAGGCCTGTCTGGATAATTGACGGAAAACATGTCTCTAACTTGCCTTAAACTATTATTTTTCTGGTACCACATTACTATTGCCACCTTTTCATTTCTGTTGTATTTATCCATGATTTATAAATAAGTTATCTATTTTTTAATAAAATGTATTTAATTTATGACTTATGTTCGAATAAAAATTCAGAAATAGTAGACATAATAGTTATTTATGTACCAAGTCAGTAAAGTGATACTTTATCGAACGAGTCTGATTTACGAGCCAAGCGAGTGAAGCGAGCGCGGCGAGTAATAGACGAGTTCGGTAAAGGTACTTTACTGACGTTGTTAATTTAAGAAATAAAGATATAATAACTTATGACAGTTTATGACAGTGACAAACGATTTATGTTTAAAGTCATCAGTCATGGCTACGCTGACAGATATTAGCGGCAGGTAAAGTACTTTATTGTACAGTACGATAAAGTGTTTCTTTACCTCCGTAAAACGCTATGGTAACGCATCACTTTACTGACGGTTGGCGATAAAAAATGTTTTACCCGTCATGGCAACCTGATTTAAAAATTAAGTATGCTATACGTAAATTCTTCATTGGTGTATAACTGGTTGTCTACTATAGAGTGACTATATCGCTAAAGCATTGACAATTTTTTTTTATCATTACACATAGGGAAAATGCTATGTGTAATGATAAAAAAGAGCCCGGTATATATATATATATATATATATATATAATATATATATATATGTAAACCGTTTGATTTCTGTATTGTTTAAGTTCATTAACAGCTGCTAAACTATGAAAACAAATTATTTTATATATATATATCACACTTTCTCTTTCTTGTGTAAATCAACATAGTAGTAGTGGAATATTTGCACTGTCCGCTAGTTTTATATATTTATACAATACAAATTTTAGGTTGGAACAATAAATGGAATACTTCTGGCAATCGAAAAATATTTTCCTCAATATAAAAGTGGTGATAAAGCGTATGTAATCAATGTTTCATCAATCGCTGGACTTGTTCCAGCAGAACTTGCACCAATATATGATGGTACAAAACACGGAATCATTGGTATTACGCGATCATATGGAATAAATAGGCAACTTCGTAAAGATGGAATACATATGATGGCATTATGTCCTGGGTCAACCGATACTGTAATGGTGGATTACATGGGGGAAACTGTACAGTATAAATATGCATTCGATGAGTTAATGTCTAATTTTCATGAAGTGAAACAGCAGTAAGTATTTCCAATATTATCATTATTTTTCTAAAATTCTTCAATTTGAAGGGTTTCAGTAGTCGGTAAAGCAGCTATCCAAGCGATTGCAGATTCTGATAGCGGATCGGCGTGGTGCATCAATGAAGGTGCTATCTACAAAGTTAACTTTGCCAGCTTACAAAGATTATTAGGAAAGGAATGACGGCAATAGTTGGGTTTATAAATAAAATAATTGTTTTTCTTACAAATGTTTTTTTTCTCTAAACTGATATGTACAGAACTTGATGTCATATAATATTATGAAAAGTATAAATAATATCATAATAAAAATGATTTACACAGTTTTCAATATTTATTACCAGCAGGCCAGTTAATCAGGATGCAAATGCAGTCGTCAAAATAGAAAATCATATGAACGATTTACCTAATATTGTTGAGGAAATAGATTAATGTTCTGTGGATGTATTATTTCACATATGCTATATATGATAAAAGAAACTGTAAGTGAATTCATCACCTGAACTTACATACAAACGTGATTGTAAACGAATCTGAAAAGCGAAAATGTATTAAAATGTACCAACCAATACAGTTTAAAATATGTTTTAGAGTTTCACTTATAAGTGATGATGTCTTCTTACAAGAAAACCTAAAAAAGAAATTTGATTTGTTAGTTAATAAGGTTTCCCAAATATATTTTAAATAAGCTAATTTATAGTTCTAATTTCATTGATGGTCCGGTGACATTAGATATTTAAAATTAACATATATACGTGGCTTAACAGAAAAAATAATTTCTTATTTTAAACCTTTCAATAACATAAAAATCGCTAATTATAACATGTTAACTAAAAAAAATCATGTACCCTAGCAATACATTCACATAATTTAAATCACAATTTTCAATACGAGAATTCAATTGTTATGGATTTTGAATTACACCATAAAAAAGGTTATTTCTAGAAATAATCCATATTAATAGAAATGTTGCTATTAATTTCATATCTGATATTAAACAGTAGAATAGAGAAAATTATTTTACGCATTGATGATGATTTGAATTATACCTGTATGATGTTTTAATAGTAGTTGCCAAAAATTGTATTATGTTTTTGTCAACTTTAATTTATAGTTGTAAGTTTATATATATATATATGAAACTTACCCGTAAATTTATTGTTTTATGTTATTGTGTATTCATAATACCTTACAAGGTATTTTCAATACCATAAAGTATACTTTTTATTAATTTTGTTAATGTTATAGCATTTATAAATAAAATTAAACTAATCTTTTTTGTAATACCTACTGTCAAAAACCGAGAACAGTACCAAAGTAAACAATTTTTCTTGAGATGATTGAAATAAAACGAAACACCAATTTAATACAGTGACTGAAATTGATGGTTTATCAAAAATCTATGTTCATATTTTATAACGTAAACATATTAACATATATAATATATTTATAGTGTGCGTTTGGACAAATTTTCAAAATGACATTTATTTCTAAATTTGATTTTTGACAGTATTACAAAAAGGATTGGTTTAATTTTATATATAAATGCAATAACATTAACAAAATTAATAAAAAGTATACTTTATGGTATTGAAAATACCTTATTATGAATACACAATAACATAAAACAATAAATTTACAGGTAAGTTTCAAAGGCTTACACCAAGAGAAAGATATATATTTTATTATAAAAGACCAAGAAATAGTTTTATTTATTTATAGTCGGACGTAAGGGGTTGGCGCCATATGAGCTAATGTAAATTCCGGCGATGTAAGGTATTTGTTAAAATAAAACAAACAGCAGAAATTCTTGTTTTTCTTATTATGTTTTTGCATTAAATTGAATACAAAGGATTAATTAAGCCTTCGTTGGGAGTACTTTCTTATAATTCGAATTATTTACTCCTACATTTCACTCTCAAAGTTGGCAATATTTACAACATCATAACAGAGTTTCAGAAACTTTATTTTAATAACTAATTCCAGTCGAGCATGCATTAAGCTTTTGTTTATGTGTGTTTTAAAAGCAGCACTAATGTTTTAACGAAACTTTGTAAAGTTCAGAATTTACATTAGCGTATATGGCGCCACCCCCTTACGTCCTACCTCACGGCAGTTAGTCGGCACCTCTGCATAAGCCCCCTTAAAAATTGAAAAAATCTACACATGTAAAACAACAAACAGAAAAACAAGAAAATGGGTGTGCTTAAAACCACACAGCAGAAGTGTAAACTTCATCAAGGCGAGGTTAATAATACGAAATACAACTTCTTTTTTTTTCGTTCTATATTACATTTAAAAAATATCAAACTATATTTTATGAAGAGAGATAATGTCTCATACACACACAACAAACTTTTTGGTTAATCGTCCGCGAAGTTACCAATTCGCGAACGCAACACAGTTCGCGAAATACATTTTGCGGCCATTGCTATGGCAGCGGTCTTTAAAGTAAATACACATTTTGACACATGTTTAATCACACATTCTACGACTTATTTTGACAACTATCAAGTATTTGTAGTTTATTATTGTTCACTGCCTACAATCAGCGCAACGCGCCTAAAGAAGTTTACACTTCAAAAAAACGTCAAACATAAGAAACGTTAAATGGTGAACGCGTAGGTAATACTTATGCGTCTATAATGTACACAGAGTTTGTTGCGTGTGCATATCCGTGTGATAAACATGTCAATAGGTTTTGTTCGGAAGCGTATTGATGATGCATTGTCTATTTTTGAGCTGTACTCGTGTTTAATTTATCGTTCTCGTTACGTTCGTTATTAACAAAAAAGCATATATTGAACTCAAACTGATAGTATCAGATTTGAAATTTATGGAATTTGAGTTATTATTAATTTCCACCATCTCCAAAGACTCTAAATCTCTGATTATTTACCGTCTGAAGGACTTTAATACTTTCAACATTGGGCGTATGATTATTATTGTTCATGTGTGTGGATAAAGCACATCTATTCTTTCCAGTCCGTATATCACTTTTATGTGTAGTGAGTCTGGTTTTCAGCCATGTTGATGTGTGACCTATATATACTTGATTGCATTCATTACAAGGTATGCGATAAATAACATTTGACTGGAAAGACAGAGGTGTCACATCCTTCGTTCTGCTAAAAAAAAATTATTGGGTTATAATTATAGAAAGCTAATTTTATTGTCGCGAATCAACACTCTGTATAGTACTAGAATTATTACAGCGGTAATCTGAATCCTGATTTACCTAGCACTGAGACGATAGTGTCTAAAGGACATCCTGTCTGTCCGTTCGATGAGTGCAACAGAAGTTGATCGAACCGACAGAATGTGCAAATTCTGCAAGGTATGACGGACTCGGCGTTGCCGAGGTAATAAAAAGACACATTCCGAACGGAATGATACAATTCATAAGTGATCTTCCGATAGTAGGATCACTTGTGATCCTTCGCAGTACTTCTTATTTTGGTCATCTAGTTGTTATTAGTGTTTTATAAATAAATGTGTTACAATTAGTGTTTTATTGAGACGACTCAATCTCCTCGCCTTCTTGAGAGAAAGTCAGGCCTGCGGAGAATTATAGGTAGGTACCTTTTGCTTTTGATATTTTATAATTATAAAGCGAGTGCTCCCCCCAGAGCAAAACCCCCGTCACGGGTTTAGACCTGCGACATTAACGTTAAAGCCCACCGTGACATTGTGGTGGAGGCACGTTAATATCTTCACCGTGTCATCATTTGTAAACAGGACGTGGGAGAGTCTTTCAGACACACCAGTGATGTAAGGAAACCTGACGTATTTCAGATTTCCTCGTGTAACAGTAGTATTTTTGATGGTCAAATTGTGACGGTGAGAGTTGGAAAAAATCAGTTTGTTTATTAAGCTATAGGAACAATTTGCTCAATATGTTGAGTTTTTTTTTGTCTAAAAGAGGGGTGACTTATTCTAGACACTCTATGTTTCATGCCTAAAACCATATTTATTTATTATTATTTTTTTGGCTGATTGAATGATAGTTTAACATTCTGTCTGAGTTACTGGGTTTTCTATACCAATCTATCATTAGATGGTTATTATTTCTAATGATTCTAGTGTCAAGGAAGGGCAAACCTCCCTCATTCTCGCGTTCAATAGTAAACTGAATGTTAGGGTGAAAAGAATTGAAAATCTTCAAAGTGGCATCAATTTCAGACATGGGCAGAGCGCAAGTCAGCTCATCAATATACTTATAAATAAAAGCAAACTCAAATGGTAAAACCTTCAGTACGTTATCTAGACAAAAGTCCATTACTAAGTTTGCAAGAATCGGGCTAAGTGTTGTTGTTTTACATATGTAGATTTTTTTTGGACGTGTTTATCAGATATTTATTTTAAAATTTACATCGTAGTTTTGTTTATTTGGAGATGTACGTGTTGATGTTAGTGTTAAATGTATTTTAGTAATATGATAAAATTATAAGTACATATTTGCAAAAAATCGCTGTTCAATATCAGCAAAAGTGTTACTTCCGGTCCGAATTTAAAAAAAAATATATACAAAAGGTATCGAAAATTAAATTCTAAATACTTTTATACTCCTAACGTACTTATCTAAAAGGCATGACTTGCAAAATATTCGCAAAAAAACTGATTTTCGGTAAGAGTAATAGACCTACTTCTGGTAGACATTTCGAAAACTTTTTTAATAAAATTCTTCTCAAATTTAATTTTGAGTACATATGAATTCTTAATAAATTTGTTTAAACTTTGTAGTTGACGAATAATTGGCAAAATTCAATTTTTTCACTGAAGTAAAGTACTACTTCCGGTCTGCCGATTTTACTGAAAATCTAATCAGTTTTGTTTTCGGAATCAGGGGACCTCAAAACGTGGACATCTGCAAAAATCTCGAGGTCGAATATTTTCATCATCACAATACTTCCTTAAAATTACGTATAAGAAAGTAAAATAGAGGAATATTTTAATTACTGCCTTAATGCAACTACGTAATTAATCCTTTCAAATTACCTTCTAATGTAGTAAATCGTTAATTCTTAACTATGTTAAAATTTGATACCGCCATCATATTCTTAGACAGTATTTGAAAAATTACAAGAGTTATCGTTCGAAACCAGCAATTCACTCAATCGTTTCACCGTTTTCGATACTTCTGGGCATGTCTTTATGAATGGAATCATCTATTTTTTTTTTTTTGATAATTTGGAAATTGAATTACGACATTGATGTAGTGGATCGGAACTAATTTAAAATAAATAACAACACACAAATATAAATAACAAGCTAAACGAAGTCATAATTTTTGGTTACATAATGAATTCAAGGTTAAATTTATATTAAACAGTTTTAAATAAAACATATATGTGATATTATTATATGTACAGATAACAATATCACATATATGTTTTTAAATAAAGATAACTGCCTACGTAAAGTTAAAATCTTCGAAAATAAATACGATCATATTGTTTGTTAAATAGGTCATATATTTTCTACAAAGGTGAACAAGTAAATACTAATTTTAACTGTTAAATAATTTGAGTTGCGAAATATTACGTAATAAGTAGTAGAGTAACATCTAAGATAATCATATATGTGCATAATCGGTTACCTTGATTATTTTCGTTATAAAATTCTGTAGCTGTTTTGTGATGAACTCACTATTATAATACATATCGACATGATGGATTTATCCAGGAAAGTGGCTCTTGTAACAGGAGGTGCTTCAGGAATTGGTGAAAGTTGCGTGGAAGAACTTTTACGGAATGGAATAAAAGTATGTAATATAAAAATACGTTATTGTAGTTGTTCAAATTAAGTTATTACAAACTTTCTTCTGTAGGGTGTTATTATAGTGGACATTAATGAAAAATTAGGAGATGAAGTTACAAAGAAATTCAATGAAAAGTATGGAAAAAACCGGACAATTTTTGTGAAAGCAGATGTTAGTGATCAGAATAGCTTCGAAGGTAATGTGAAGTAGAGACTGAAAATTATACAAATCTAAAAATGTATTTTATTGCTTAGATGCGTTTGAAAGAGGGGTAGAGACATACAATAACTTGGATATTCTGGTTAATTGTGCGGGCATTGCTAATGAAATTATGTGGGAGAAAACCTTACACATTAACTTGGTAAGTAAAATTTTGACTTTCCAATATGTATAGTAGGTATAAGGAACTACTGTGATAATGAAAATTTTCGAACTTGGAATTTTTTCAAATATCTACGTTTAGAAGTCCCCTGATATCGAAAAAGTTCTTTAACTTTCATTCTTCTTTGGAGAATGTCAATATTTCTGTTTTTTTATATTAATATTCATTCCAATGTATTTCTATATTTCTTTAGCAGACATTTTTATTAGGAGCTGGAATTATCAAGTCGTCAGCACACATAAATTCCTTGGCTCGTACTTGTATTCCTCTACCTTGTCCATCAATACTCTCTATACACGAAATTATATTGAAATAAATTTTAACATAATAATAAAACGCAATTCAGATTTTTAGTATCCCTCAAGTGATTGTCACAATAAATCCCCGTGATGCGAGCATTAATAAATATTAAAAAAAATAACGGACCAATATTTGACTATGCTTCAATCTTGCATTGAATGAAAATGATTTGTATCCACTGAAGGTAATAGTACTGCATTTTGAGTTAAACGTATGATGAAAAAAATGTCACCAGTGAAGTTCTAAAACCGAAGAAGATTAGTTTTTCTAGTTATTTCTATAAAAGCGTATACCTTACAAAAATAAAACCAATTAATGAAAATTGGTAGGTTAATGTGATTTGCGTTTTATTATTATCAATCCTTATTGTTTTAATTTTATGAATACACGCCGAATTTATAATGAAGTATTTAACAACATACGTATTTTTTTAAGTTTGGAACAACATATGGATGTCTCTTGGCAATAAATAAATACTTTCCGAAATACAAAAGTGGAGCAGAGGCGTATATAATAAACATTAATTCTACTGTCAGTTTGATGCCTATAGGATTTTATCCCCATTACTCGTCTAGTAAGAGCGCTATTATTGCCTTGACAAGATCGTTTGGTGTCAATAAAACTACCGCCAAAGCAGGTGTGTATGTTATGGCCATATGTCCAGGAGGTACAGATACGTCTCTGCTTAATAACGTTGAGGAAAGGATTGTCTACAAAGAACAACTGCAAGAAGCTTTGTCCGAATTGATTACACAAAAGTATATTAATGAATTAAGTCTATTTATTTAATTAGATTTACATACTTTTTAGGGTATCATCTGTTGCAAAAGGCTTGATATATATCATACGAGAACCCAAAAATGGAAGGGTATTGGTTGTAAATGAAGATAAAATGTATGATGTCGCATTTCCTGAATTACAAGATATGCTAATTCCAATACCGCAAAATTCTTTATAAAATCTGCCTTAAAATAAAATACTTTTCTGGGATATTTGTTTATTTCTTGAAGTTCTTGCAACTGCTTCGTTACCTCACACAATGACAAATATAAGATTTTATAAGTGTAGAAATGAACTCTTTATTTTCATAAATTACAGGGAATAACTGCACTAACATGAAATATACATTTATTTATATAAGAATGTCAAAACGTAACATAGCAGATGACTATAATATTGTTGTTTCAGTTTCGATGTTAGTGTAATATGTACACATGTACAAAATACTGCATAAAAAGGAGCAAGTTAAGGTACTTGCATGCATTGATGGAAGAGCACATTCTTCTTGGCTAAATGCGGTCGTTTTTTCATCAAATCGTAGTTGAACCGGTCCTATTAATTGCCGTAGTATTCGCCGTTGATTGTTTTTCACTTTGAAAATAGTCGTTATGAATTATCCCGCGTGCATCTCAAAAACTGTCGCCATGACTTTGTTTGCCGACAAACCCACCACGGCCTTCTTCGGTGTCGATTCACCCCAAAAAAAAAACATTATTTTGACTCCTGCTTTATCTCCGCTGTATTGTAGTGCATTTATATTTCGCACACGGTTACGCAACGACATAAAAGCTCGTCCGGATTGCGGTGGAACAACGCTAAATACTTCTAATGCCGGGTTTCCACCAAGCGGACAGGACAAAAACAAAACACGAACTGTCCATTTGAACAGAAATTTCGAACAGTTTTGTTTTAACACTGTTGGGTCCCCAACGGGCTTTGTGTTTATACCAGTCACGAACAGAAATCAATAAAAACTATTTATGTTTTGTTTAAGGTTTATTCAGTTTATATAGAGACACCGGATGTGCAGTTGTGAAAATATGGCGCGCAGCAAATTTGAGAAAACAAGATGACGAGGATTTATTTTTGCTAGGAGTTACATATTTCATGATAAAAAAGAATAAAAGTAAACGTCGGTTTTGGATTAGGCCATCTTTAAGGCAAAAAGGAGGATATGTGACTTCTAAACTATTGCAAGATCTTAGAGAAGATGATATAAGTATAGGAGGTGAACTTCGATCAAGTTTTCAGAACTTATAAGAATGTCAGGCACAGATTTTGAAAATCTGTTATGTTTAATTGGCCCTATCATTAGCAAGAACAACACCAACTACAGAGACTATCCCAGCACAGGAACGTTTTGCCATCACACTGAGGTTCCTAGCAACAGGAGATTTGTACCATAGTTTAATGTATTTATTCAAACTTTCGGAACAACTATATCAACAATTGTGCCAGAAGTATGTAAACGCACTGATCGAAGTTTTAAAGTATACGGTTAAGGTAGGCATATAATAGTATAGTATAGTATAGTATAGTTTATTAATCCAAGTTATACATTGGTACGTTGGACAAGTCATGTAACAAAAAGAAACTAAAAAGTAAAAAATACAAATACACAGATCACACAATACAAAGGATTTAGCCTTATTATTGCTGCTAGTGTAGAACTTAAAACTAGGTACATGTATTTAAGATTATACTCTAAAATTACAATCCAAAAACTCCTGTAGGGAGTAATAAGCTTTCACCGACAAAACCTGATGCAATCGGTTCTTAAACTGTTTGGGTCGTAGATGCCTAATAACTGATGGTAACTTATTATATACTCTTAATGCGAGTACCTGGGGAGAGTACTGATGTAATTTTAGTCTTGATTTAGGTATTACGAAATTATCCCCAGATCTCGTACTGAGACCATGCAAATCACGATTTAATGTATAATCATGTTTATTATTATGTACGTGGTTTGCCAGGTCTTCTATTAATATACATGGCAGAGTCAAGATGTTCAGGTCAATAAAAGAGGGTTTGGCAGAGCGCGAGGGCCCGACACCAGCTATAATTCGCACAATCTTCTTTTGACATATAAAAATATCAGCAGCCAATGCCGAAGTACCCCAAAACCCAATACCATACCTCAATCTGCTTGCAATGTATGCATGATACAAGCTCATCAGCTGCTGCTCAGTCAAAACCGCCCGTAAGGATCTGAACAAGAAACAAAATGAGTTCAGTTTTACTAATAGTGTCTCACAGTGATGTTTCCAACTTAACAATTCATCCATCCACACCCCCAAAAACTTGTAATTTTCACTTCTCACCATCCTATTACCGTTAAGATTGAGGTTTAGATAAAACTCCTTATCCGCCTGAAATTGATAAGGATGAAATCTTATATAGGTGGTTTTGGAATTGTTAAGAATGAGCTTGTTTTCCATAAACCATTCAGAAACAGTGTTCAATATCCTGTTGCATTTTTTAGTAAGAATTTGGTCATCTGAAGCAGGAGTAACCAGCGCAATATCGTCAGCATAAATTGTGATGAAGGTGTCTGAAACAATTTGCGGTAGGTCATTAATAAAGAGCAGAAATAGCACTGGTCCCAGCACTGAACCCTGGGGCACACCTCTGCCACTCGTCATCATCTCAGAGTTATGGCTACTAATTCTGTTTGAACTGCGATAGGTAATATTAACATATTGCCTCCTACCCATGAGGAAAGATTTTATCCAATCAAGAGCAACACCTCTGATCCCCAAGATCTCTAACTTGTTTATCAAAAGACTGTGGTCCACACAGTCGAAAGCCTTACTTAAGGGGGCGTTTGAATCATAGAAAACATAAGTACTTTCGTTACTGTCAAAAAATAACAACATTTTACTCCTAAAGATGTCGCGCGCTCTATCAAAACTCATCATCTCAAATATACAAATAATTGAATTGGCAGAATTTGTTTGAAATAACAAATATGTATACGATCACTATTAAATCATTTTAAATAACTTAGATATTTATGATTATCTGTAATTTCCTTAGATAACCAGTTACACTACAGTATTTTCGGATCTCGCGCCCTCTCTTAGGGAATCCTACAAGGTACAAAATACAAATATGGCCGTTCTTTAACAATTATTTAAAATATGCAAATAAACCAAACTAATACATCATTGCCGAAATTTCTGTTATATTTCTCTTCTACGAAACACGCGTCATAGGGTTAAGGGGTTCTTTTGATAAAATTGAAATAAAAATTTTATAAAAAGAATTTATGTAAATTAAACCCCTATACCATACGTAGGAGGATATTATGACTTATTACACACAATAAAATAAACAATTAATGATTTTATAACTGACATTTGCATAATTATAAAATTATGTTGTATTCTATGGTTCAAACGCCCCCTTAAATCAGAAACATTGCAACAGGGTAAGTACCATCATCAATGGCAGTGACAATAAAATTATAGAAAGCATTAAGGGCAGTAGTAGTTGACCGGCCTTTCCTGAAACCATGTTGGTAATTGCTCAGTATATTATTTTTTACCAAAAAGTTATTTAATCTATCTAAGAAGCAATATTCAAATATTTTTGAAAAACAGGATGTAAGTGCAATCGGCCTGTAGTTTCCCATAGATGATTTGTCTCCACCCTTATGTATAGGAACTACTTTAGTAGTTTTCAGAATATGTGGGAATTTCCCTTGCTGGAGAGACATATTAATGAGGTGTGATAGAACAGGTATAATAGAGGTATAAATCGCCCTGATTACAAATGATGGAATTTCGTCCGGACCAGATGAATGTCAATTTTTTAATTTATTTTATATGATATAGGAAAGTTCGTAGTATGATATTGGCTCTAAGAAAATGGTTTTGTTTACTCTTTGGGGAGTAGAATTATTGTTAGTAGTGTTGCTCGTTGACTGGAATAAGATATTATTTAATGGGGCACATAAGAAGAATTCATTGAAATGCTGAGCTATTATGTTGGGGTTGAAAAGTAATTTGTTGTTTATTTTTATTTCATAGTTGGATCCATCTGGTACAGCATTTGATAATTCTTTAATAACAGACCAGGCTGTTTTGTGTGAGTTTTCTGAGCTAAATATTTTGTTCTGATAATATGTCCGCTTTGTATGATCTACTAAATATTGGTGTTCAATCTTAGCTTTTTTATAGTAATCATCTAGAACCGGATATTTTAACCGAAGGTAATATAAAGACTTTAGTTCGCTTGATGATGTAATCACTTCACTGTTGACCCAGCGTTTATTTGCGTGTACTGCCCGCGATCTTTGTATTGGGAAGTGCAGATTAAAATAATACAGAAAAATTCTAATGAATCTATCAAAACATTCTTGAAAATTGGAATGATCATACACTCCGCTCCAGTCTTCACACATCAAGTCAGATGCAAAGCGATCCACATTTTCCTTGTTAAATTTTCTTTTGTAAACTATGGGACACCCATTAGGAGCACTAAATAGTTGAGGAACGTTTACTAGCACTGTTCTGTGATCTGATATATGATTGTCTACAACTAATATTTTTGCAAGATCCCTATTATGATTGATGAAAAAATGATCAAGGATGTAATTCCCACGAGTTGGTGTACTTACAATATTGTAAAGGTTATAGGTCTGCAAAATGTTTCTCAATATCTGATATTGAGTATGATCTCTGACAGGATCTATATTAAAGTCACCGAGAACAATAATTGGGACATCAACCATAAATAAGTTGTCTAATAAATTTGTAATACTTTCAAAAAATACAGAGAAATCCTCAACAGAATTATTCGGTGGTCTATAACATAGAACAACTAATATAGAGGAAAGCCTCACCTTCCAATACACACCGCAAAACTCAGTTACACCCTCCACCGAAAAATCATTTGTATTAACCTCTGTCACCTCTACTCCTTTCCTAGCCAAAATAGCAACTCCCCCACCCTTTCGATTAGTACGAGAATAGCTGGCCCTCAAAGCAAAATCCTGGATATGCATGTAACTCACAGAGTTTGAAGTTAACCAGGTCTCTGTGAAACATAAAAAATTAATATTATAATAATTTAAATAATCTGTAGTAATTGCATCAGCCTTATCGTGAGTAAGTGATCGACAATTAAGTAGTAAGAAATTATAGTCAATGTCATTATTTACATTACAATGAACTCCTACGTTCGGTTTGTATTCCCGCGACGTGGGTGAAAAAACCTCGAAACATATGCCCCTGATGGCCACATGGTCGGATCCAGAGCCTTTTCGAAGTTAGACTGGCTAATGGTTACTTTAAAAGATTTGTATACTTCTGGATGAATAACAGTATAGAGCCCATATTATAGTTGAAGTATGCTTTATAGTTTTTATTTATACGTGTATATTGTATTAACATTTAAAGAAACGGAAACGTCTCATTGTGGACGGGTGATTGTAACTCGATATAGAAAGAAACTGACGCATGACCTGACGGATCATCAGAGTATTGTTGGGATCCAGTTGTTGTTGCAACACTTGGCGGGTTGGAATATTGCGCATTGTTTCCAATTGTAGTCACATGAGGATAGGAATGGAAAGTGTTGCGTGATAGTGGTGCATCATATGTACCAATTTCAGCCTCGTACAGGAGGTTGCTGATCTTATTCTGAAAACAATAATAAGTAGGTGGTAATTCGATTTGACAACGAAGGTTACCATATTGTCAATAGACATAGAAATATACAGGGTCGGGCAAAAAGAACGGAACACCGAATTTATGGCTTAACTAGCACTTTTTCGAAAATTTAACCTAAATTAAGGTTTTTGTATACTTTATGTATTATTTATTGGTGTTTGCAGATTTTCCGTTTTTGTCACATTTTTGAAGATATGATGTCACCGGATAGTATTTTAAATAAATCACCCTGTATTTATATTTTTTTTTGAGTAGATACTTTTTTCCTGAATTCACTAATACCAGGTTTAGTGGGTCTCTGACTTATGGTTTCATAAGAAAAAAATAAAATGTAATGGCACCTAAATATTTATTTAATAAAAAACGAACGACAATAACTAAAGATTCTATTCATTAACGTCCATTAACTTTAACAAATGATTATGAAATTCATTTCTCGCTTAAAGGTGACATGAACTTTTAATGCAGCATTAACTTTTTTTAGAATCTTTAGTTATTGTCGTTCGTTTTTTATTAAATAAATATTTAGGTGCCATTACATTTTATTTTTTTCTTATGAAACCATAAGTCAGAGACCCACTAAACCTGGTATTAGTGAATTCAGGAAAAAAATATCTACTCAAAAAAAAATATAAATACAGGGTGATTCATTTAAAATACTATCCGGTGACATCATATCTCCAAAAATGTGACAAAAACGGAAAATCTGCAAACACCAATAAATAATACATAAAGTATACAAAAACTTTAATTTAGGTTAAATTTTCGAAAAAGTGCTAGTTAAGCCATAAATTCGGTGTTCCGCTCTTTTTGCCCGACCCTGTATATTACCTGTATAGTGCTTCTGGCATATGGAGTTTTGAGGTTCCTTATTTTTGAGGCAATAAACTCCCCAAATATTTGGTACTCATCCACAGCTGGAGTTGTTGTTCTCGTCTGATAAATATTTCGCATCATGTCCAGAACTTCAGCTGATTCAGATTTTGGAACTTTTGTAGCAGGTTTTTCTTTTCTTTTTAGTATAGAAAGAGGGATACCGGATCCTTTGTCATGTTGGACTTCACGAGCAGTTTCATTATCCTCATCATTCGCGAGGCCATCTTGATCTGTAGAAATTAATGCCTCTTCATTGTCAACAGTTTCGGTTTCCTCTTCTGAAGAAGTATCACTGTTTACCTAAACAAAAGTTTCTTTTAGAAAAGCAATCGAGATCCACGCGTATACCATGTGGCTAATCATATTGCCATACTTTTAAACATACAAAAAGTCGCCAATATATCCAGTCACTCGGTGTACATAGAATAAAGCATGGAAATATTGTCCGTATGGCTCGGTCAAGTTAGCCCCCCACGTTCGGTTTTCTAATATTTTTCAATTGTAGTCAATTGTGCTCGTTTTGTGCTGAATTGTGCCTGTATTATCGCGATTTGTGCTATTTTCCATATACCGAAAAAGATTGAAACAAATCTGGGGGCCAGCCTGTCCGTATTCTAATCCACAAAAAAAAGTCCGAGTCAGTAAGATTTAAAATTATTGTAGGTACCGAGTACTGCAGTTGAATGGAAAAAAGTTGCAGATGACTTCAACGCAAAATGGAACTTTCCGTTGTGCATAGGTGCTATGGACGGAAAACATGTCATGGTGGAAGCTCCGAACTTCAGTGGTAGTGAATACTATAATTACAAGGGATATTTCAGCATTGTTCTATTTGCCATTGTAGACGCAAACTATAAATTTATGTATGTTAATGTCGGTTGTCAAGGCCGAATTTCTGACGGAGGAGTCTTCAAAAGTACCGCGTTCCGGAAATTAATGGAGGCCACTTCATTAAATGTACCCCCTGAAAAAGCCCTTCCTGGAAGAACGAAGACCATCCCTTATGTAATCGTAGCTGATGATGCTTTTCCATTGTCTCCGAACATAATGAAACCATATAGTGGACATCAAGAAAAAGGGTCGAGGCAGCGAATCTTCAATTATCGGTTGTCACGAGCCCGTAGAATAGTAGAAAATGTATTTGGAATTCCCGCAAGTGTATTTCGTGTATTACGTAAGCCAATTTTACTGCAGCCGGAAAAGGCAGATAAAATTGTGCTCGCCTGTGTGCATCTACATAACTATCTAAGAGGCAGTACTACATCTAAAGCAATGTATAATCCGCCCGGTACTTTCGATATAGAAGATTTAGTCAACGGAAGATTGAATGAAGGAGCCTGGAGAAAGGATTCTCAAAATATGGAATCGTTGTTGCCTTTGCGAAGAAAACCAAGGCAAGCATGTACGGAAGCAATGGAAATCCGAAACGTATTGAGTGAATATTTTGTGTCAGATGAAGGTCAAGTCCCTTGGCAGCTTCAATGTTGTTAATTGTAGCACAATATATTAATATTATTATTATACAGAGCCTGGACGTAAATAATGTGTTTTTTTTATTATTATTATTAATTTTATTTCAAGTCATTAATATTTTTCGAGACGTCTCGCCTCGTTTCGAGCTTGTCTCGTCTCGAGACGAAGCAAAACAGCATACTATTAAAAATCTTTTTATGACGAATTTGGACGAAATAGATACTTACTTTCATTCATGAGTTTTTATCAAATCCACTTTCTTCTGTTCTTCTTGGTTTGTTTCTATCTCGGAGGAAGGCCATCAAATTATACCCAAACCATTTAGGACGAAAGGAAGGAGCTGCTCCAAACTTTTTATATTTTTTATAATTACGTTTCTCTCTTCGGTACTGCGAATTTATGTTGGCTAACTTTCGCTCAACTTCAGCGGTGGACACGTTACACATTTTCCCTAGTTCTATAAAAGCATCCTTTTTCTTAATTCTGTTTTTGTAGTCGGCGTGTTTGGCATCCCATAAGCATTTACAATTTCTGCAGCCCTAAATTAGGTTGGAGGTTTCTTCCGTTGTCCATGATTTTTTAGTCTTCTAGAAGTGCATATACCTGTTTGTAGGTGTATTTTGATATAATAAAATAAATTACTTACATCAGACATTGCGACTTGTTCCCTTCACGCACCAAATCACTACCACTAAATCACAACAACGAAAATAAAAACAAACTGGTTCTAATTTCAAGGACGTTTACACCAAGCTGACAAACATTCCTAGAACACGTGGACCCTTTGAAATTACCGACATTCGCCGGGACACTGTTTGTGTTCGTAAAAACTCTATTTGCGGACTAACAAGTTTAGAAAACGCTCCAAAAGTTCTAGAACAGTTCGCGGACTGTCACAAACGGACCGAGTTCGTGTTTTGTTTTTGTCCTGTCCGCTTGATGGAAACCCGGCATAACACTCCTTCGAATTTGTTACACGATCGTGTTTGTTATCAATTGTAAAACAAACGCGGTACTCATTTTGCAGAAAGCATTCTTGTTATAGGCAAGTGATCATTCAATATTGACACCACTAAAGCATGTTATATGCTTATGGCTTCTACAACTCACGCACTTTCAATCTGTGTTCGGCCAATATCATATTGGAAATTTTTTCATTTGTTTCGGGTGTAGTGACCTCAATTGAGCGTCCAGAACATTCCGGGTCAATCGTGCTTGAGCGACCAGAACGAAATTCAATAAATACTTCTTCATTGATCCAGATTTATTTGTCAAGCTTAGCCCTGATTTAGTGTTCTCCCGCAAAAAATTATAATGCTTAATGAGCACACGATTCAATTCAATTTACGCTAAAATGCACAAAGTTGTCTGCTTTCAATGGCTGTAAATGTTTAACTAAATAATGCAGCTTTTTCATACTTTGTCAGTAGTATAATGACCAATGATAATTCATTGTAGTCATGCACATAATAATTCACGCTCTAAATATACCTATAGCTTTTGTTCGGCATATAGAAATTAATAAAAGAAATACCATCCTTTCCCCAGTTGTAAAACGGATATAATTTAAAGTAAACATACATTAAATCATGAAGGCCTATTTCAATATAATTTTATTGATTTTTAGAATGTAAATGCCATTACTTCGTAGTAATCCATTGCGATAAAGACACATTAAGACGGGCATTTACCAACAAATAGAAACTTATGCAAGTTATATTACTCGCGGGACGGGTAGACGCAAGGGGGTGTGAGTAGGTGGAGGTAAACGATATTCGGTTCTGTCACAGTGCTTCGGTTTTATTCACAGATTCTGTCATAGATAAAGGAATACTATAGATGGGAAACATAACTGTTATATTATTATACACACGAATATTATAGGTATATATGACATTTAAATGCGAGTGACAGTTTGTACTTAAACTGTCACTCGCATTTAAGTCTGCAATAGCCGACCGATCCGATAGATTTTCGTCTTCGCTAGGACCGGTAGAGATACCGTAAAGTGGGGATAGGCGACGCGATTAGCTTGGAAAAACCTGGTGTAAAATGTGTGTGACAATGTTTACTGTTTAATGTTTTTTCATCTTTAAAAACAATTACATAAATTTGATTTTCTCTTTATATCGTTGGCGCATATTATAGAGGTAGTTTTTACTTTCTTATACGTAGTATAAGGAAGTATTGTGATGATGAAAATTTTCGACCTCGAGATTTTTGCAGATGTCCACGTTTTGAAGTCCCCTGATACCGAAAAAGTGGTTTTTAAAAAATGTCTGTGTGTCTGTGTGTGTGTGTCTGTGTCTGTCTCTCTCTGTGTGTGTGACCACGATAGCGGTCAAAGCGCTGTAGATATCAATACCAAATTTTGTATTTATGTGTATATTCTCCCTCTTGAGATCTGATTAGTTTTTCAGTAAAATCGGTAGACCGGAAGTAGCAGTTTACTTCAGCGAAAAAATAGAATTTTGAAAATATTTCGTCAACTATTAAGTTTAAACAAATTTATAAAGAATTCATATATACTTAAAATTGAAATCGAAAATAATTTTATTTAAAAAGTTTTTCGAAATTCCTACCGGAAGTAGGTCTTTTACTCTTATCGAAAATCAGTTTTTTGCGAATATTTCGCAAGTCATGCTTTTTAGACAAGTACGTTACGGGTATAAAAGTATTTAAAACATAATTTTCAACATCTTTTGTATAAAAGAAATTTCAAAATTCAGACCGGAAGTACCACTTTTACTCTTATCGCATAACGATTTTTTGCAAATATGTCGTAAGTTATGCATTCTATATATATTTATCAAGAGTACAAAAGTATTTAGAACTGAATTTGCAATATTTTTTGTGTACATGAAATTTCAAAATTCGGACCGGAAGCCGCACTTTTACTCTTAGCGAGTAGCACTTTTTTGATAATATCTTGCAAAGTATGCATTCTATAGAGATTTATTAAGAGAATGGAAGTACTTAGAATAGGATTTTGAATATTTTTTGTATAAATAAATTCTTAAAATTCTATAATTTGAAACGCTCATATGTATAAGAAAGTCGTGTGGTGGCCACACCTCATTTTTTTCTTTTGTGTACCACCCTTAGTTAGTTGACATTAATCAAATTCATGCATTTTTGTGGTTATTTCTAAAATACATAACTTTCTTAAGAAAATAAATTAGTACAAAAACTGACCTTGACATTATAAATTTATGCCTTTTGCATCACTAACCCAAATTTGATATTCTGAAATTACAAAATGAGTTTAAAGAACACGAAACGGCGATGCCTTAATTTTCGATAGGTAAACGCCCCTCTTAAAACATTTATTTTGGTTTTAGGTACCACATTATTAATTAAATGCATCCGCGATTTTGACAATAAATGTCTTATGAATAGAAATTAAAACATTTGATTAACTTTGCAAATATATAATATATAAATATTAATCATTATAAACAAATAAAACGTTTGTGCAACAGTAATTCTCACAGTTTGAAAATGACATTTGTGCCGGTTTTGACAGAATTTTTAAATTTTATTATTTTAGTAGTCGTAAGACTATGTCGGAGGCATTTGCGCTGCAGGAAAATGCATCTGACTATAGCTAGAAGGCATATGATAAGAAAATTATTATTATTATTTTGGAATTCCACACTTACTCACTCTCAGCACATGCAAAATTTAACTCTCGGGGGTCACATGCTTACAATTTAGCTCAATCTTATTATAATCTTCTAGATAATAATTACAGAAGTTACTAGTATACTGTCCTTTACAACTCGATTATACATGCTCGTGTTTCTGGTTAATTGAATATTTTACAAATATATAATTCATAAATGTTAATGATTATACATAGATAAGGAGGGTGTATACAGGGTGAGTCACTAGTTGCTGCTTCTTGGATTACTCTTTTGTGTTTTAAATAAAAGAAACAACAATTAGTGGAAGATCCATGGTTGCTTGTGGCGCATATTGTAAAAATTCTTTAAGCTCTGACGCATTTCCGGTTTCACCGAAAATGCACGGAACTTAATTTTTTAAATGACTCACCCTATATATTATTGGATTGTCATGTACCGCATTAAATTGTCTGTTCAACTATTTTTTCTTTTTGAAAATTGAGCCAATAGTTTTTGAGTTATTAATTTTTTTTTGAAAATATTTGACCAAAACACGTGTTCAGAAAAAAATCATTTTCACATTGTTTTTAAAAGTAAAAACATTAACTTTGGTGGTGCTTGTAGCCAAGAAAAATCTGCATCATTTGGTAAAGTTGCACTTGACAATACCTCAAAAAACTTTGTTTTTTCAAAGCCTACTTCCTGAAATTTTCACATACCAAAAACCGAGCCAAAAACTTATTTTTTTTAAATGACACATCCAGTATTTTATTGAGACATGTTGTTTCTTTTTTTATTCTCTTTCATTTTTGTTAACAATGTCCTATACCTATCTCTTGTAATTTCTGAGATAATCACTATAGGAGCAATTAGCGGTCAATTATAGAACTACGAGCGCTGTTATTCTATGCACCAAAGTATTTGTTCAAACAATGGAAGGTAGGAATAGCGCCCGACTTCCCTAGTCAACTGTCAAACAAAGTAAATGTTAAATCCGACTATCCCAAAAATAATAATTTTACAGAATAAAGAGCATCGCATTTCAATTTTTAATTCCGGCAATGTCCAGTTGCAGTATTTCGTTTTTGACACTGTTGGTTAACATCGAAATAAAATAAAGGTTATGTTTACTGACATATTTGAAGATGTCTTCAAAAAGTTTTGAAAATCCGTCCGTAGATAGCGAAGATACTCTCCTCCATTAACATTTTCATCAATGAAATAAGATCCAATTATGTAACTACCCACAATTTAAATGACAAACGATTTTGAAAGTTTACAGAAATTACGGAAATTGTGACGATCAACGTATTCACTTAATAGAAGGTGGCTTTGTTGGGAAAAAATCAAAAAATTGAGAAAGCCAGGATAATTTATCTGCTGCCAATTGACAAAAATGTAAGCGAATCTGAAAATTTCTTTCATCTAACCCTGTGTATGAATATGCTACGGGTGAATTTCATATTTCCTAATTATTCTGGATTCTCAAATTCGACTTATATCTAACTGACGACTAATTTTAGTAGTACTAGTATGGGGGTGTTCGACTACACTCGCAAGTACCATAAACGTCTTATCCTCACCAGTTATTGCTTCTTCCACTCTTTCTTTCATATTCAATATTTTCTGTTCATTCAAACCGTTCATTTTAAACTTTCGAAGGTTTCTGGCTTCGGTTGACTTCTACCAGGGATCGCTGTGCATAAAGTCTGGATGCTAGCAAAGAGTTTTTATCAGATTCACTCAAAACATCAATCATATCTATTAACTCTTCATAAGAATAATTCATTTGGATGATAACTAATAGCGATGCTTTTATAAGTTTCACATAAATGTATACCGACTTTCTTTAACAGTTGACTCAGGCAGTCAGCCGCATTCCAGCCTTTATTGGACGAATATTTGTGTGCATAGAACAGCGCCCGTAGTTCCTTAATTGACCGCTAAATGCTCCTATAATGATTATCTCAAAAATTACAAAAGATAGGTATAGGACATTGCTAAGGAAAATAAAAGAGAATAAAAAAGGGAACAAAACGCCTCAATAAAATACTGGGTGTTCCATTTTTGGTATGTGAAAATTTCAGGAAGTAGGCTTTGAAAAAACAAAGTTTCTTGAGGTATTGTCGAGTGCTACTTTACCAAATGATGCAGAATTTTCTTGGCTACAAGCACCACCAAAGTTAATGTTTATACTTTTAAAAACAATGTGAAAATGATTTTTTCTGAACATTTTGTTTTGATCAAATATTTTCAAAAAAAATTAACAACTTAAAAACTATTGGCTGAATTTTGAAAAAGAAAAACCAGTTGAACAGACAAATTAAAGCAGTATAAGAAAATCCAAAAATATATAGGGTGAGTCGTTTAAAAAAAATAAGTTTCGTGCATTTCCGGTGAAACCGGAAGTGCGTCAGAGCTTAAAGTATTTTTACAATATGCGCTACAGGCAACAATGGATCTTCCACTAATTGTTTTTTCTTTTATTTAAAACACAAAAGAGCAATCAAAGAGGCGGCTGCTAATGACTCACCCTGTATATTACATCTAATGTGCCCTAGCTATATAATATTATACATACCACTGTTTTGATTTCTGTTTATAAGACGTTCCTGTATAGCCCGTAACTAGCAGTTCAAAACTGACACTTATGAAACGCGGTCACTTAAATTAATAAAATTGTTAAAAGAAAATAAGAGTTCTATTGTGTGTCTAATTACTTTTTATTATTCTGCATCCGTCCTGTTTGTTGTGTCTTTTATTTTAAAAGTAAATAAGTATTAACTAAATAGATCTTAATATGACAGAAAAATTAAATATATGTAATTCGATTAAAAAAGTAATAAATTAAATTCATTACTTGGACGTGTAATTGACAAAAATATATATCTGACGTATTCTACTTTATCGGATTTAATATTTAGGTTTTAAAAATTAGAACGACAAGCGATAAGAATATATTATGCTTTGAATATCATAAGCTGGATATTGCTCATTATCAAACATGCATTTATCTGGAAAAGTTGTTTTAGTAACGGGTGGCGCTGCAGGAATAGGCAAATATTGTGTCGAAGAATTCTTGAAGAATGACGTAAGAGTAAGTTAATTAGATACAAAAAAGGATACCTGTGTTTTAGTACAACATTTCAGGGTGTTGTTATTGCGGATATTAATGTGGAATTAGGTGAAGAAACTGCACAAGAGTTTTTACATAAATACGGGGATGGTAAAGTTACATTCATACAAACTGATGTAAGTGACAAGAATAGTTTTGAAGGTAGACTAAATAGATACTCCTTTATTATTATTATATTTGTATAATCTGTTAACACTGTTACAGATGCCTTTCGAAAAACCATTGAAAGGTATAACAATATCGATATTTTAATAAACAATGCTGGAATAATTGACGAAATCGATTGGGAGAAGGAATTGGAAATTAATTTGGTAAGCAATTATTAAATTTATATCTTCTTTTTTGCTAGAATTGGAAATATTATTATTCCTAATGTAAACAACGAGGCGTGTGTCATAAGTATGAGTGTTTCAAATCATAGAATTTTAAGAATTTTTTTATACAAAAATTATTCAAAATCCAATTCTAAGTACTCCTATTCTCTTAATAAATCTTTATAAAATGCATAATTCGGGTCCGAATTTTGAATTATTTTTACACAAAAGGTATTGAAACTACTTCCGGTAGGAATTTCGAAAAACCTTTCAAATTAAATTTTGAGTACATTTGAATTTGATTAAACTTAGTAGTTGACGAAATATTGCCAAAATTCGATTTTTTCACCGAAGTAAACTACTACTTCCGGTCTGCCGATTTTACTGATAATCTAATCAGATCTCAAAAGAAAGATTATACTCGTAAATAAAAATTCGGAATTGATAGCTATAGCCGTTTGACCGCTATCATGTAGTCACATACACAGAGAGAGAGACATTTTTTAAAACCACTTTTCGGTATCTCGGGACTTCAAAACGTGGATTCTTACTATAACTCGCAAATTTATTTTTTTTGTATTAATACTAGATGCAGAGTATAAAATTTCATCAAAGCCATATAGGTAAGAATTATAAATCTCTGAAAGCGTGGTTCTTCATAAATTTATTTGTTTTAAAGAAATGATGGCTTGAAATTCTCTTTTATTAAATTCATCTTTGATATTTTACCTTTAGGGTGGAACAACACGAGGGTGCCTTTTAGCAATAAACAATTATTTTCCAAAATATAGAAGCACGTCAGAAACTTACATTATCAACGTAGCATCCATGGCAGGTGTTCTGGTTGGCGTGTCCTTTCCACACTACACTTCCAGTAAACACGGAGTTGTAGGACTAACAAGATCATTTGGAGTAAATAAAATAATAGCTCAAGACGGGATATGCATTATGGCATTATGTCCAGGTCCGACGGAAACTCAGATAATTCGAGAACCGAAACTGGTCTATTCTGAACTTTGGAATCAAGACGTGGAAGGATTTATAATTCAACGGTACAAAGATTAGGTGACGTTGTCTAAAATGTCGTTATAAATATGTTTATTGATGTTTCTAGAGCTAGCGCTGTTGCCAAAAGTGTAATAGAAATATTGCAAAAACCGGAACATGGTTCAGTCTGGATAATCCACGAAGATGTTTTGTGTAAGGTTAATTATCCCACTTTAGAAGAATTGATGAAAAAATAGTGTATCAATGATATCCACTAATAAATGTTATTTGTGTCAGTGAAGTTTTATTAACGAGGCTTTTTTTATTCCTTTTTCATAGTATTTTCTAGTGGAAAAATATTAAGCAACATTTCCCTTTTCTACCTTATATATGTACATATTTAGCGATGTATGAGGTAGGCGCCATAAGTTCTCTGCCAGGTTACTACAGGTTCAAACGTGTTCAAACTCCCCCACGTCATGGATGCACATACGCGAGGTGTACACTATAAATATGGGGGTTCGAAGCCTAGTAGTTTTTAGTAACCAGCCAACCAACGTGACTAGCGCACGAAAATGTCTAAAGTAACGAAAATTGAGTACCGCGCGGTCATTAAATTTTTAACAAAAGAAGGGCATACACCTTATCACATTAAACAACGTTTAGACGGCGTTTACGGTAATTCATCTCCTTCGTATTCAACTGTAAAAAAGTGGGCAAAATGTTTCCGTTTGGCACAAGAATCCCTGGAAGATGCTGATCGGTCGGGTCGACCAATTAAAGTGATAACGTTTCAACAAATTTCAATTATTGAACATTTAGTGCTAGAAGATCGCCATTTGAAAGTGAAGACAATAGGAGTGATAACAAACATTTCCGAAACAAGTGTTCGCCGAATTCTCCATTACCATTTGGGTATGAATAAAATTAGTGCTAGATGGGTACCGCAACTTCTTTCTACTCTCCAACCGAAGCTGTACGACAATACAAGCCGGAATGCAGGAATCGTGACGTCACGATCGTGGACGGGATTGTTCCTCAGCGACAAGCGACGCGACGTTACTATGTTAAATCAAGTTTCTTACAAAAAAATATAGTTTTGTGTATTAAGAAAAAGCAAATTTTACATACATTTCTTGAGAAGAACTAAATACAGTTTATAACAATGACTTTATTAGTGCTAAATATTAAATATTATCTTTAACAGCTATGGATTTATGAAACATTTAACAAAGATAGCTTTGATATTTTCTTAAAATAAAACATGGTGAACTATAGATTTCCAACTTAAACAGTAATTCTACAGTCATCTTAAAGAAAAATTAAATCAATAGGTACAAAGTGTTACAATAACATACACATGATACAGAAAAATTTAATGACGAAAGTTACGACAACAGCGACATATTATCGACTAGATAGTTTCTTAACTTTGCTTTCTTTTATACCTTTATGACTAATCTTATCTTGTCGAACTTGCTCTATACTAACGTTAGCTTCATTTGCTATCTCATTTTCACAAATATTTAAAAAGTTTTTTAGATAAAATTCTCCACTTTTAGAGGATTCTAATTTTAATAAATTTATCATTTTTAATTTTTTTCCTTATTCTAAAACTTGAACTATAGATATGTGATAGTTTCTTCCACACATTTGTCGATACTGTCCAAACCTAGCTTCTAAATCATCTGTCTGAAAACGACTTAACAATACATATTCGAAACTTAAATCACATATTAAGTATTTCGAAAGTTCAATTAAAGAAGCACATGTGTGAGTTAGAGCAATTTGAGTCTGGTTTGATAACTTTCCATTTATAGATTTAGATGGTTCACCTTAAACTTCTATTTTATCCCAATAATTTAACCACCGAACAAAATTTTGTAAAAATATTAAGTTAGAATCATTGGTCGTACTTTTGATAGGTTCGTATCTACTGTCTAGTAACCGTTGACCCTTGTAATAAGAGTTACAGTTAACGATTTTCCACCAATCATATATTAACTGCAAAAATTTGACTGTATCCTTTGCAAAAGACCAATCATTACTTGCATATTTGGTTTTCAAAGCAGCGATATTTTTTTTGGTCGTGGAGCCGTAAACACAAGGGCACATTCTGTCTTTCAATGGAAGTAGGATAAAGTACTTTTCGATTTAAAGCTGAGGCTAATTTTAAACCATCATTTTGCTCGTCTTGATAAAGTTTTTTTAAAACAGCCGCATGCACAAATGATTTTTCACTACCAATTTCGCAATCTCATTCACATAAGTTGTCGAGGATTTTGGGAACCAGTAAACTCTGTTTGTTATATTTTTGATTTAACCATATATTCCTTAACACCTTCAATAGATACACCACATCAAATGTAATAAACACTTTTTGTTCGATTTTGAAGGGATTTAAAATGTAAGATGTTAAAGAACCACCACACAAAATTTCGAACATTTTTCGATTCACACTGTTATTGTCGCTGGTGATGCACGCAACTTGGTAGCCACTTTCTGTCAGTAACTCAAGCACCTGAAGAGTTAGCTCGTGCAGAAATTCAGATTTTAGTTTAGCAACTGGGAAAAGTCCCACCACATCTTTATTGTGTGACAATACAGAACGAATAATAAAAGTCTGAATAGTCGAAGCTGCTATGGATTCTTTTTCAGAAGATGTCATATCCATGCCTTCAATTTTGCCGCCTTTATAGGAAATCGTTGATTTTACGTAAGTTTCGTCCAGCATTAAAGTCACCTATTTTTTCTTTTTCGTCCAAATGAAATAATTTTTCACGTAAGTATTTTACGTGACTCTTGTTTAATCCAGAATTCTCCGTGCCAAGTTTCATCAACAACGTTTTTAGGTATTTCAGATGGGGTATGGTAAATAATCCGGATTTAGAGCTTATAGGCTGCCGGAAATGAAAAATATACACTGCATGCCCACATTAAAGTATCGGCTGTATATCTAATTTGCTTTTTTTCAAGCAAATCTAGTTGTTCTTTAAAAAAATATAATTTTATTTAACTTCTCCGCCGGTATTGCCATGTTGCTTATTTTTGCTAACAGTTGGAGAATAGTTTGCAAAATCACTTTATAACCTTCACTTTATGATGATTCTGTTTCATATAAACTTAAAAAGGTCAAGACATTCTGCAAAACTGACCAACTTCGACATTCGCCGTTTTTTAAAATTTCATTGATTTTTTTCTGCAGGAAAACGTTTTCAAAAGGTTTCTCGCAATATATTTTTAGTGAAAAATCGTCTTTTATGCATATGGTGTAAATACTTGGTTTATCAGAAAATATATTTTCTTTAAGTTTGTATATATAGACTCGTGATAAACAAATTTTGCTGTGTTTTTTAAAATTTTGATTTTTTTCTGGCGCATTAGTTTTGAAATCATCAAAATTTAATGTCCTGTCTGCTAATGATTTCAGTTCCGTAGCCTTTTTCAGGCGTTTCCCAATTTCGTTTCGGATCTTTCCGCTTTACTGGCAAACATGTTGACATACCGGGTGTCCCAGCCTAGCGGTAAAGTCCATTATTGGTATCTAATAATGTAGATAGCGAATAATTTTTAATACAAAAATTGTAAATAATCATAATTTGTACAATTTAAAAATATTTTTATTTATACAGAGTGTTCTACAACGACGAACCAACACAAACTTATGTTTTTTTAAATGGAATGCTATGATTTTTTTTACATTTTATGATAGCCCTTAAAGTATTGATTAAACTGACTACAACTTGTATTTGGCGATTTTCAACTGTTTCTGAGATATGGTGATTTTTCGTTAAAAATTGTGCAACATTTGAAAAATTGCTATGAAATAACGACTGATGATGAAATACTTTTTATGCGCTCAATTAGTAGAGATACCTTTTCAGTACGTGAAAGTAATTTTTATTTTGACATATTTACGCATGTTCTTTAGAATTACATGCCATTCGCAAAAGTTAAAAATGCTAAAAAAAATTAAATAGAACACCCTGTATATTAATTTGAAATGTCTACATAATATGTTTTTTAAACAATCGAGATCACATATTTTTATATCGTTTCAACAATTTTATCCCTAGAACGTGCCGAGAGATATGTTCCGTTCGTAACATTATAAGGGAAACATTACATAGGGCGGACATTAGCAGTTTCAGAAATGTCTCCGGAACCTAACCGAGCCTTCTTGAAGAATGTTTCATTACACATTATGTTTGTTTCAGAAACATCTTTGGAACGTAAAAATGTTTACATATTGTTAATTAATTAACAACAATATGTAAAAAATTATATGTATAAGTATATAAAGTTTAATTTTATCTACTATGAATTTAACTTTATAATCATGATTATTTTACATCTAAATATTTTACATTTATAATAATTTTCCCCAATTTATTATATAATTCAATTAACTAACCTTACTGTGTGAATTTTGTGTATTTTGTATGTGAAATTATTATCCTTATATCCTCCTTCAACTGTTGAGGTTCTGTTCACTGTATATTAATTTAAAGTATTGTGTATCCAAATACTTACTCTTCTATCCTTTTCTAAATTACTGTGATTTTCTTTTATAAAACTGATAATTCATCGTTGCTCCTTTCTGACTTGTGACTGCTAATAATGCTCCTTTCTTAGTACATTCTTTGATATGTTGTTTAGTTTTAACACGTTAATTCATTCTATTTACTTCCCCTTTATAATTTTTTCTGTTGACATTTTTCTCTTATCAATAATCGTTTCCAACACGATTGAGACAAAAGGAAAAACATATTTGATAAACGATTCTTTTTTTGGGTAGGCTTTCCATTAATGGCGTTGACTGACCTTTATATATATATTATATACGGGGTGGCTGACAAAAAACGCCCCACGCTGTGGCTCCATTATTTACTATCTAAGTAAATACTATCAATTGGCATAATCAAAATATTATTAGGAACAAAAAGTTTGAACATGCGATAGTCATTTTTTTTTTAAATGGCAACAAATATTTTTAATTTCAGATAAAGAATGTTTTCCTGATTTTGATGATCTATACACGTCAATTTTTCAGCATAAGTTTAGAGTGTGCCGTGGTTAATAACATTTTATTAGAATGGAAATTTTAAAAAAATACAAATAAATACGAAACTTATCAACAAATATTGTTCAAATTGTCTGCCGCCTTGTTGAAGACATAGTTGACACCTTCTAATTACTCCATTAGTGGCGTTGAGTATAAAATTAGGAGGTATTTCGCGGCAAGAATTCAGAATTCTTTGCCGTAACATGTCTATATTTTCCGGACTAGTGAAATAAACCCGATCTTGAATATTATATACACCGAAGAATTATAATTCTTGGGTTTTCTTGGCTCCAAAATCGATTGTTCTTTCTGATAAGAATGCCATTATTACTGAAACTGCATTCGTCCGACCAAATAATTTTTCGATATAAATTACGATCTCGTTGTGTAATATTTAAGAAAAAGTTGGAAAAGTGCATTCTTCGACCATGATCATTTTCCAATAGTGCTTGTACTTTTTGAGAGATGTATGGTATAAACTTGTGCTTTTTGAGTATCGCTTGTGTTGTTTGGTGCGATACGCCGACCTCATTTGCAATTCTCCGAGTAGAAGTCCATGGACTTTCTTCCACACATAAAAGAACATCCAATTCTGTATTTTCCTTAAACTGTCGACTCTTACTTTTTGGCATTTTGAAGGCCCCATATTTTCTTAAATTTTGTTCGATTCTTCCGAATTTACGACGGTCTGGAACCTCTCTTGTTAGATAACGATAACTGTAAAGTCTCACAGCTTCAGCACTATTTCGATTACATTCAAAGTATACTTGCAACATGTCGGTCAGTTGATTGCTATCCATGATAATGATGAATTAAAATCACAGAAAGAATCAGAACTTGAAACTAATGTCACACCGATACACAAATGTCACAATATTTATTACTTGATGCATTTGATTGCTTTCATTCAGCAGGCCCCTCCAACCGTTCACTTCACAACAGTTGAGTGTTCGCTGGACAGGACCGCTCACCTTTATGTCATCGTCTGTCATCTGGTACTTTTCATTGCTGCCATATGTTAAAATTATGGAGATTTAACGGAATAAACAATAATAATAAATTGTTTTTCTGCATTGTTTTGTCGTAGTTTTTAGTGGAAGGGCTGGTTTTTCCAACCCCGAATAAAATACTGGGTGAACTCCAATATTTAATACATTTATTTCTGCACAATACCCTTACATTACAATACCTTTAATTTGTTATATCTTACTTTTCTAGTAACTTTCTTCAAAATTATGTATTACGTTGGTCTTAGTATGCATCCTGGCGCATGCGTACAGAATACGGTCACTAAGTGAGCGTAGAATTTTTCCGTTCACAAAAATGGCAGCCGCTCCCGAACATGTTCAGAGTGAGCGTTCGTCTACTGCACATGATCACTGAACAGTTGCGCAACTGTTGTGTCTGCTGAATGAAAGCATTGCTATCCATGGCACACTTGAAACTTATGTTGAAAAATTGACGTGTTATACATCATCAAAATCAGGAAAACATTCTTTATCCGAAACAATAAATAAAAATATTCGTTGCCATTTAAAAAAAGAAAAATTGACTATCGCAAGTAACATGATCCGTACATGCAGTGAGATAAGCCACGGTGAGAACATTCCTTCTGTGACCTGTATCAGTACCGAGGATGCTGAGAGTGCATTTTAGCAATAGACAGTTTTCTTCGTAAGAATAAACGCATAGAAAGTTAGTCGTATTATAATATTAGTAATGTACACATGTTTTCTTAGATTTATTAATATTAAAATTCTTTTTAAAAACTAATAAATCAAGCGTTTTTATTTATTTGGCGCAGTCAGTAGGATTGTTCTACAAGTTTTAAAGTTTTAAAATTTGGTGTGTGTCAACATTTTGGGAACATCCGGAACCTGGGAAAAGACGCAAGAGGACCGAATATTGAAGAAAGTACGGGCCGGCTACGGCACTTTAATGAGCAAGGTGGGCTACCGTACTCGTTGAATTCAATATTCCAACGTTCCGAAGAAAAGAAAACAGCTTGCCTACCCAGATGCAAAGTAAGTACTATCTTTTATTACAATGCGGCTCACCTGATTATTGAAATCAATTTCATTATTTGAAAAAGAAACCTTCATTGTTTCCCCCATATCCGTGCAAGTGACAATCCTGTCGTACCCTTAATTGGTAATCCCTATACAGAATTAGTAAATAGAGTAGATATATTTTAAGAATAATTTAAAGAAAATGGCAGAAAATTTCCAATTATTCAAATTAGAATTAGATACAATACCGCTATTCAACGGGGATTCGCATTGCGTGAATCAATTCGTAAACGCGTGCGAGGTAATTGTACAAAAGTATGTAGCGACGGCTGCGGTTAAAGATGTAATATTTCAGACGATATTAAGCAAACTAAGAGATCGTGCGAGAACACTAATTTGTTCAAGAGACGATCTAGATACATGGGAAAAGGTTAAAAAGGCGTTATATAGTTATTTTTCGGACAAACGCGATTTTGGTCAACTTATTCAAGAATTTAATAATACCCGAATGAATTTTAACGAGGATCCGATTTCGTTTGGACATCGAATACAAGATTTGTTATCAAAATTAAATTCAAAACTAACACAAACAACGGACATTACGCATAAAACACAACGTGCGGAAATTTATTCACAAACGGCGCTGGAAATTTATTTATTAAATCTACCAGGAGAAATACAAGTTCATGTAAGACCCTTCAAACCAACGTCATTGGAAACAGCAATTGGTTTGGTGCAAGATGCCGTTAATTTCATAGCGAGATCGAAAGAACTAAAGGGAATAAAATCTTCAACATCGCAACATAACACCACATATAGAAAGCCTATGAAACCTATGAAAACCTATTTTCCAACAAATTATCCACCACAACAATTTCCAACACAATAGCCAAATTATAACAGTTTTAACAAACCCCCTACGATTCAAACAAAAACATTTCCAACTGGGCCAATTCCCAACTATCCAAATCCAAATTACAATCGAAGATATTTTCCTTCGAGTCAACAAGTATTTGGTCAACCAAGGAATGTATGGAATCCAGGACAATACAACAATGCGACGGTTCCAAGACCAACCCCTATGTCAGGAATATCGACCGCAATAACTAAACCTTTAAATCATAACGAGATAGAAGATACAGATTTTCAACAGTATGAAGAACCTCAACCAATATTTAACGAAACCAATGGTCTGTGGTATGTGCCTGTAGAACCACCCCAAGATAGTTATCATGTAGATTGCCCACCTGAAGAGGAAGAGTACAAACAACAAGAAGAAAAGGTATCTGAAGAAGAAGAAGAAGCAGAAGAAAAATTTTCTATTAACTGTCTTACCGGAGAATTCAATAAACGATCGATAAACGAACTCCCGTATATTATATTAGGCAATCCACCAATAAAATTACTTATAGATACAGGAAGTACTGTGTCAATGATAGATCCCGCGGTTGTGCAAAGATATTACCCTGATAATATTATAAATGAAAAATTAGAAATAAAAACAGCAAGTAATATTTTTACTGTAAATAAATGCGCTGTGATACCTTGTTTCAAAGAATTAAAATCACACGGTTATTTGAAAATGCTTATGTTTAAATTTCATAAATTTTACGATGGACTTTTAGGTTTAGAAGATTTAAGATCTATGCAATTTAACATAGATTTGAATGAGGGTACATTATATAGAAATGATTACAAAATTCCTTTACAATTTAAAAAGTACGAGTCTATTAAAATACCTGCTAAATCGAGAGTATTAAAAACTAATCCGGTCAATTATGTAGAGAGCAATGTATTATTATTAAATCATGTATCTCAAGCCGATCCTCTATAAAGAATAAAAATTAATACTACAGAAAATTACGTAAATACGATAGACAATGAATTGGAATCTTTAGTAGTTAACCAAGATAATATTGACGAAGGTATGTTAGATGAATTAGACGAAATTAATAACGATACAAATACTATTCATTCAGGCAATGGTAATATCGAAATTTCAATGTCTTATACGGAAACAATATTAAATACGGCAGACCACCAAATTATATTAGATGCCACACATAATATAACTACACCTATAATTAAAAATTTCAAAATATTTGGTAAAAATAGAATTTGTCTTACATTTCCTTTAACGACGTATAGAGAAAATATTGTTACGGCATTAAAAGAATGTTTAACGTCTGAAAAAAAGAATGTTATCTATTTTAAACATAAAAGTATTGAAAGTGAAATAATTTCGGTTATCCAAGAATCATTCACAAACTTAAAAGTAGAGATATCTAATAAAATTGTAGAAGATATTCAAGATAAAGATGAACAACAAATAAAAATTAAATATTATCATGAAGGTAAAACTCTACATCGAGATATTAATGAAGTCTATCAATCCTTGAAAAGAAAGTACTACTGGCCTAATTTAGAGAAAACCGTTAGTACCTATATTAATAACTGCGAAACATGTCAATTAGCGAAATACGATAGACCACCCCAAAAACAGACTATATCTCATACGCATACGCCAAAAAGACCTTTTGAAGAACTTCATATAGACTTATTATTTATGAATAACAGAACCATATTAACGATTATTGATCATTTCTCAAAATACGGACAAGCTTACGAAATTTCAGATAAAAATTCAAACACCATTGTAAACAATCTCATAAAGTTTACTAGTCACCACGGCTTGCCTAGTAAAATCATTGCAGATTCGGGAAAAGAATTTGACAATATAATAATGAAAGAATTTTGCAATTTATATAAAGTCACATTACATATCACCTCGGTAGGTAATTCAAAATCAAATGCAATCGTAGAACGATTCCATAGTACACTCGCAGAATCAATCAGATGTACGTTAATAAAGAGTAAAACAACTTTCGAAAATCATTTAGTAAATGCAGTATTAAGTTACAACAATAGTCTACATTCAAGTACCAAATTTACTCCTTTTGAAGTAATTAACGGTCATTCAGAAACAAATCTACCATTTGATTTAAATGAGGAAAAACTAACACAAGAATTTATTCAAAATAGAGCCGATCAAATAAAGGCAATCAATAAACATATTTATATATCACTAGAAAATGTCAAAGAAAAGGCTTGTAATAAAGTCAACGCAAACAGAACCGAGATAGAAAATATAGAAGAAGGACAAGAAATTTACACACGAAAGAAATTTAGAAACAAATTAAAACCGAAGTTTTCTAAAGAAAAGGTAACAAAAGTTAATGCTAAAACAATTGAAACGAAAAAAGGAAGTAAATTGTCAAAAGATGTAATAAAAAAGAAACGAAAATTCACTGAGGATCCTTTGTTACAGGATGAAGATCCAGTGGATGATCCTATTCCTGTTTACACAAAAGACAATAATTTGCCAACTACAAATAAAGCAAATTAATAATTATATTTTACCCTATAGGTTAGGAAATGTTAGATTAGTACAAGGAAAACATGATTTTATTTATAAGATAAACGCCAACGATTTATTCGTGTACATTAATTCATTAAATGAACAAATTCAGCTAGTAAAGACAACTTTTATTAATAAGGTAAAGCCAAATTCAAATGTAGATTATTCCTCGGGCAATGATTTAATATCATCAGTCATTTTTGCACAATCGTTAGATAACGATCAGATCAAATCGACTTACTCAATAATTGCACAAACGGTACGTAGTATTAATCAAACTAAAAGTAAACTCAAGAATATATTTCCTGAATTTATAAGAACTAGAAGATCGCCATTAAATATTGTGGGTAACGCCGCAAATTGGTTATTTGGTATTATGGATAACGAAGAAAAAAGGAGAATCGATGTTGCTTTACAACAACTACACAACAATCAAGAAAATATACATAAACAACAAGAACTTAGCCTCTCTATTCTAAAATCAATGTCAAGTAAGTTAGTGGACACACTAAACACAGTAAAAGCGAACCAACATGCCATTAACAACAAAATAGATGAGATATTAGAAACTTTGGAACAAATCAAATTCTATGAATTAATAAAAGATGCAAATGCACTAATAACGCAAAATAATGATATGATGTTTAAAGTTCTAATGGAAATTGAGGATGCCATTATATTCTCTAGTATGCATAAATTACATCCATCAATAATATCTGTAAGTGAAATAAGGGAGATCATGTACCAATTAAATTCCCTCTACAACCCCAGACAACTACTTATGTTCAAAAACACCTTTAATTATTACCTATATTTCAATATCGATAGTCACATCGACGACAAAGAAATCCTAATTAAAATATCTGTTCCTATTCTATTTAAACCTACCTATAATTTATATCACCTTTATGCTATCCCATATGATAACTTTATAATTCCCATACCTAAGCCGTATTTGTTAATTGAGGATAGTACATATATATTACGCACCGATCTGTGTCCAAAATTGGAAGACACCTTTATTTGCCAAGGACAACCCGTGCCTGTCGACGATAATTGTATATTGAATTTAATGAAGAATCAAGACACATGCGAGAAAATCAAGGTACATCTAGAAGAACCGATAATACAGCAGATTGGACCAGGAGATGTATTAGTGTATGCTCCACATAATATTAAAATAAGTTATGATTGTAATGAGTTAGGTATTTCTGTAGTTAAAGAAAACGTATTAATAAAATTAGATTATAATTGTTCAATAGAATTAAATGAAGAAAAATTTGTATTTAGGAATGAAATGCTTAAAGGAGAAATATTTAATCTACCAAAAATTATTGTAGATGTATATAATAATCACAATGTAAATCCGATTGAATTAAATGAAATTAATGTTAAAGATTTTAGCAAAATAAAAGAAGAAATACAAAAGGTTAAAATACCGAAATTAGAAAAGTTTGTTAAAGTAAACTCTTATATAAATTATTTCATAGTTTGTATAATCATCATAATAATCACAATTGTATTACTTATAAAGAAAATTAAATGTAAACAAGTTCTAAGAAAATCGGAGCAGGTTCTCGAGAATCCAACAGGACGTCAAGAACCCTTCTAAGGATGGAGGAGTAACATGATCCGTACATGCAGTGAGATAAGCCACGGTGAGAACATTCCTTCTGTGACCTGTATCAGTACCGAGGATGCTGAGAGTGCATTTTAGCAATAGACAGTTTTCTTCGTAAGAATAAACGCATAGAAAGTTAGTCGTATTATAATATTAGTAATGTACACATGTTTTCTTAGATTTATTAATATTAAAATTCTTTTTAAAAACTAATAAATCAAGCGTTTTTATTTATTTCGCATGTTCAAACTTTTTGTTCCTAATAATATTTTGATTACGCCAATTAATAGTCTTTACTTAACCATTTTATTTGATATTTTGTTTTTTAAAATCGGATAGTAAATAACGGAGCTACGGCTTGGGGCGTTTTTTGTCAGCCAGCCTGTATACAGGTTGTTCCTAAATATCATGTACATAAGGAAGGGGGTAACTATTTGGTTTATTTTGTGCCTAAAATTTCATATAAACATAGGTCTGCAAACGCTTCGTTACCAATATGCAGGGTGTTGAAATTTCAAGAATTTTTCACTTTTTACTGTATAGCTCCTGCAGTTTTTGAGATATTTTGTTCAAATTTGGAAGGTAGGTTACGCTATAAGGCCTGCATCATTAGCCATGCCAAATGATTATGTAAATCTACAGGGTAATAATTTTTTCGGGGTCATGCCCTCTTTTCTCACCCTGAACTTTTTTGCGATGCGCCACTGCTAGATTCTAAAATACGTAATAAATTTTCTGTCTTGTTTAGAAACTTTTTGATCTCTTATATTTTTTTCTTATCTCTGACCGTTATCGAGAAAAAAAATAGAAAACAATTTTCTGTAATTCGCCAGAGAAAATTAAATTTTTTAAAATGGTCTAGGCTTTATTCAGATAATCACTTGAGTTTATTAATTTGACAATTGACATTAGAAATCGTAACTTGTGTCTGTATAAGTAAAGTTTTAAATTGCAAACTGTAAGGTGTAAAAGTGTTTTAAATACTCGTTATAATTTTGTAAATATGCCAATTTTCACGAATACTGAAATGGCTGACATGCATTTTATCTACGGCCTTGCGAATGGAAATGCAAGAGAAGCCAGGCGTCTATACATGGAGCGCTATCCCAATAGAATGATACCCGATCATCGAATATTTTCAAATATTCATAGGCGTCTTAGAGAAACTGGAACTTTTAAAAAGAATACTAATGATGCAGGTAAACCACGTACTGTTAGAACACCACAGATCGAAGAGGCTGTTCTGAATGAAATAGACAGACATCCTCGCACCAGCACCAGAAAAATCAGTGAACATTTAAATATTAGTCATCAAGTGGTTTGGCGTATTCTACGTGTTTCCCTGCTATACCCTTACCACATTCAGAGAGTGCAGGCTCTTCTTCCCCGAGACTTCCCTTTAAGGTTTGATTTCTGCCAATGGTACCTTAATAAGCTAGCAGTGGACCGCATTTTTGATTGTAAAATCCTTTTTACCGATGAAGCGAATTTTTCAAGGACTTCAATTATGAATTTCCACAACAACCACACGTGGGCAGATGAAAATCCACATGAAATATTAGAAACGCATTTTCAAGAACAGTTCTCATTAAATGTATGGGGTGGTATAATTGGAGATAATTTGATTGGTCCTTGTTTTTTGCCTGGTCGACTTACTGGTCAGTCATACAGGCTGTTTTTGCAGAATGAATTGCCTTTATTACTTGAAGACTTACCCCTTTTACTTAGAAATCAAATGTGGTATATGCACGATGGCGCCCCATCACATTTTTCTATTTTGGCTCGGGAGTATTTAAATGAAGTATATGAGAATAGGTGGATAGGACGAGGTGGACCTCAGCCATGGCCCCCTAGGTCCCCTGACTTAAATAGTCTAGATTTTTTTTGTGGGGACATCTCAAATCTCTAGTGTATACAACACCTGTGAATACTGTTGATGACTTACGAAATCGAATAATATATGGATTTGAAACGATAAGAAATACTCCAGGAGTATTTGAGAGAGTGCGAGCATCAATGAGAAGAAGAGCGGACGCCTGTATAAGGGTTGAAGGAGGACACTTTCAACAATTGTTGTAGCATAGTTTCATTGTCATTGTTATTACTTAGGGTTTTTATTGTTATTAGTTATGTTACTTTGTATTGTAATAAAACAATGCTACGAAAACCGGGTCATCCTATTTTTTAATAGGTAGTAGCACCTTAACTCTTAAAATTAATAAACTCAAGTGATTATCTGAATAAAGCCAGAGCCTACTAGACCATTTTAAAAAATTTAATTTTCTCTGGCGAATTACAGAAAATTGTTTTCTATTTTTTTTCTCGATAACGGTCAGAGATAAGAAAAAAATACAAGAGATCAAAAAGTTTCTAAACAAGACAGAAAATTTATTGCGTATTTTAGAATCTAGCAGTGGCGCATCGCAAAAAAGTTCAGGGTGAGAAAAGAGGGCATGACCCCGAAAAAATTATTACCCTGTAGATTTACATAATCATTTGGCATGGCTAATGATGCAGGCCTTATAGCGTAACCTGCCTTCCAAATTTGAACAAAATATCTCAAAAACTGCAGGAGCTATACAGTAAAAAGTGAAAAATTCTTGAAATTTCAACACCCTGCATATTGGTAACGAAGCGTTTGCAGACCTATGTTTATATGAAATTTTAGGCACAAAATAAACCAAATAGTTACCCCCTTCCTTATGTACATGATATTTAGGAACACCCTGTATATGTAGATACCGGGTCTGTTTAAGCTCGGCCACCGGCCATATCTCGGCAACCGTTTATCGTACAACCTCGCGGAAAAAATCTTAATAGTAAAATGGATGACGGAAATTACAACTGAAATATTTTAAAGTTTCCAATATAATCGCAAGGGGGCGCAATTCTCAAGATAAATTAAAAATTCGATAATTTTTCATTAATTTCTAGATTAAGATAGATTTAAAATTTTTCTATCAAAATTTTTAGACGTTTTTATACAACTTTCATTTGAAACTTTTTGATCTAACTCCCACACGAAGGGAGAGGGGAGGAGGGTATGTCTGCGTACAAAAGTCGGTATAATTTTGGTTTGCACAAACGGATTTTAATGTTTCTGGGCTCATTAGATAGAGCACCTTACAAAGAATGGAAGGACATGTAGCACGAAATTACGTGGTTGTCGAAGAAAATAAGAGGGGGCACTGTTCTCAATGTATGAATATTACTTGTTTTTTCTTTAAAATTTTAAATGGAACTACATATTTTGAATATAGTAATATTGAAGCACATAAAAAACTGAAGAGAATGATGAAAACCGGAAGTTGCTACTTTTTTTCTTGACGAAGATATAGTCATACGAAGACAATCCAAAAAAAATAAACAATTTTTAATATAAATTTATTTATTTATTTTGAGTAATAACTTGATTTTAATTTTAAGTGTCACTATACAGTGTATAGTTCGCTTTCACTTGAATTTTCATCATAGTCTTCCATAAATGTATTTATTTCAATCTTCTCACCGATTCTTGGATATGTTACATTAGATTCTCTTCTTAAATGTTTTCAAATTCTCTAGCTATTTTTAAATTTCATGCCTTGCCTTTTTAGACATTGAAGTAAAATAATAATAATGATAATAATAATAATAATAATAATAATAATAATAATAATATATCTTTATCTCCCAACTGATTTAGGTAGATCTAATTATAGGAAAACAGGAAAAATAATTTCCATAACTCATGAACTAAGTAGACAATAACGAGAAAAAAAACAATATAATATAATGCATTAGTTATAATCAAATCATTTACTCATTAGAAACCAAAGGGTACACAAATTGATATCTAAATCATCCCCGCCTGAAATGAAAGTAAACAAAAGAACCTATTATATACCTAAACATAAATAAGAAAATATATTGACCAAGTAATGTAAAGGAAAAGAAATAATAGAAAGTACAGAAAGTACAAAAAAAAAACTTGAACTTAACAAATGTTCAAAGTGTTCACCTTCATTTTCAATACACGTTTACTTGTCGATTAGTAGAGAGCAGAGTTACTTCCATTTCGGAGGCAGCAATTGTTGTACTCGACTTTTTGTGATAAACTATGACTTTTATTCTGGCCCATAAATAAACATCAAAAACATCTGACATGGTGAATAAAAACTCAATAATGCCTTCTTTCGGGATAATTTAGGGAATATTTCCCCAAAGCAAGAATGCATTTTCAAATCATTGAAAATACATTCTGGTCATGTCATAAGCTTCAACGTTAGAATACGACATTTTACAAACTTAATGTGCAGGTGTCCCAAAAGGCTTAATTTGCTAAATACGTACAAAAAGTTTAACTACAAGTGACACTAATATCTTTGCATTTCGATTTTAATGGCCTACCTTGGAAATGTCATCATAATGTAATTTAGTATCACTGAAGAAAATTTTAAAAAAAAGCAAACTACACTGTTCACTATAATTATTTTATTTCAATGTTGGAAAGGATAAGAAATGATATTTAAAAAATAATAGCTAGAGTATTTAAAAACATTTAAAAGGAGAATCTAACGTAATATATGCAATGAATTAAAAAATCGATAAAAAGATTGAAATAAATACATTTAGCGAAGAGTATGATGAAATTTCAAGTAAAACGTACTATACACTGTCTAGAGACCCTATTAAAATTAAAATAAAATTATTACTCCCAAAAATAAATAAATTTATATTTAAAGAGTTTTATTTTTCTGGATTGTCTTCGTATGACTATATCTTCGTCAACAAAAAAGGTAGTAACTTCCGGTTTTCATCAATCTCTTCAGTTTTTTATGTGCTTCAATATTACGATATTAAAAATATACCGTTCCATTCGAAATTTTAAAGAAAAAACAAGAAATATACATACATTGAGAACAGCGTCCCCTGTTATTTTCTTTGACAACCACGTAATTTCGTGCTACATATCCTTCAATTCTTTGTAAAATTCTCTATCTAATGAGCCCAGAAACATTAAAATCCGTTGGGGCAAACCAAAGTTATACCTACTTTCGTACGCAGACATGCCTCCCTCCACTCTTCCCTTCGTATGGGAGTTAGATGAAAAAGTTTCAAATAAAAGTTGTATAAAAACGTCTAAAAATTTTGCTAGTAAATTTTTTAATCTATCTTAATCTAGAATTTAATGAAAAATTATCGAATTTTTAATTCATCTTGAGCATTGCGCCCCCTTGCGATCATTTTGGAAACTTAAAAATATTTTTGTTGTACTTCCCGTCATGCATTTTACTGTCAAGATTTTTTCCGCGAGGTTGTACGATAAACGGTTGCCGAGATATGGCCGGTGGCCGAGCTTAAACAGACACCCGGTATACATATACGTGTAAAACCTTGTGTGAAATGTGTGTGACAAGGTTTACTGTTTAATGTTTTTTATCTTTAAAAATAAGTACATAAATTTGATTTTTTTTGTATTGTACATCAAATGTGCAGCTGGCGCGTAGAGGTCGTTTTTTTCTTTTTACTTCAGTGAAAAAAACGAATTTTTCCAATATTTCGTCAACTACTAATTTTAAACAAATTTATAGAGACTTAATATATACTCAAAATTAAATTTGAAAAGAATTTTGTTAAAAAAATTTTCGAAATCCCTACCTGAAATAGGTCGCTTACTCTAATCAGTTTCTTGCGAATATTTCGCAAGTCATGCATTTTAGACAGGTACGTTAAGAGTATAACAGTATATTTTAGAACTTACTTTTCAATAACTTTTGTATAAAAGAAAATTCAAAATTCGGACTGGAAGTAACACTTTTATTCTTATCGAATAGCGATTTTTGGCAAATATGTTCTAAATTATGCATTCTATATATATTTGTCAAGAGTACAAACATATTTAGAGCTGGATTTGGAATACTTTTTGTATAAATGATATTTGAAAATTCACTTCCACTCTTAGAGAGTAGCACTTTTTTTTCAAATATCTGGCAAAGTATGCATTCGATAGAGATTTATTAAGAGAATAGAAGTATTTAGAATAATTTTTGTATATAAGAATTTTGAAAATTCGGACCTGATCTAACACAGTTACTCACAGGCGTATTTTTTTAAGAAGGTAAAAGTATTTGAAGCTTAATTTAGAGTAACTTTACATAATTTGAAAGGCACATATGTATAAGAAAGTCATGTGATACCCACACCTCTTTTTTTTAAGTAAGTAGTAATAATAATTATGAAATTTAGTATTGTATCCTAAACTTCTAGGTTTCTATTTTAAAAAAATTTCAAACAATGAGGGTACTACCCACAACTTTATTTACAAACACACAATTATTTATTGCTACACATCCTTCAGAGGAGAGTCACTATTCCCAGTTAGTGAAATTATTATTGAAACAGTATTTTACAGCGTGTGCCGCCAGGAATCCACCAAATTACGAGGGCTGCAAGTCAGACATATGTATACAAAATTGATTTTATTCAGAGGACAATAATGTAATTTTATATATTTTTGTTTTATTTGTACAATAAATTATTATTTTCACTTTTAATAAACAAAATATTTATTAGATTTTAATACCGCTTTAGGTTGCACCTAATTTTATTTACCCCTTCTCCAAAACTAGCCTATTTCTGTCATGGCGCCTTCTAATTCAATTCGTAACAAATATGGCGGCTGGTTTGCCTCTCTATAGTTTACTTATTCAATCTCGTTGCATCTACTGCACCATTTGACACCGAGCAATTTATAAAACTCGCTTTTCACTTCTCCCTAGGCATTATTTTCGCTTGGAAAATTAATGAATCCTTGTCAGTGTCTAGCTATTGCCTCAACAACTTTTCTCACAACCAAACTCAATGGTGGCCGTGATAGACCATGAAGTTCAGCTACGACAGAAATCTCTTTCTTATTTATTTCTTTTTAGTATGTATTTCTACCTACCTATATCTTATCCATAAGCCCCTTTAGCTAAATAGTGTGTAGTGGCAAGTACTTGAATATCTGCACGAATTGGTAATCCGTGATTACTATTTCCCTGTTCAATTTCATCTACAGGTTCGGCCTGTTTTTAACGTTCATGCGGTTTCCCGTGTATAACCCGCAAGGAGTTGCCAAACCGTACCCGCCTAACAAATATACATACGAGAGCCGACAAGTAGGAGTGTGTGAAGTTAGCCCCCCTTTTTTCGAATATCGGAAATCTGACGGTTGTTCCAGGTTGTTCTAGGTTTGTTCTAAATTGTTCCAAAGTATTTCAAAAAAAAAGTCAAAATTGGCCGAGATAATTGAAAAAAACGACTTTTTCACCCAGCCCCCCTTTTTTCGAAAATTGAAATTCTGAAGGTTGTTCCAGGTTGTTCTAGTTGTTCTAAACATTGTTCCAAAGAATCTCGAAAAAAAAATCAAAATTGGGCGAGATAATCGGAAAAAACGAGTTTTTGCCAGCCCCCCTTTTCTTGAAAATTGTAATTCTGATGATTGTTCTAGGTTGCTCTAGGTTTGTTCTAAATTGTTCCAAAGTATTTCATAGAAAAAATCAAAATCAGACGAGAAAATGGGAAAAAACCAAAGCCAAAAGTATGAAGTCGGACCCAGTTTTTGCAAAAATTAAAATTTTGACGGTTGTTCTAGGTTGTTCTAGGTTTGTTCTAAACATTGTTCGAATACGTCAAAACCGTATCTCTTATATATCAAAAGATATGGCAAAAAAACCAAATCCAAAAGTGTGAAGTTAGCCCCCCTTTTATCGAAAATCTAACTTCTGAGGGTTGTTCCAGGTTGCTCTAGGTGTGTTCTCAATTGTTCCAAAGTATTTCAAAAAATAAATCATAATTGGCCGAAAAAACGGCAAAAAACTTTTTTTTTCTGGCGGCCCATTTTTCGAAAATCGAAATTCTGACGGTTGTTCTGGGTTGTTCTAAGTTTGTTTTAAATTGTTCCAAAGGATCTCAAAGAAAAAATCATAATTGGCCGAGATAATAGAAAAAAACGATTTTCCCACGGACCCCCTTTTTGCGAAAATTCAAATTCTGAGGGTTGTTCCAGGTTGTTCTAGATTTGTTCTAAACATTATTCTTATACATCAGAACCGTATCTCTTATATTTCAAAAGATATTGCAAAAAAACATTTTTAAAAAAAGTGTGAAGTTAGCCCCCCTTTTTTCGAAAATCTAACTTCTGACGGTTGTTCCAGGTTGCTCTAGGTGTGTTCTCAATTGTTCCAAAGTATTTCAAAAAATAAATCATAATTGGCCGAAAAAACGGCAAAAAACTTTTTTTTTCTGGCGGCCCATTTTTCGAAAATCGAAATTCTGACGGTTGTTCTAAGTTTCTTTTAAATTGTTCCAAAGGATCTCAAAGAAAAAATCATAATTGGCCGAGATAATAGAAAAAAACGATTTTCCCACGGACCCCCTTTTTGCGAAAATTCAAATTCTGAGGGTTGTTCCAGGTTGTTCTAGATTTGTTCTAAACATTATTCTTATACATCAGAACCGTATCTCTTATATTTCAAAAGATATTGCAAAAAAACGTTTTTAAAAAAGTGTGAAGTTAGCCCCCCTTTTTTCGAAAATCTAACTTCTGACGGTTGTTCCAGGTTACTCTAGGTGTGTTCTCAATTGTTCCAAAGTATTTCAAAAAATAAATCATAATTGGCCGAAAAAACGGCAAAAAAGTTTTTTTTTCTGGCGGCCCATTTTTCGAAAATCGAAATTCTGACGGTTGTTCTGGGTTGTTCTAAGTTTGTTTTAAATTGTTCCAAAGGATTTCAAAGAAAAAATCATAATTGGCCGAGATAATAGAAAAAAACGATTTTCCCACGGACCCCCTTTTTGCGAAAATTCAAATTCTGAGGGTTGTTCCAGGTTGTTCTAGATTTGTTCTAAACATTATTCTTATACATCAGAACCGTATCTCTTATATTTCAAAAGATATTGCAAAAAAACGTTTTTAAAAATGTGTGAAGTTAGCCCCCCTTTTTTCGAAAATCTAACTTCTGACGGTTGTTCCAGGTTGCTCTAGGTGTGTTCTCAATTGTTCCAAAGTATTTCAAAAAATAAATCATAATTGTCCGAAAAAACGGCAAAAACCTTTTTTTTTCTGGCGGCCCTTTTTTCGAAAATCGAAATTCTGACGGTTGTTCTAGGTTGTTCTAAGTTCGTTTAAAATTGTTCCAAAGGATTTCAAAGAAAAATCATAATTGGCCGAGATAATAGAAAAAAATGATTTTCCCACGGACCCCCTCTTTGCGAAAATTGAAATTCTGAGGGTTGTTCCAGGTTGTTCAAGATTTGTTCTAAACATTATTCTTATACATCAGAACCGTATCTCTTATATTTCAAAAGATATTGCAAAAAACTTTTTTCAAAAAGTGTGAAGTTATCCCCCCTTTTTTCGAAAATCTAACTTCTGACGGTTTTTCCAGGTTGCTCTAAGTGTGTTCTCAATTGTTCCAAAGTATTTCAAAAAATAAATAATAATTGGCGGAGATAATAGGAAAAAACGATTTTACAATGGGCGGAATGCACTTTCCGAACATTACTGTGTTGAAGGAAGTTTTTGTATGATGCAGTTCTATTTAAAGAAATAAACATCTAATATAGCAATAAATATATATTTTCGCAAGAAATATAATGTTCATTTATTACAAAACGATATTGTTACCAAATGCTGATGAACTATTTCAAAGAAAAAATCAAAACCGGTTATGAAAAAACGATATTTTTCCCCAGTCCCTATTTCTTAAAAATCGAAATTCTTACAGTTTCAAAGTATTTCAAAAAAAAAAAAGCGCTGGATATGGGTACCCAACTAAAATCAAACAAAATGGGGAAGTCTATCAGGCTCCCTTTGTTATTTTATTTTGTCTAGTAATAATAAAAATAAAATACTGATTTTGAAGTTTGAAAATTTTAATTATAGTAAACCACTACAACGTTATTTTGTCTAGCCGTGGTCTGGCCACTTTTTTTCATGGTTTTTGCTCCGGGAATGCAAGCACGTGTAGACATTCCTATCAAGTATGCTTATTTTTTGTAGCCCCTCTTCGTAAACATGTTGAAATATGCTGTCTAATTTTCTCACTAAAACGATTCAAAGGCTACTATTACTTTATTTGGAAAAAATATTATATAGGTACCTATTTAGATAATATAAGATAGTATATCCGTCAAAGAGTAGCCGATTTGGGAAAGGCTGTTTTACAATACCAAATTGATAAAAAAATATATTATTTATGTCAATGTTATCAAATAATATAATAATATCAATAAATAAATTTTACAGAAAAAATATATATTTTAGATTTTAGGGATAAACTAAAGCATGAACTCTAACAAAAATAAACAAAGAAACATCAACCTAGCAGCTCATGAGAAAAACACTAATCTTTTTATGAGCAAGGTATAATCATTCTCAATATGTTTATGAGGTAGTTTTTAATCTACATTAATAATGTAACTAACGTCACTGTTCTAATATTATTTTATGTTAGGAGCATCAGCATTTAGTAACAATATTGTTTTCAAACAAATGAATTATATTACTTGGGAAAATATATGTATATTTACTGCTTCTGCTTTATTCTGAATCACAAATGAGTATTATTATTCATTTTAAAATATAGATAATAGGTAAAATCGATTTACCTATTATCTTGGGCAATTTCGATTTTTTCTTTGTAATCCTTTGGAACAATTTAGAACAACCTAGAACAACCGTCAAAATTTCGATTTTCGAAAAAAGGGGCGCCAGAAAAAAATTGTTTTTTGCCGTTTTTTCGGCCAATTATGATTTATTTTTTGAAATCCTTTGGAACAATTTAAAACAAACTTAGAACAACCCAGAACAACCGTCAGAATTTCGATTTTCGAAAAATGGGCCGCCAGAAAAAAAAACTTTTTTGCCGTTTTTTCGGCCAATTATGATTTATTTTTTGAAATACTTTGGAACAATTGAGAACACACCTAGAGTAACCTGGAACAACCGTCAGAAGTTAGATTTTCGAAAAAAGGGGGGCTAACTTCACACTTTTTTAAAAACGTTTTTTTGCAATATCTTTTGAAATATAAGAGATACGGTTCTGATGTATAAGAATAATGTTTAGAACAAATCTAGAACAACCTGGAACAACCCTCAGAATTTGAATTTTCGCAAAAAGGGGGTCCGTGGGAAAATCGTTTTTTTCTATTATCTCGGCCAATTATGATTTTTTCTTTGAGATCCTTTGGAACAATTTAAAACAAACTTAGAACAACCCAGAACAACCGTCAGAATTTCGATTTTCGAAAAATGGGCCGCCAGAAAAAAAAAGTTTTTTGCCGTTTTTTCGGCCAATTATGATTTATTTTTTGAAATACTTTGGAACAATTGAGAACACACCTAGAGCAACCTGGAACAACCGTCAGAAGTTAGATTTTCGAAAAAAGGGGGGCTAACTTCACACTTTTTTTAAAAACGTTTTTTTGCAATATCTTTTGAAATATAAGAGATACGGTTCTGATGTATAAGAATAATGTTTAGAACAAATCTAGAACAACCTGTAACAACCCTCAGAATTTGAATTTTCGCAAAAAGGGGGTCCGTGGGAAAATCGTTTTTTTCTATTATCTCGGCCAATTATGATTTTTTCTTTGTGATCCTTTGGAACAATTTAAAACAAACTTAGAACAACCCAGAACAACCGTCAGAATTTCGATTTTCGAAAAATGGGCCGCCAGAAAAAAAAAGTTTTTTGCCGTTTTTTCGGCCAATTATGATTTATTTTTTGAAATACTTTGGAACAATTGAGAACACACCTAGAGCAACCTGGAACAACCGTCAGAAGTTAGATTTTCGAAAAAAGGGGGGCTAACTTCACACTTTTTTTAAAAACGTTTTTTTGCAATATCTTTTGAAATATAAGAGATACGGTTCTGATGTATAAGAATAATGTTTAGAACAAATCTAGAGCAACCTGGAACAACCCTCAGAATTTGAATTTTCGCAAAAAGGGGGTCCGTGGGAAAATGGTTTTTTTCTATTATCTCGGCCAATTATGATTTTTTCTTTGAAATCCTTTGGAACAATTTAAAACAAACTTAGAACAACCCAGAACAACCGTCAGAATTTCGATTTTCGAAAAATGGGCCGCCAGAAAAAAAAAGTTTTTTGCCGTTTTTTCGGCCAATTATGATTTATTTTTTGAAATACTTTGGAACAATTGAGAACACCCTTAGAGCAACCTGGAACAACCGTCAGAAGTTAGATTTTCGATAAAAGGGGGGCTAACTTCACACTTTTGGATTTGGTTTTTTTGCCATATCTTTTGATATATAAGAGATACGGTTTTGACGTATTCGAACAATGTTTAGAACAAACCTAGAACAACCTAGAACAACCGTCAAAATTTTAATTTTTGCAAAAACTGGGTCCGACTTCATACTTTTGGCTTTGGTTTTTTCCCATTTTCTCGTCTGATTTTGATTTTTTCTATGAAATACTTTGGAACAATTTAGAACAAACCTAGAGCAACCTAGAACAATCATCAGAATTACAATTTTCAAGAAAAGGGGGGCTGGCAAAAACTCGTTTTTTCCGATTATCTCGGCCAATTTTGATTTTTTTTTCGAGATTCTTTGGAACAATGTTTAGAACAACTAGAACAACCTGGAACAACCTTCAGAATTTCAATTTTCGAAAAAAGGGGGGCTGGGTGAAAAAGTCGTTTTTTTCAATTATCTCGGCCAATTTTGACTTTTTTTTTGAAATACTTTGGAACAATTTAGAACAAACCTAGAACAACCTGGAACAACCGTCAGATTTCCGATATTCGAAAAAAGGGGGGCTAACTTCACACACTCGACAAGTAGACCTTCAGCGAATGTAATAAGCTGCATGTGTGTGTAACGATGAGATTTAGATTAGTGGTTTGCCGTAGCAGATGTGATAGACAACGTACTTTAATTTTGCAGTATCTACTCTTGTTTGAGAATTGACAAAAGAATATGAATGTATTCCGTAATAGTGATATACTACACAACTACGCACATGTACAATATTATTAACTACGACCGCAAGAAAGACATACTTATTTATAAAATCGTATACGTAGTCATCAAATGTAAGCTCTAAAAAACAGTAAATGTATAACACTACCAAAATAATAAGTAGGAGGAATAAAAATATTCTTCTAAAGGCAATAAATTTCAAAACAAAAATAATTAAAAAATAAAGGAAATTCTTGGAAAACAAAATGTAAAAAATCAATAAATATAATTTATGGGGACACAGGATAAGTACGATAAACTAAAAAAATAATTCTAAACAAAGGAAATTAAAATATGCTTCCAAAATAAACAGAATTCTTGAAAAACGAAATTAAAATTTGTTATTTAATTAAATGTTCAAATAATCCACCTCTTTGCTCCTGACAGTATGCAAGTCTATGTTAAAAATTATTTCGTACATTCGAGAACATCTCCGGGGTTATAGTATTTGCACAATCAACAATTTTCTGTTGTAGTTCCCCAATATTACGTGCTCGATTGTGTTGATAACTATACAGGGTTTCTTTTACATACCCCCAAAAAAAGAAATCCAGGGGCGTTAGGTCGGGGGATCGAGGCGGCCAAACAATTGTACCTCCGGAACATATTAAACGTTCATGAAATGTTTCCCTTAAAAATATTTGAACCAGACGGGCAGTATGGGCAGGACAGTTATCCTGCTGAAACCAAATATCGTCAAAATTCACATCAAGGGCACGAACAGCAGGTATAATTTCATTTTGTAGCATTTGTAAATATTTAGCTGCTGTTAATGATGTGATTCCCCAAAATACCGGCCACACGTTCAATTTTTGAGGATACTGAGTACGCAAAGGTAGATAGAGATGAGAGTTTGCTTTAGACCAATATCTTGTAGCCATTGGATTATGACGTCCATGTAAATAAAAAGATGATTCGTCCGTAAACAAAATATTTGCAATAAAATTGTTATCCGCAATGACTTTATCCATTACCTCTTCGCAAAATGCTTCGCGTTTTGATTCATCGTGAGGAAATATTTCTTGACGTTTTTGAATTTTGAAGCTACGGTATCCTTGCCCATTCAAAATTTTTCTTACAGTTCTCACGGGTATATTGGCTTGTTCGGCAATTTGGCGCGATGAGCATGGTTCATTATGTTCAACCGCGCTACATACTAAAATTTCCCGTTCTTCTCTTCCTTCATTCAATACGCGCATTCTAGATTCCCTATTTATACATTTTCGACAATTTTGCACACACCCAGTAGATTCAAACTTATGAACAATACTCATTATTGTTCGTATTGTAGGCACAGGTCTATTTTGGAAAGAAAAAATAAATCGCCCTACTACCTCTTGAGCAGTACTACCAGAGTAGTACCACTTAATAATTTGTATTCTTTCCTCGTTTGTATAAACGAACATATTGAATAAAAACTATAAAAACAAGCCAAAATCAAATAATATAAAATATAACTGGGAATGAAAACTAAATTAAATTCAATCATAAAAATAATAAATCGCAAGGAATTCTTATAATGTTAACTTAAGATACTTTTTTAAAAATATTACGAATGGGAATAATAGCTAAAAATGAAGATAACAACCCTTACAAATGCACACATGCCACTATATTGGAATCTTATGGTCGTAATGATCGTATCGGCACCGGCTTGTTGTCTGACTTCCCCACTACTTTTGTCGCATATGTACATATTGGCAACAACGTTCGTTTCAATACATGCATTTTAACTGGCATGCCCGATAAAAACAGGCCGAACCTGTATAACGAGACTAATAATAAATCTTGCAACTTCTTTCCGTATTCGATCATTTTGTTTAAAAGATAGGTCGTCATATACTTCGAAAGGATTCTTTCTTGCCGAGTATATACACCTTTGGATTGCGATTTATTACAATCTCTACTTCTTCCGCCTCATATAATTCGTCTTGGATATTAATTAGATCCCCCATTTCACTTATAAAAAACACCAACAAGTCACATACACAACCTTTACTATTTTCAATTAACGCGCACTTTTGGTCGGCTTTTGACATAAACTGACGGATTTGCTATGTTGCCAACGCAGAAATGCTATTGGAATAATACTAGTTAGTAGCCACTAAATATGCGACATTAATAGGTACTGTTACTATCCACTTAATAGGATGTTAGTGGCTACTAACTAATAGCGTACTAACACGCTATTAAGACATTGTCTTAAGCACAGACTAAACAACCCAGACCGGCAACTACTTGAAAAAAAAATATCCAAGATTTTCTATCCTTGTCACACATCAGTGAACTTGGTACGAAGATGGCGCTAGCAGCATATTGGCGCGAAATTTGAAATGAGCTTGTTTTTAGAATACGCTTATTAAATACGTTATTTATGTAACAAAAACATACACAAAAGTTACTAAAACTATGGTAATAAATATTACTTACTGTAACAATTATAGCCATAGTTTGAGCATCTTATGTGTAATTTTGTGGTGTTACATATTAAATATGTGATACGAAATATAAATATTAATCTTTTACTTACATGTATTATAACATCCCTCTTACGGTGACCTATTAGACACAATAAACTACTACTCTATATAAGATAATATAATAATCTAATAAGTGAAAACTGTCAAGGAAAACATGGGGATATAATAATAATAGTTTTTATTGATACATATACTTATACAATAAAATATAATAAAATTAAATTACACAACCAATAATGAGAAGACAATAATAATACAAATCTTGTGTAATATGACAAATAAAAACAAAACTAATATGTAACAAAAGGAACAAATTTAGCAATAGTTCATTACTAAAATGCTGATTTTAAATTTGTCCCTTAAACTAACAGCAAATGAAATATATAACAGAAAAATATGCAGATGTAGAAAATTAATATTACAAGTCTATAGTATATAAAATTGATATTATACAGATTGCCAAAAATAAAATCAACAACAAAATAGTAATAATAACACTAATACACAAATCAAAAGGTATCAAACCTGCAAGGCAAAGAGTATGTCAAAAATGCGCTTCTTAAACAAAGGAAATATCAATCTTATCCTAAACCTGTGCATTTTGTTATCTTCATCCTGTCCAAACCCGCACACTAAACACTTGGACACCATATTTGTATCAACATATAATTAATACGATGTACGACAAAGGATTGCAAAAATATGTCAAACGTGTCAAATTTGCAATGTAGTTTTGAATGACATATAACCACTGCATAACAAACATTTCAATAGTTACATTTCAATTGACGCTAGCGCCATCTCATCTCCAAGTTCAGTGAATCTGACAAAGATGGTAGAGTATTGATATTTACGTTTGCTAAACAAGGATGAGTACTCTGGATAAAATCTAGGATTAAGTTGCCGGTTTGGGTTATTTAGTCTGTGTCTTAAGGCAGTTATTTTCCAAAATATAGAAGCACGTCAGAAACTTACATTACACTGGGCAACAAATTTTCGAAAAGTTCATGCTTCCAAGCTGAAAATAGTCATTTCTTAATGAATTCAATGTGCTGAACACGAAAATGACTAAGAAAAAGCTGAATTGGCTACGGGTTTTCTGTAATATGTACGCATATTTCAGAAAAAGTGTACTTATGTCAATATTATAATACATGGTAAGAAAACATTTACGCATATTTCAGAAAAAGTGTACTTATGTCAATATTATAATACATGGTAAGAAAACATTTACGCATATTTCGGAAAAAGTGTACTTATGTCAATATTATAATACATGGTAAGAAAACATTTACGCATATTTCAGAAAAAGTGTACTTATGTCAATATTATAATACATGGTAAGAAAACATTAGTCTGCTTCCGGCTTTCGACTTCTTTTGGCCTGCCGTTTGTAGTGGACTTGTGGAGCATCTCTACTGATTGTCCAACAATAGTCAGCTAGCATTGACGTAGACCATTTGCCTTGGTACCGTTGCTCCATGGTGGCAATGTCCTGATGAAAGCGTTCGCCGTGCTCATCGCTGACCTGCCCGCAGTTATCAGGAAAGAAATCTAAGTGGGAATCAAGAAAGTGTATCTTTAAGGACATATTGCAGCCGAATTCATGAAACAAAGCCAACATATCCTCAACCAGACACTTGTAATTTTCTGCCTTGTCATTCCCCAGGAAGTTTGCTGCCACTTGATAGAATGCATCCCAAACCTGTTTTTCTTTACCTTGAAGAAGTTCCTCAAACTTGGGGTCTCGGAAGAGCTGTCTAATTTGAGGCCCCACAAAGATGCCCTCTTTAATTTTGGCTTCACTGAGTCGAGGGAATTTGTCATGCAGGTACTTGAATGCTGGTCCATTCTTATCCATGGCTTTTACCAAGTTTTTGACAAGACCGAGTTTGATGTGTAAAGGAGGAATGATGATTTTGTGTGGCTGTGCCAATGGTGGGTGCTGTACATTCGTTTCTCCAGGCTTAAAAAATGCTCTCGGAGGCCAGTCTTTCTTGATGTAGTGCAAATCGATTGCTCTGCTGTCCCACAGACAAAGAAAACAGCAGTACTTTGTATATCCCTGCTGCAAACCCATCAACAGAGATACTACCTTCAGGTCAGAACATATCTGCCAGCCATACTTGCTGTAGTTAATCGTCTCCAGTAGCTGCTTTAGATTGCCGTAAGTCTCCTTCATGTAGACCGCATGTGCAATAGGTATGGATGGAAGCTGGTTCCCATTATTCAACAAAACCGCCTTTAGGCTCAGTTTTGAAGCGTCTATAAACAGCCGCCATTCGTGGGGATCATGTGCAATACCGAGAGCTTGTAGTAGACCATCAATATCGCAGCAGAACACAAGGCTTTCTTCTTTCTTAAAGAAAGATTCGAAGAGCTGATGGCGAGTGCGAAATGAAGTCGCTCGGACATTCTGTTCCAGAAGATTCCACTGTCGAAGTCTTGAGGCCAGTATCTCCGCTTTGCTTTTCGACAGATCCAAATCGCGAACAAGATCGTTCATTTCATCCTGGGTAATTTTATGTGGTGCAGATGTTTCGTCAAAGCACGAAAAGTCATCATCCTTACTGCCACGTTGAGGAGAACTCGCCTACACATGGCCATCCTCATCGTCTGAACTGATAGAAAAATCTGTAGGAGGTTCTGGAATTGGGAGTCCTTCGCCATGAGAGACAGGTCGCAGAGCAGATGGTATGTTAGGGTATTCAACTGTCCACTTCTTCTTCTTGGTGATGCCTCCAGAAGCTGGTCGTACCATACAGAAATAACAGTCGTCAACGTGATTGGTGGGCTCCCTCCAAATCATGGGCACAGCAAATGGCATTGCCTTTCTTTTGCCATTAAGCCACTGTGAAAGATTTACGGCACAAGTGCGGCAGCATACGTGTGGGGCCCAGTCTTTGTCCTGGTCGCCTATCTTGCAACCAAAATACAAATGATACGCTTTCTTAACTGTTGCACTGATGTTCTTTTTCTGTGCAGCAAATGTCACTTCTCCGCAAATATAACAGAAGTTATTTGCACTATTAACACAGTTACGAGGCATTGCTACTGTTTAGTTACTTTACACCATAGCAATCACTTATGTATGCTAGAGCTTCGAAAAATATGCGCGAATGAACGGACATTGCACGAGTTAACTGTCACGTCGGGCATTTATAAATAAACTATAATTAGCTATTGCTTGATATTGCGCAATCAATTTCGCAACACTCTCAATGGAAACTTACAGTAAATGCTGCATTAACTTCTTTGCATGAAGGGGTGATGCAATATGACGCAAAATTTCGTAATTTCTCACTAAATTGCATTACATTATGCAATAGCATCTATACAATGGACAAAACGTCAATATCTCTTGAACGTGAGCCAATCAACTTTTTTCAATGTGATATTCGTGTTCAGCACGTTGAATTCATTCAGGATTGGGTACTTTCACCTAAGAAGCAATTTCACTGTTGACCAGTGTTATCAACGTAGCATCTATGGCAGGTGTTCTGCCTAGTATGTCCTTTCCACACTACACTTCCAGTAAACACGGAGTTGTAGGACTAACAAGATCATTTGGAGTAAATAAAATAATAACTCAAGACGGGATATGCATTATGGCATTATGTCCAGGTCCGACGGAAACTCAGATAATTCGAGAACCGAAACTGTAATATATTTATTAATTGTTTCTAGAGCTAGCGCTGTTGCCAAAAGTGTAATAGAAATATTGCAAAAACCGGAACATGGTTCAGTAGGGTACTTTGGAGAGTTCTGGGACCACCACCCCCCACTCCTACTACCCCCCCCCTCCCCCCCTCCCCGCTAGATAGGTAGAACCCTCTACCAACCCAATTGATGTGCCGCCCCCTCGCGGTCGCCAACCCAACTAAAAATTGCAGATTTCATCATTACCAACCCAACTGATATGGTGCCCCCTAGCGGCCGCCAACCCAACTAAAAATTGCAGATTTCATCATTACCAACCCAACTGATGTGGCGCCCCCTAGCGGTCGCCAACCCAACTAAAAATTGCAGATTTCATCATTACCAACCCAATGTGGCGCCCTCTGACGGCCACTAACCAAACTAAGGAATGGCAGATTTCATCATTACCAACCCAATGTGACGCCCTCTCACAGCCACTAACCAAGAAATGGCATCTCTCATGATTACCATAATGCAGCATCCTCTCACGGTCGCTATCCAAACTAAGGTGACGTCAGACAAAACGGCGGACCATCAAGATGGTCTTTGTTTCTAGAGAATTCCTGAATAAATTACCAGGCTTGCTATCGCGCTTCTCAATGTACTTTAAACAGGTCTAAACATGTTTCCAGCGGAAACCGCAACGGCTGTCTGCTTCTGTGATAGCCGCATGCTTGAAATGTATATCTTACTTATAAAATAAAATAAAACAAACAATATATTTTTTAAGAAAAACAATTTATTTATTATTATTTATAAATTAACAATATTATTTTAAATTAACAATATTTCCAAGCTTCATGACCTCAAAGTCATAGTAAAGCGAATTATAACTAATATGTAGCACTTCCATCATAAGGAAAGCGTTAAATGAATTACAATGATCAACAAGTAATTTTGATACATTCGTATATAAATCTCCAGTTAATGCCATGCAGGCGGTTAATATCATTTTATAAAATGTTATGAAATTACTATTTACTAAAAATTCTAATTTACTCTTAATGAGCAGTCGCAAATTAAACAAATTGCTATAGGTATCGGAGGACAATACCAGTTGCTGATTGCGACTGCTTAATACAATTACGCTAGTATCTCTAAATGTTGACGTTCGAATTTGATGATTCGGACTGCAACCCTCCGTCTTACAAAATTCTTCCCACTCGTCCAATGTGAAGAATACACAGCTTGCAGGCGATCGAATCTGGATGATGGGCACGAATCCAGCCGCCGGACTAAGGCCGATATTCACCCACTTCGAACCGCATTTGTTGAGGAAGTATGATGACTGCCCAATCAGTTGTTTTTCCTTAACGATATTATCATCAATCATTTTAAGCGAATCGCCAATAAATTCATTATAAGTTTCTGAAAAGAATTAAAAAATATATAGATATAAGTTTATGTACATAATAATTTTGTATTCTTACTAGCTTCCATTTTAATCTTAGAGGTTAAAAAGAATATGTGTGAACTCGAATGCAAACAAACTAATACTGATTTAGTGGGAGAAAATTACAGTGAGAAGCAAACAAAAAAAGGGTGGGTGTACTTACACAAAAAAGGGTGGGGGTACTTACACAAAAAAGGGTGGGGGTACTTACCCAATTTGAAGCGGTAGAGCAGCTGCACCCGAGGCATGTGCAGCGACCATCTAAGGAGCTGGTGAGTCGATTTTATAATGCCCCCAGGCGAGAGTATGAATGCCATCCTCATCAATCCGGCGTTTATCATCGTGAGGTGATAGGCTCAATTTATTTTGCTTGACGGTATAAATCTCATGTAGTTTGATTTGAAAAAGATTTTGCTCCCTTAATAAAATATCATTATTCAATAAACAGTGCTTGTAATCTGCCAGACTAATCTCATCCCGCACAACGTTCTTTTTAACACCCTTAACCTTTTTAATCTCCCTACCCTCAACCTCTAAGGCATACATTTTTGCGCGCAATCCGACAAATTCACACATTATATTACCCGCATTTTCGTCTTTAAATAAACCTAAAACAGCCTTGTTTTGAGGTGCTATGCTGTAGACATTATTTGCCGAAAAGTTCGATGTATCGAATTTTGATATATTTTTTTTCATGTCGCTGTATATATCATCTGTCTTTACTTTTAGGATAAAACTATCCGTATCCATATAACACAGACGGACCTTTTCTGCATACACGCGTCTCAAAAAATTGTGGAAAAAGTCATACATCAGGTGCTTTGATAGCTCCAAGACGGAGAAGCCGATATAAATAGGTTTATTATATACAACTTTAAGCTTCCCCATCTGGACAGCCACAAAGTTTTCGGAAAAAATACTAACACTTTTAAAATTCGGTTTCGCGATTAAACTACCAGCCCCGCGACTTTTGCCATGGTCCTCCCAACGTGTGACCAATTTGACTTCCACTCGCTTATCAACATTCTCCATGGTTTTACCATATACGGAGTTGTTCATAAGCTTGTAGAAGTCCTTTTCAAAATCGTTCCTAGCATGCTGACGTAGGCTGGTGTTTAGGTCGATATAAGTTTGAAGCCAGTTTGACTGGTTGAATTTTAAAACGCGGTGAATTTTGGTGATTTTAAGGCCGAAATGTAATGCTTGCTTTAACGTTTGATAGTGTATGACATATTTCTCTTTGTTCTGTAAATTCGCGATTAACTTTTTATACTGAAATTTAGACGTGGGAGGCACCATGTTTTCGGGCAGAAAAGGTAGGTCGTTATGCTCATCGTGCAAAGTTACAGGGTACGTGACATCTACCTCCAAAAAATAGCCAATCGGCGAATCATCAGCGACCCCAGATATATTTAGATTGTCAATTTCATCCTGACTAGCCCAACTGAACCCACCGAATGGTAGATACTGCGACATTGCCCACCCATACAAATTGTTCGCGTCCCAATAAGCTAAATACGAGCTAGGAGCACTCGCATCATAATTAGGCATATACTTATTATTTGCCGTAGCGTGCCGCAATGATACTTGACACAACCCACCCCTGATACTCTGCTTAACAAAATGATGCATGTCGATGTCTATGAGTAGCTCCAGCTCAATTTTGGTGTGCTTCAACATAGCATCCCAAGACAAGCCCGGGCTGGTGTAATATTGAGCCGGATCCAGACTGTATGTATCCCGACAAATTTTCCTGAAATTTTCAAAAATATCTGCTAAAAGTAAAACGTCTGATTTTAAATATAAGTTTGAGTACTCTAATAAATTTTGACATCCAAACGTATTCCATACAGTTTGCGCATGTTGATATTCAACATCCGAAATATCAACATTCGTTAATGAATTAAAAAAATCGCGTTTTGCCGGTAAGGTCGATTCGTTCAATCGCCCAAAGGTATCTATGTATTGATAGGGGAATACACCCTTCTTTCTAATTAAATGGAAATGTGAATCTAGTGGAAACGCCCGCCTAACATTGACAAAGTCTTGCGGGCTCAAATTTTGTGCAAGCTTATCGATAGAAGACGCCATGAATCGAAAACTATCTAAAAACCGTAGTTTTATATAAACATTTTTTTTCTCGCCCGATTTTTTATCTGTGTAGTCACCAACCAAAACTTTCGCGCTGAAACTGATATATCTTTCTTTATTAATAGGAATTACGTCAATATCTAAATTTTGTTGTGCCAAATCTCTTAAAAATAGATGGCTATCATACCCGCTCAAATTGTGAAAATAGATAGGGACAAATTTCGGAATTTTGAAGTTTAGATTACAATTAGAATGAGCGGCCCCTCGAAACGCTCCCGTAATGTGGCAGTGATCTCTCACTCTATCTCCGTTGAGAGACAGCTCACAAATGTGGCAAATCACGGCATCATTATATAATTTTCGCTCGCTATTATTTAAAGTTTTCATCGGCACGATAGTCTTTAAATAGTTTTCATAGATTAGCTTAACATCTTCTATCAATTTTTGGACAAACACCGTTGAGCAATCTAAACCGGCATACGTGACAAATTTATTCAACTTTGCATCAAACGAACATACAATTTGATATGCAAAACTATATGGAACGTGTTTGAATGTTTTATTCGTATACGAACTAGCTGGATCACGGCTGCATGTGTGAATCGGTTGGAGAATACTTTCAAAATCCGCATAAACGACGAACGGAACGGACATTTTCTTATGATGACTATCGAAACGTAAAATATTTTCGGGCAGCATATCTCCAAATTTTGTTTTACGCGCGTCGGTTGAGGGTAGTACCGTATACACATGGTTGCAATCGTGTTGTTGATGGGCGTTTAATTGTTCGGATGTTCTGAAATTAATTAAACACCCATCACAGATATAGGTCTCACCATTGTGGCTATTGATTTGAGATGAGACTAGCCTGGACAGATTTTTAATTAAAACATAATGGGCTCTTTTTCCATCATCAATTAGGAGTAAATTGATGTGGATATCTTTTCTGCTTTTAGTGAAATGAATTGGCCCCACCACCTCATGATTTTTTGTTTCATCATTAATAGCCAAACCGTAAACGTTAATACTTAAATTGTTCATATTCTCAATTTTTGAAATATCTTTAATTTTAACGGGGAATTGAATACCTTCTAAATTTAGGACGCTGGAGTAATGAGGATAACTACTAACTCTCTCTGCATGTATGTTTGCCGGGTGGAGTGCTGCTACAATCGACCAACACAGGCATGCATCGTCCGAGTTCTGAATATTGATGCATGCTTTCTTGTTTCGGATAGAGGGGGGTAGTTCCAAATAAGATGATCCCCCAAGAGGTTGGTAACTGTTGATGTTAACCTCTAAATGCGAGACCATCTTAAGTGTCCAATTGCTCCCCCTATCCGAAAACTCTTCAGCTTTCGATTTTATGATGGCAGCAGCCTGATCAAAAACGTCCTCTAAGTCTGAAGACCCGGTGACAATGACGTACCGAGTATTGAAGGACTTTAAGTCGACTATTTCCTCATCAGCTACGGTTTTAGCATAATGAGCAAATAGCTCTAACTGTACCTTAATACCCGATACGACCTTGGCCAGAACATCGTTAATCAGGCTGCACACTTTAGTTCTCAATTTCGATAAAAAATTTGTGATGTCAGCACTCTCATCACCTAAAATTTTATAACTCGCGACCCGGCTTTTAAATGATGAATTAATTTTGAACACTCCATCCGGCAGCATAAATGTATTATTATTCAAATGCTGCTGTGTGCGAAGATGCCCCCTATACAGAGAATTATTAGGGAACATCAACCCACAACAGCTTCTCTGAGGCGCACTTCGACTGGTAGATGGCGCAGCATCCACAGGTCTATTAGAACTTGTGGATGGTGTAACATCTACTTTGGCCACCTTCTTAGGTGGTCCCGCAACATGCTCACATGTATTCACACCCCCACCGCAAGTCTCACATTGAAAATTGCGGTGAGCTGTGTTTACATGCCGCTTCAAACTATCCCGCCGGCTGAAGGACTTCCCACATATGACGCAATTCATTCTATGAAAAACAAATTAAAAATAATTAATATAATAAATTTAAAAGAATAAAAAGCTATTGAAGCCTAATTTTTAATATATCTAAATTGCTAATTTATTTTGACTGATCCGCGTATATGAATTGATATAAAATACTAATTATAGACCTACATATATAAAAATAATATTTTAATACATAAACTTTGACTGATACCCGTATATTTAACTAAAAATACTCTTATTGTTCAGAATTTATTTAAATTATTGAGAAAAACCTTTAAAGAACCGTATGAAATAATCAACTTAATTATATAAATTTACACACCTAAAAATTTAAAAAAGAAAAAAAACACAATATAAAGAAGCTACAAAATGCGTATAAAATACTTTGAAGCACCCTGGATAATTGTATATAAAAATAATATTCAATAAAATATTAATAAAATATACACCATTAAATTATTAAAAACAGCCTTATAATTGATAAAAACAATTTTTAAAAAGTCCTATAAAATTTTAGAGTAGTAGAAAAACTATGATCAGCGTATATTTAACTAAAAAATACTTGTATTATTGAAAATTTATTGATAAAACCCTTTAAAACCTTATAAAATAATCAACTTAATTACATAAATTTACGCACCTAAAAATTAAAAAAGAAGGAAAAAACAATATAAAGAAGCTACTAAATACGAATAAAATACTTTGAAGCACCCTGGATAATTGTATATAAAAATAAAATATTAATAAAATATTAATAAAATATATACCATTAAATTATTTAAAAAAATAACCTTATAATTGAGAAAAAACAATTTTTAAAAGTCGCATAAAATTTTAGAGTAGTAGAAAAACTATGATCAGCTTATATTTAACTAAAAATACTCTTATTGTTCAGAATTTATTTAAATTATTGAGAAAAAACCTTTAAAGAACCGTATGAAAATTAAAAAAAGAAGGAAAAAACAATATAAAGAAGCTACTAAATACGAATAAAATACTTTGAAGCACCCTGGATAATTGTATATAAAAATAAAATATTAATAAAATATTAATAAAATATATACCATTAAATTATTTAAAAAAATAACCTTATAATTGAGAAAAAACAATTTTTAAAAGTCGCATAAAATTTTAAAACTAATGTAAAATATTGCGAGTTAATATTATATAAATTAGGCTTTCTAAATACCTTGTAGTAAAACACAAACAAGCACTAAAAACGATGTTGACTGTTCGAAGATACTGATTATAATGAAATTAAAGATGTCGATCTACGCATATATAGATACTCATTCGTGACGTATACATCCATCTGCGTCAGGTTCCCACACCAATTGATATGTTAATCAATTAGAGAAAACCCCTTTTTTCCCGCGCATACATATATATACATATATACGTATGCGGGCAGATGCAATTAAGCGCGGCTGCATTCTGTTCCCATGGGTGAGTGTGTGTGTGGTCTATGTACAGCTGCGACGACCCTTTTTTCCCCACGCATACGTATATCCGTGTGAACGGATATAATTAAGAGTTGCTGCATTCCGATCCCACGCTCTAGCCGTGTTCTAAGGAATGCACTTAATTTTTTAGCGTTGCATACCTGCATCGAATGGAGGTCGTCCGGGTGGCCCTTTTTAGGGCAGGCGATGGTTAATTAATGTAAATGTATAAAAAATCTCTCGCTTGCATACCTACCTCGGATTGGTGCCGTCTCGGCGGGCCTTTTATACATGTATAGACATGTTTATACGTATACTATTTTTGCTATAATATTATTATTAATATGTATAGGTGGATTGAAATAAAAATAATAAGGTTAAAATAATTCTTTATTTTTTAGATAATTGCATAGAGTTATAATATTATTTTGCGTGCATATACATTCTTCATTAGTTTTATTATTATGATAAAAACAATGATTGACATTTTTAATAAGCTTTGGTACATCATTAAAATATTCCAAGTTAATTATGTCAATATCAACATATTGCTTAAGTAGCTCCTTTTTTTGATGTCCTTTAACATACACTCTATTATATGAGTTACAGATATTTTTTAACAAGTTAATAATGTCCTTAAAATATACATAACCAGTAGAGTATTCTATATTTAAATAATTATTTTCAAGCCATCGAACGGTCCTCTGATCTTTCTTCGATAATAGATGGAATTCAATGCTAGGTTTAAATAAAAAATGGATGCTCCTTTCTCCGTCACTTATGCTCATCTCTTTTGGATCGAAATGTTGAATCGCATAACCTTGTATGTCTATAATAAGGAATGATTGAAGTTGATCTCGAGTGTCAATTGCACCTCTTTTAGCCATGAGGTCTCGCGATTGACTGAATGTTATATAATTTTCTTAACAGTGCCTGTCAGTGCACTATATTCAACGACACAATCTTGTAAAATTAACAATAAACAAGAGGTGTCCTCGCTAAACGTCTCCTGGCACTGCATCTCAAGCTTAACATCGACGGTGGATGATTTTAAGCTCTCATTCTGCTTCGAACAATCTATTACGTAAAGTGCTGAATCGTGGAACTTCTCGTAGCTCATGAGAGGTCCCCGAGTGCTTCCATAATAGCTCGATTGAAATTTTGTGTACATTAGATATGCTTGGGCATATAGTTTTTTACTCATATCTATATTCATATCGCTATATGGGTAATATTCTGAATTTAAATGCAATTTAATATTTGTGATTGAAGCGTGATCAAAGCTTGATGCATCTTGCTGAAAATTATCTTTTCTGTTGCGTTGAAACGCTATAATAGCATATCTGGGCTTCTCTAGATTAGTGCTAGTTTTAACAGGCCAAATGTCAGTTTTCGTTGCACGCAAAGCTGGAAGTTCATATAATTCCCATTTACGAAATGTTAGATATATCGGTTTATTGGTTTTAAGGGTGTTTAAGAACTTTAAGCGTGTCTGATCATTTACGCTTACATGTGGCACCCGCCATTCAATCTTTTCAATCTCGATTGAGGCCTTTTTTGTACCATCAGCGGTCTTGTTTTGATAGCAGTTTTCATCCGTTTTACTTCTAATTAGGACTAATTCTTGACTGACGTTAATAATAACCCTCCTGTAATCGGAACAGAAGCCTAAAAGCATGCTCAATGGAAGGCATGCGTTGAACTTGTTATTGGAGAGTGTCGCTTGCCGCTGTGCGAATGGTCCCCACCCAGCAATCGACAACATTCGACTTTCATCTTCATTATATGAAACTAATGCTTTCATCGTAGAACTGATTCCTGGCTTCATTGCGCAATCGATTTCTACACCATTAAGCTCATATCGAATCTGATCAAACAAAAAAGCGTATGCATTGTTTGTTAATTCAGGCAGACCCGTACCATTATCATCAGGTTTAAATTTCCCCTCTATGTATATATAACTCTCGGAAGGTAGTGTGTATATATCTTGATTTTGAATACTTATGCGAACTTCATCATTTAAGTTGAAATTGTGTGTTCTCGGATAATATGTGTGATACTCTTCTTTCGTTATAACTTCGTCAAAATGCACACCTTCAAATATTGATAGCTTTTCCTCCATTTTTTACTCGAAAGCCTAACGATTGTAAAAATATTATATTGGCCGATGTTAACTGCTTGAGTTTAGATGTTGAAGTGATCTTCCGTTGTGGGGGCGAGGAAGTTATATAACGTTTACGAAATGAAAGGCCCATTATGAAACTCTTTTTAATTCTAATCTAACAATGATTTGCTCGCCTCTAAAGTTTACGGCATCACCATCTTGATCGAGCAGTGTTAATGTGATATTATCGATACGCCTAGAATTAATTGGTAGATATATTATATGCTCGGGCGCTATATTAATCGAAAACCCAGCTTCAACTTGTGGAGAAAATTCGTAGAGCGTGTGGGATAAACGACTATCGTTGTAGGCTGATGTTGTGATATTGCACTCAATTCTTATTGTCGACACTTTTATAATATTGACAGGTAAATCCGATTCATGTTTTTGATCGGCTGGTAATAGCTTCCCACTAAAACCTAATATGCTTCCTATAGAGTCTCTAGGTCCAAAATTTATTTCATATTTGCTTTTAATTTCACACTTTATTGTATTGTTGTTTGGTTTGAGGGATATTGCACCTCTAGGCATCGCATTCATCAAGAAATCGGCGATATCACTTATCTCATAAGATCCTGTGGGAATTGTAATAACTTTGTCATTATCATAATAAAATTTGTTACAGCCCTCTACAATGTTGGGAATCGAATTGTAGCTATTAAATCCTATTAGACCCAGAACATATTCATAGTGGGGATTCAATTCAATAGGCGGATAATAATCAACAGAAAGCACTGATTTTGTGCCCTTCAGGGTGAAAGTGTACGACATGACTAATATATTGATATATGAACATACGATTATATATTATTTAGTAGGAATTCTAAGCATAAGTGACCACAATTGAATGTATTGAAATTTTGGTATCGTTTATGATTATACATTATTTTATTAGGTCCCTTTCTAGTAAAATATTCTATCAATTCCGGTGGAGGCTTTAAATTGCCAAACGAATCATAATAGTATATATTAGAACCTCTCTTCTTATAACAGACCCAATGTGTTCCCGATCCTTTAATGCTATCCAAATTAACGACTGCGCTTTCATTTTTGTTGGGTGATTTTGGTAGAGTATCCCTCATAAATACACCTCTAAAATGGTGAATATATTTCGCATATTTCAAAATATCATGATCGGTTAATGCTCTTTGAGGCAGTCGACTTATTAGTTTTTTGATGGTTTTAGATATAAACCTAAGCCTCGCTTATATGGCTTCAGATATAATCCTTTACCTTTTAATGCGATAGCTTCCATAGTTTTATTATGCCTTTCAGCTTCCCGTAATTGACTTCGAGCCGCTTTCGCTTTGAGTACTGCTTGTGTTATACCACTTACACCGCCTGCCAGTGAGCCGAGAGCGCTTAGCCCGGCGAATATTGGTATGAGTGGCAATACGCCTCCAACTTTCGGTATGGGGATTATTCTGGGGGTTTTAATATGTTTTCGACCTCCAGCCTCTTTGATTGCAACCTTAGCTGCTGCCAATGATGATTTAGCACCCTGTTTAATATCACCCCCGAATCGCTTAAGAGTCTTCTTAACATTGGTGCACACTATTTTTTTAAAAGTTTTTTTGTTTAAGCCCATACCAAATTTTCTTTTGGTCTTCATTGCGTTAGTCACCAACCAGGCTGCTGTCTTTTCACCAACACTTGCGTCTGCTGACTTTACACGATTCCAAGCTTTTTCTTGCAATATCAAATCTGCCTCGTGTCGATCTTTTAAATCTCTATGCTGTGAATATGCGATATCGTGTTCCCGACAAGCCGCATCCAATGGATTAATGCCGGGATCACCTCGTGCTAAACGTTTCTGGAGCTTTGTACCAGGACCACAATACATGTAACCACCTGGCAGGTGAAGCTCTATAGGCAACTTGTTGATTATCGAGTTCACGACACCTCCGCCCTCTTTAAAAGTTAGCATCGAAATGAATTAGCTTTATAAACATCCAACAATTTATATATAATTCATTCACCATGAGACTTGTGAAGCAGAAGGATGCCCTTGAAATAATCAACTTGGATTTGGACGTTGATGAAAAGGGCAAATTTCGGAAACATAGCAGCCTACTACCGAACTCCATTAGAGCGCTACTTTGCGGTGCATCAAACTCTGGGAAAACAAATCTCATGCTATCATTATTATTCAATGAAAATGGTCTCAAGTTCGAAAACGTATACATTTATTCCAAGTCTTTATATCAAGCTAAATATAAGCTGTTGGAGAATGTTTTAAATAATGTTAAAGATGTGAAATATTTTCCTTGTAAGGAGAATGATGATATAATAGACCCCATGGAGGCTGAGAGAAATTCGATATTCATTTTTGACGATGTGGCGTGCGACAAGCAAAACAATATTAGAAAATATTTTTGTATGGGTAGACATAAGTGTGTTGATAGCTTTTATTTATGTCAAACTTATACTAGTATTCCGAAACAGCTAGTTAGGGATAATGCTAATTTTTTGGTATTATTTAAGCAGGATAATACAAATCTACAACATATTTACAACGATCATGTTGGAGTTGACATGTCATTTGAGCGGTTTAAATCGGTTTGTGGTGAGTGTTGGAAAGATAAATACGGATTCCTGGTGATAGACAAGGATAGTGATTTGCATAATGGTCGTTATAGGAAGGGTTTTGATTGCTATATATGCTGGTGAATTATTCATTTTATTCAGTTAATATATATCTGTCTGCAAATAATCATGCGCAGGCAGGCAGTTAATAGTAGAAAAATGGATTATGAAAAATTGAAGCGTGATATTATTAAGGCAAGTAAAGTTATTAGGAATAAGTATATGCAATTGAAGCTTAATCGTTCCGATGAAGATTATTTAATACGAAAAATGTTTAAGCCCATTACTGAGAACCTAGAAGGTTTGAACACGACAATAAAACAGGAAACACAAACAATTAAGGAGCCCATAATGAATATTACAAACACTTTGAAAAATAGAGGAAAGCTGATAAAAAAACAAGAGATAGAAAAGAGCTCTTCGATTAATCCATTCGATGAGCAGTCTAATCCATTGGTGGAAGAGGATCCGCATTCACATAACACGTTTTATGGAGATCTTAATCCTTTACCGAGAGAGTTTGTGCGAGGTCTTTTTCAAGATACAAGCAATGTATATGATACAACGTATGGTGTTACATTCGAACCCGAAACAAATAGATTGAAATTGGGTGGGCATACATTATATCTAGATGGTAAAGACATAATAATCAATAATAAGCTGTTTACGGGTTCTCGTGGTCTTTATGAATTAATATTTAAAACTAGCCCAAGTAGATATAATGAGGAGGATTTATCACATTACTATGACATTTTACATGAAACTAATGTGCATCGCAAACTGTTCCAACCCAAAAATAACTTGAGGGGGACTAGAGGCCACAAATGGCGTGAAATAATAAAACCTCTTCTTGCTAAATATTCCAGTTCGACTTCAGAAACATGGTCTGGCGGACATATAGGCAGCATGCTTGTTTCCAACACCAATGATAGATATCAATATGTCTATTGGGACGACATAAACGAGCTCGTGGATCGTCTTAAACTTTTGAAGGCCTCTCGGGATTCTGGCAATGAAAGTACCCATAATGAAATGCAGTCGATCATCGAGGAGCTTAAAGAATGCGGCGTAATTGAATAAATATTTAATACTATCATTCTCTTCATCAGTATCGTCATGAGTGTAGACAAATTTGGCCGATATCTTAGCATCGGTAAAGCTAGCGTTAAACGTCAAAAGCCATCTCTGCCATTAACAGAGGAAGGTGATGTTGATATTGGCGGTAAACGTATTTGTCGTGTAGCAGATCCTATACACGATCAGGATTCTGTTAATAAGCGTCACCTATCTAGAATACTTGGCGTAATAGATCTACGGATTGATAATGTGGTGAGTGATATTCAAATAAAAATAGACGCCTCGAATTCCAAAGTGGCCGAGGATATTAGTGATATCATACAACATATGCAGACTGCTGTTGAGAATAGAATCGAAAATGAACTAGACAATTTAAGGAACAATCTCGCAACAAACACCTGGGTTAGTGACAAGATCGATAAAATTAAGAGGGAATTGGATGAGAACTTGAATGCATTTAAAACTAATTTAAATAAAACTGTTAATTTGGATATATTTAAGGGTATTGTTAATGTTAGTGTAAATAATGTGCAACAGTCGATTAATGGAAAATTAAACCAGATGCAAGCTAGTGTTGAGAAGAAGATTGATGCTAAATTTGATGTTTTAAGAAAAAACCATGCCACAAATTCTGAAGTTAGTAAGAAGATTGAAAAAATTAAGAAGGAATTGGATGGTGAAATACTTGCACTGAAAAATAATTTAAATAAGGGCGTTAACTTGGATACAATCAAAGGGATTATCGAAGTTAGTGCAAATACTCTACAAGATGAAACTGATCAAAAGCTGTATCGAATGGAAAAAAGTGTTGAGAGTAGAATTGAGGTTAAACTCAATGCTAAACTGGAAGCTATAAGAAAAAAACTTGAAAAGAAATCAGGGAATTCCCCACCCCCACAACCACCACCACCACCCCGACCGCTCCCAAGACAATAGAGACGAAACATAATTTTAATTCATTTACCATCGCATTGTTCTATCTACATGATGTATTAACACGCTGAACAATAATTGTTAATTATGAATAGTATTAAGCGTCATTTAGTTGATGAGCTGCATAGGCCGGCTCGTAGATTCTTTCCCAGACGTCGCGTCATTATTAGAGGGTTTGACGATGTTTGGCAGATTGACTTGGCCGAATTTATACCTCATGCACGAGAGAATGGCGGGTATAGATATATACTTGTGGTTATAGACTGTTTCTCGAAATTTTTATGGACTCAACCCCTTAAATCGAAAACCGGTCTGGATGTATGTAATGCTATGGAAGGCATTCTACAAGACACTCGACAGCCGAAAAATATACAGTCCGACAATGGTAAAGAGTTTTATAATACTCGATTTCAAAATCTCATGAAGAAATATGGTATAAACCATTATTCAACATATAGTACAATGAAAGCGTCTATTGCCGAACGTGTTATTCGTACGCTAAAGGGTAGATTATATAAGGAATTTACAATGAGAGGTAGCTATAAGTGGATAGATATTTTACCCTCCGTGACTGATATGTATAATAAAACAAAGCATCGAACAATTAAAATGCGACCTTGCGATGTGACTAAAAAGAATGAGAAGCTCCTGCTTTCTACTATCTACAATGATGTGCAAACAGCTGTGAAGCGGAAATATAAAGTTGGTGACATCGTGCGGATAAGTAAATTCAAAAGTGTTTTCTCGAAAGGCTATCTCAGGAACTGGGGTAGTGAATTGTTCAAGATTATTAAAGCTAATGCTACAAATCCGCCAACATATATGCTGGAGGATATGAATGGAGATCCGATTTTGGCTTGTTTCTACGAACATGAATTGCAGAAAACTAAACATAAAGATGTATATCTGATTGAAAAAGTATTACGTGTAAAGGACGGAAAAGCTTATGTAAAATGGTTAGGGTTCGATAATTCGCATAATAGCTGGATTGACGAGGATAATGTTTTGTAATTTTATTAAAACTGTATATTATGATTATATAAAAATAAAAAGTATTAATTCTATACATGCACGCATTTTTATTTAAGGTGAATTACATATCTGTATCCTAACATCCTGTATAAAACAATATAAGAAGTTTTTAATCGTGAGAAGGTATAAACGTTCAGCTGCAAAACATTATTCTTATATACTAACATTAAAAAAAATATGACTTCTATGTCTACGCATTTCATTAAGTGAGATGCACTTTATATATATCTAAAAGGGGTATTTTAAGGAAAAAATGTTGGATGCTATATTCTCTTTATTTAATAATGTATATTACATATATTTATTTATAAAATTATATAAAGTGTACAACAAAAGACCTAATCATATATTTTTCCATATTCTCCATTTTATAGCTTTATTTTACTAATATTTGTCACCAACGCATACATTTCTAAATCAGATTTGATTTTTTCAATTTCGGATATAAACCTCATAATTCTAATGTTCAACAAGTCTTTCTTCTGTCTAAGAGCCCTCCGCCTGCTTTCAACGGACATTGTCGACTGATGTATTTCCAGCAAGTCTAGACATGTTTAGGCGGGTCTGTACATGTTAGCTACTTGCGAAACACTTCTGATGAGCGTATATAACATATCCACCACCAGTCGCGGCCAGCTCGTCATTATAGTCCAATTCAGGATGATTATATTGAGGATACCAATTCATTAACATCTTCGGTATGTTCTTGTGTAAAGTCAGTACAGTCGATGTTTCTATGTCGAATACGCAAATTTCTGCATGAAGATCTAAATCAGGTTCACATATATATTCATACTCACTATAAATGTACCACTTCTTAAGTTGGCTCATATTTGGGTTACAATATTCCAAAACGTTCATTAATTCATCGATATCAAAATATTGCATGTTTTGATATGCGAATGCCGCTATGAATAAACACTCGCTTTGATTCAATTCCGAGGATAATAACCAATCTCGCACTATGATAGGTATTTCAATACCATTAGCAGACAAAAAGTTGTCATATTTCTCGTATTGCACCGCCATTATACTATATAGAAGGTGCTACACAGCTTTGCAATTGATACTGATGATATTACATTCGAAATTCTTATATATTTAATATTTAGTTGGGCTAGTATCCATCAGGGGGTGCTTCTTATATTTTCTGCGCATGCGGCTATCACAGAAGCAGACAGCCGTTGCGGTTTCCGCTGGAAACATGTTTAGACCTGTTTAAAGTACATTGAGAAGCGCGATAGCAAGCCTGGTAATTTATTCAGGAATTCTCTAGAAACAAAGACCATCTTGATGGTCCGCCATTTTGTCTGACGTCACCTTAGTTTGGATAGCGACCGTGAGAGGATGCTGCATTATGGTAATCATGAGAGATGCCATTTCTTGGTTAGTGGCTGTGAGAGGGCGTCACATTGGGTTGGTAATGATGAAATCTGCCATTCCTTAGTTTGGTTAGTGGCCGTCAGAGGGCGCCACATTGGGTTGGTAATGATGAAATCTGCAATTTTTAGTTGGGCTGGCGACCGCTAGGGGGCGCCACATCAGTTGGGTTGGTAATGATGAAATCTGCAATTTTTAGTTGGGTTGGCGGCCGCTAGGGGGCACCATATCAGTTGGGTTGGTAATGATGAAATCTGCAATTTTTAGTTGGGTTGGCGACCGCGAGGGGGCGCCACATCAGTTGGGTTGGTAGAGGGTTCTACCTATCTAGCGGGGAGGGGGGGGGGGAGGGGGGGGGTAGTAGGAGTGGGGGGTGGTGGTCCCAGAACTCTCCAAAGTACCCTACTTGGTTCAGTCTGGATAATCCACGAAGATGTTTTGTGTAAGGTTAATTATCCCAGTTTAGTAGAATTGATAAAAACATAGTGTATCAATGATATCTACTAATAAATGTTATTTATGTCAGTGAAGTTTATTAATGAGACTTTTTCTATTCCTTTTTCACCTTGTATACATATTTGGCGATGGATATTACTGTGAAATAGACACATTTTATTCTTATAGCGTGTTGCGTAAATAACGCATTTTATTTCTAATTAATTAATATCTGTGGCGTAATATTGTTGTTATTATTTTATTTCGTATTTGTTCTAACTATTTACCACTTACTTATTCTTTTAAAATAATACTTCTCATCTTTATTATATATTTAATTGTTTTTCTAAAAAGCAAATTTTGCCACTATATAGGTATTTGAATAGAAGACTCATTCCTTCACAGTTATATTTCGATTCTAATTCTGCGCGCGTCATATTTTAACGTTACTGTACTTGGGTCAACTTGGGTGTGACTTGGGTGCAGTGGCGGCTCGGGGTAGTTCACATAGGGAGTGCATAATTTCAAAATTAAAAAGTGTAATACAAGAACGCTTACCCAATCTTTATAAGTTTCACCGACATAATGTTCCAGGCAGGTACTGTTCATTGTACAGTTTGTTTTGAGGGAATAATAAATATAACACTATAGTTTGATTACATCTGACGATAAACGAAGACCATTTTGCGTGTCTTGACTTGCAGAACAGTTCTATCACTTTTTCTTTAAAATTTGGGAAATCATTTATAAATTCAATTAAAAACCGGTGCTGCTTCGATGTGATCTCTGAGCGATTTATCTAATTCTGCCGTAAAATTTATCAATTCCCGAAAAATGCCCTTGGTATTCGACGTTTGCCGTTCATCATGACCCCGAAGTGCCAGTTCAAACGCGCCACAAAATCTAATGCAATTTATTATTAAATTTAACACATGCCTATTTTTTGTTACCTGTTCATTGTGTTGTTGAACTGCTTTTCTATATGATGATCTAAAACATTCTGAATGTTACTTTTTCCTAACATTCTTAGACTAAATATATTTTTCAAATGCCCTTCGGAATTTTCATGTTTCGTAATTTTAGCACTAAGATGAATTAAGTCTTTTATTCCGTTCTTTGACCAAGACGGTTCACCACCAAACAAAAGACACGGAAAACAAAACAAAGTATTTTTAATTTCACACCCACAAATCCAGTCATTTTTCTGATAAATATTCATTTTGAATTTTCTTATAACGTCTTTACCTTTAACAGATTGTTTATTTTCTAAACATAATTGAGGCATCGGCCGTTTAAAATTTTTTATTGCAATTTTTTCATCATACGTTAACCGCGAAAACGTGTTATTCTGTATCGCAGACACGAAATACATCTTACAACAGCGTTGAGCAGACGGGAATCTTGCTCACATGCTATGTATTATACGATATGGAACTAGAACAAAATACAGTTCTCCCCACCTTCAATGTAATGTTTAATGGCTTAACGCAGCAACAGTAGCGCTTTGCTCATGGGTATGTTTCTCTCGGTGGAAGGGGTCTTTACATCCGTGCGCTGTTAGTCGTCATTATATCTGTGACGACGATCGGTGCATGTAGGTTGTTTCGCGTGCCGTACACGCCACGTTCCTGTTCAATAACTATGAATACGTAATAAATAAATAGTTTCACAGTTAGTCGCCGCTTGGTTTGTTTTGTTTCAAAATTCCAGGGGGTGCAATTGCTCACTTGCTCTCATTAAAGAGCCGCCACTGCTTGGGTGCATAATAAATACCTTGAATACGTTCTTTAAAATAATTAAAAGCGTTTAAGTCCCCTTATACCGAAAAAGTGGTTTTTACAAAATGTCGTGTGCATGTGCGTCTCTCCCGCTCTCCCTCTCTTCCTCTCCCCCCCCCACTCCCTCTCTCTCACTTTTTTTCAAATATCTCGCAAAGTATGCATTCTTTACTTAGATTGAATAGGATTTTGAATATTTTTTTTACAAAAAAAATTCTTAAAATTTGGACTTAAAATAAACACTTGCAGGTTTATTTTTCTAAGAAGATCAAAGTATTTAAAACAATTTAGAACAATTTGTGTATCAATTGAAACGCTTATACGTATAGAGAAGTCGTACGGTGGCCACACCTCATTATTTATTTTAATGTTTATTTAATCAACTATTAAAAATTTATCATAAAATGTAAATAAAACATACGTTTGTATTGGTTCGTCGTTATCGATCACTATGAATAGATAAAATATTTTTAAATTGCAGCGCTTATGATTATCTACAATTTTTGTACTGAATATATTTTGTTTTTTAATATGCGCCACATATTATCATGTTAAAACATATAATCAATTCCTGTATTCTTATAGGTGATACCATCTTGTTAACGTAATTTTTTCCTAATTTCGAACACTGACATAATAAAACGGAGATATTTATAGAATTACATAAACGAGTTATAAGGATGTCATAGCAATAAAACTATTTTTATCCTGATAAGATTAATATTACATAATTAATGTTAAAGATGCTTATAATTTTTGCAATCGCAAACAAACGAATTTAATTTTCAAGTAATTTGTATAAATTGCGCAATATATTGAAATACTGTACAGTCCTTGATGTTAAATAAATTCTTGTCATCTAAAATCAATCTTTTCTGAAGCTGTGATATCATCCACGGACAGCCCAAGTAAATAAAGTGTTGATGATGGAGTAGGTTTAATACTCGTACCTGTAAGCAATTTACCAGAAGCTTCTCCATCGACTTTTTAAAATCGAAGGAGGATGTAAACTTGACAACAAAATGTATACAAGTATTATTATTATTAATAGGATATTTATCATGGCAATGAATAACAATGCAATTATATAATTAAATCATTTATATAGTTTTTATAGTCAAATCTACAGTTATGAAACATTTGTTATAATTTCTTCTAAATTAGGAAAGTTTATTTTAGATAGGACGCTATCATTAATCAACCATAGCGACCCATTTTCTGGTTTGCTCAGTATTTGCATCAGACTTTGTGAGACAGCTTCAACCCTGCAAATAAATTTCCATCATCACCCTACATTAATGATAAAATACGAATAGTTACGTCTGCATTACGAATTGACCCAGTTCCTCTTCTATAAGCTCTGCGTAATGGACCTTCTCAGGCGTGGAGTTTTGAAGCATTGGGGTGTCGGTGCTACCAGGACATAGCGCCATTACACATACACCTTGCTTAGCCGTTGTTTTGTTGATTCCATAGGATCTAGTAAGTCCAATAATGGCGTGTTTACATGTGGTATAGTGTGGCGCATACCCCAAAGGAACAAATGACGTAATCGATGCTAAATTTATGACATAAGTTTCAAAACTACTTTTATATTTCGGAAAGTATGTATTTATTGTTAAAACGCATCCATTCGTAGTACCTATCTAAAAAGGACACATATTAGTAATAAACTAACTACTTTTTTGCTAAATTTAATGCTTAAGAGTTGATACACATTTTGCTAAAAATATTCTATGCAAACATGTTTTTTCAAAAGTATTCGATCTTCATGCTTACAACGTTAACGTTTAATAGCCTCTTCCAGTTAATTTCATCGAATATAGCTGCTGCGTTAAGTAATATATCTATGTTTCTATAATTCTCCACTGCTTTTTGAAATGCCTCTAAAATAGGATTTACTGCTAACTAGAAATATATCTAAATGTAATAGAAAATATTAAAATATTTACTTACTTTCGAAGCTGTCTTTATCGGATACATCGGTTTTAACAAAAGTCACCTTTCCTTGTCCAAATATTTCATTAAAATTCTTCGCAACTTCTTCGCCTAAGTTAAAATTAATATCCGCGATGACAATGCCCTAAAAACATATACACGTATCATAATTCAAATTTTCATGTTAATTTACGAACTTTTATATCATTTTTCAAGAATTCTTCTGCACAACCCTTCCCAATGCCAGAAGCGCCTCCAGTTATTAAAGCTACTTTTCCCGTTAGCTTCATCTTTGGAGTTAATTTATTTCTTCACTGAATGAAGTAGAGATATTGTTAATATATATGTACTTATATAAATAATTATGTTCTAAAATACGTAAGATAAATAATATAGATGTAGCAATTAATAAAACCCAGACATTCGTAAAATTTATATTAAATAAAGATATAGAGGTTTATAATTCTTCACAGTCAGCTGATTTGGAGAAATTATATAATACATATACCAAAATAATAACTGATGTCCTTGATTTTAAGTAAACTGTTGCTGTAGGTACACCTATACTGAGATATGCAATGCATAGCAGTAGTATTTTTATATTTTGCCACTTCCTGTCTCACTCTATAGCACTCCTTGCTCATCAACACGTGTTAGAATGAGACTGGTTTTATAAAACGATACAGCATTGATTTAGGTATGGTAGCTGTTGAGCATATCAGATGCAACAATTTAAATCAGAAATACATTCATTCAAGTGAAGACGATAAAAAGGAGCTGTGAGCACCATACGATTTTCTTAAACGTACCTATGTTCGTTCCGAATTTGTGAAACAAAAGGTGTTCTAACGAGTGTTCAGAAAAATTCGAAGTCAAAGTTATGAAAAATTTGAGGCCATGTCTTAGAGGGAGTACGGTAGAATGATACATTTACGTTATAACATGTTAAAATGTTATAATAATTAAAAGAAATTAGTAAAGTAATGATTTTAGTAGGTAAGAATAATTAATTTGCAAATTTAAAATTAAACGTTTTGATATTTTAGAGAATTCTTTGCAATAACTATTTTTCATGCGAAACCTTACTTTAAAAGAAATTACATAATCCGATTCACATGCCGTCCGTTTTTTTTTTTTGGTAATAAAACTCGTCTAATGTGTGGTAATACTTAAAAAACGAATTAAGAAGAATAATTTTACAAGCAAAGGTTTTATTTATCTTGATAAAAGTATCTAGTTAGTCATCGTACTAGTTCAACATTAACATTCAACAACTTATTGTAAAAAATGGTTTAAAATAATTTTGAAACAGATTAATTGTTCGTAAAGTCTTTAAAATAAATATTATAACCTGTTGTATAAATTATCAACAATCATGACATGTTGAAATTGTCCACCACTTTCTTCCAACCATTTTACGCACTTCCTCCTAATGCTACCAAATATATTTTGTAGTATGGGACTATTTCTAATTTCATTAATTTTAATTATAATTCTGTTTTGCAGATTTATGTAATTTTGTACAGGTACTTCATAAACTGTTTTTTTTTATATTAGACCATAAAATGAAATCACATGTTGTAAGGTCATAAGATCTTGGAGAAAATTCATTTTCGCTTTTCAAATTAATTAAACGATTTCCAAATACTTCTCGTATCATATTCATTGTTTCACCCGCTGTGTAAGCTGTAGCACCATCTTGTTGAAAGTAACCCAACGCTAGTTCATCAACACGAAGCTGATTAAGGAGAGGCAATCGTATCTCCTGTCGATATCTTTGCTCTTTCAAGGTAGCATTTCAAAAAGGAACAATAATCCTTCTTCTACTTATAGAGCACCAAACACCAGCTTTCTGAGGACGTAGAGGAGCTTTAACATAAAAATTATTGGGCTTCGTGTCATTCCAAATTTTCATGCTTTGTGAATTAACGTATCCTTTAACATGAAACCATGCTTCGTCCGAAAGGAAAGTTCTGTCTAGGAGTTTATCATTAAAATTATTTGTAAACCATTCACAAAATGCTACTCGTCGCGGATAATCAATATTCAGGATTTCTTGTAAGCAAGTTATACGATACGGAAATAAGCGAAAATCTTCATTTAAAATTGTATGACAAGTACAAACTGACAACCGAGTTTGTTGGGCGAGAGTTCATGCTGAAGTTTTTTGGGCATCAGTCATTATTCGTCTAGCATTTCCAATCGCTTCTTCTGTCCGGACTTTTGGTTGCCCACTACACACTTATCGTTCAACACTACCGGTTAGTCAAAAGACTGGAACAATTCTTATCAGTGTACGCTGAAAATAATTATAATTAAAAGCGAGGTTTGGAAATTCATCTCGAAATTCTTCCAAGCAAGCTTAAATTGAGTACTTCCACTGTCCATCGATCTTTTGACCGTTTTGAAAATAAGATTCAACAATTAATGCTTTGTGTGTAAATGCCATTTTGAAAATTCAAAAATATAAATTACTATATCTGATATTAGATTCCGACAATAATGACAGACAACAATTGACATTTAATATGTAAAATAGTAATACAAATCATAGACTTAAGTTAAGACATACGATTTTTTGTTTATAAGACAACTGGTTAGAGATTTTAACAATTTATTGTTATATAACATAATACTCAATATAATATAACGATTAATTTGCCAACACATATATGTATGTATGAAAATTATATTTACATAGAGATACATTAGGATTAGTTCGTACAATTTCATTTTCAATACGTTCACAATTTGTCCTTGTTTCATACTTATGTATAAATCTCGACAACATGTTTGCCTTCAAATATTTTCCTCCTTAGAGACGGACATACTTTTTTTTTATAATGGTTGGTGACAGTGTATAATTTTGATAGTTTAGTTATGTCATGTAAATAATAATAGGCGTCTATAATTTGAATTTAAATATGACAACTGTCAGAATTTGAAGTTTTTAGAATGTACGCAAACACTGATTACTTAAAAAACTTAAAATGCAGACTACTCTAATGAGGAAAGTATTTGAAGCCACGATACAAAGGATGAGATATAACCAGTTATGTTATGTCGATTGTACCCAATGGAAAATATTTTAGAGAAGCAGATTGTGTTTCTTTTGAGGCCAAAGTCAAAGAAACAACACATCCAATAACTAATATTCATTATTTTGTCTTTATATCTATCCCCTTGCAATGTCTACATTTTCTTATAATGGGCATAACACAAATTTTTGTATTCCTTTTAAAACGACTCAATACCGCCTTACATTTGTAAAATTCATTTTTAAGAAGTATATACTGACATAGACAATTAATATAATACCACATACAGGCAGTTAGAGACGGAAATACTACACATAGATAGTAGTGAACGCCGTAAATCTACATATGCTTACAGGCGGCCATATTGGGTAATAGAAGTTCCTTATTCTGGTCAACTTTATTGATTTAATTCTTGAAGCAATGCATTTCGATTGTTGTTATTCAAGTTTGTCATATACCTTTAATGCATTTTATGCTTTTGGATTTTGCTTTAATAACACTCAAAAGATTGGGTTTTTACTAAACGTACTAAACGATGTTTAAAATGGCATCTTGGAGGTATAGACTGAATTTCAAAAAATCATCAATACTTTTAATTTTTGAAAACTTTATTTATAATGAGTTACTTGTTATTGGTGTGATAGATGCTGCCGTCACAACCCATATAAAACACAAGACGATTTTACTCTGTTGTTATACAAAACGTGCACTAATAATTTTATATTTACAGATGTTTATATTGAGTATACTCTATACACTTATATCTAGAAGTTCCTTAATATTACTGCTGCTCTTGCTAATGTTTTATCAAAGAGAAAGATTTATTGAAAAGTACAAGGTCTCGTAAATATATGATTCTATCTTCACTCCAAGATATGAAGACGAAGTATGTACTTTAAAAAATTTTTAAATATTTTTTGGCAGTTATAAATTTAAAAGTTAAATAACTGTTGTTTTTGATAAAATTATGGGTACTACTACAAGGTGTTAATATGCAATTGAAGTCATTTTAATGAAAAGTGTTTAAAGTTTTAATTAACTTACAACTTGAAAAGTACTATCATCACTTTGTTAAATTCAGATATTACCGTGTCACTTCTTTTTGCTTGCTTTTCCTTTATTATTTATTGGTCATCTTCTGAGATTTGCAAGCGCACTGCTATTTAGAGCTATAGATGCGTACTCAACATAGAAAAATTATTTATCGTTTCTGCAGGAACATATAACTACCATATTTTAGATTTAAACCACTATTGACATAGTCTCCCTGACTATTTTTTAAATACTCTATACCAGGGGTCTCCAAACTACGGCCCGAGGGCCACATCCGGCCCGCGGACAGATTTTGTCCGGCCCGCGGAGAGCTAGCATACTTGAAAACTCCTTTTAGAGAACATATTTTTTATAGCAAATTAAATTTAGTTTACTGAAGTATTCTAATTTTATGTTGAATAATTATTAATATGACATCTACATTGATATGGTCATGGGCTAACTACTCATAACATTGTTGTAGGCTTATTGTTATTGTTTTTGTGATAAGTTGGATAAAGAAACACAGAATTGTAATGAGTAAAGACATGTATAATATGCAGAAAATTTTACTTCAGTATATAATAACTAACAAATTATTGAAATGAATCCAACTAACATTTTATACATTTTAAATAAAAACATAACTTATAACAAGCATAATGACATATGAAATACTAATGAGATTTGTGTAATTGAGATTTTCCACTGACAATAGTTTGTAGTTGTGGACTAATTTTACTTGTATCAATTATTAAAAGAGATTTAAGATGCTCATCAGTTAATTTAGATCTGTAAACATTTTTTGTGTACTTCATTTTGGAGAAGGTCTTCTCACACAAATAAGTAGCACCAAAAACAGAAAACAGCCCACGAGCAAATTTATGCAAATTATCAAATTGTGTCAGTGGAAGACTCTTATAAAATTCCAACAAAGATGAGTTTTGATATTTGTTCTTAATTATATCACTGCACTGTAGATCAATTATTTCCATTTGAAGTTCCGGGGCTAGGGTTTCAATGTCAGTATCAAAAGGATTCTGAAAAATCTTAATTTGATTCGCAATGGCATCAAAGTCCGAGAAACGAGTATCAATATTTATTTTCAAAGCACTCAAAGTTTCGATTGCAAAATCGATAGGAAACTCAGTCTCAGTAGTGTAGCTGAATATTTCACATGTTTTAAAATGTGAAAAACATTTACTTCGTAGTTGTGATTGAAACAGTATCAATTTCTTCCGGAATGATTTGATATTAGTTTATAAATCAGGAAGATGCTGGTTTTCTCCTTGCAATCTCAAATTCAGTTCGTTCACATGTTTTGTCAAATCAACATAGAATGCTAACTTCCACAGCCATGCGTTGTTTTGTAATTCAGTAAGAGGGCGATGCTTTTCATTCAAAAAAATTTCGATCACTGCTCGAAGTTCAAAAAAGCGCTGAAGGACTTTCCCACAACTAAGCCAACGTACGGCAGTATGATAAGGTAAGTCATTTTCTCCAATCTCTTCAATAAATTGTCGGAATTGTCGGTGATTCAGCCCAAAAGATCTGATAAAATTAACAGTTGATATGACTGGTTTCAGAACTTCAGACATATCCAAACATTTTCCGCACAAAGACTGTTGATGAATGATACAATGTAAGACTAATGGTTTTAAACCACCGTCATTTTCTACAGCCTTTGACACAAGAGCGACCACTCCTTTATCTTTCCCACTCATGTTTTTGCCTCCATCAGTTGTAATACATTTCAAGTTTTTCCATCGAAGGTTCTTTTGATTAATGACCATTTCAACTCCTTTAAAAATATCTGTACCAGTAGTTGTGCCATGAATACTATTCATATCAAGAAGTTCTTCATGCACTTCATAGCTTTTATCTACTCCTCGAATATAAATCAACACCTGAGCAGTATCTGACACATCCGTTGACTCATCCAAGGCCAAAGAAAACCACTCAACATGTCCATTTTTGTCGAACAGTTGAGAGGATATATTTTCAGCGATGTTTTCTACCCTTCGAGCCACAGTGTTTGCTGACATACTGACACTTTTTAATAAATTTACCTTTTCAGGGCACATTTTTTCGGCTACTGCAATTATGCATTCTTTGATCATTTCTCCATCGGTGAATGGTTTTCCACGTTTTGCAATTTCAAGAGCCACACAAAAGCTGGCACGCGTTGCGGCCTCTTGTTCTGTTTTGAGTTTTGTAAATGAAGATTGCTGCGATTTCAATCCGCGCTTCATAGCTTCGAATTTTTCTGTCCGCAAACTTCCTGTATATTTTGAGTAATTTTGAAAATGTTTTGTTTCATAATGACGTTTAATGTTATATTCTTTGAGAACGGCTATGCTTTCATTGCAAATCAAACATAGCGCCTTCTTACTGGACTCAATTACGAAATACTGAATGTTCCACTGATCTTTGAATTTTCTGCATTCACTATCAATTTTTCGCTTCTTTTCCATACTACTAAATCACACACAAAAGCAACAATTCAAATCAAAATACTGTTACAAAGATGTCTTAAACTTAAACACGCACAAACACGTTTTAAGGAGGTACGCACTATTTTATTTCACAACAGTGTCATAGGAACTGACTTGTGGTTGCGCCACTAGCCTTCTTATTTATTCCAATTACTGCCATCTAGAAGTGAGTGGAAGACACCAGGGCTGGGATTCTGTTTCTCCCTAACGATAAAATATCGTTACCCATGTTTATCGTAGCACTTTTTCGGTAGCTGTCAAATATGGCATTCTGTTTCTCATCGAAAACCGAAGCGATAAATTCTTACTTACCGGCATAGTGTTGCGCTGTTGCCAAATCGTTTTTTCAATGCTGCTAACTTCACACACTAACATTTTGACGATTATTTGAATGTTATTGACATTTAATTATTTAAATAAAATAATAAAAATGGCTCGTTTATTACCTTTCCTTGAATATAATGATAATTTGCGTTTAAATAGGTTAAAGAGGGATTTGCGAGAGCAAAATGAAATCTTTGATTTACCAGATGAAAGGTATATTTTGATTAAAAAACTTAAAACTTCCAAAACAAACACTGCTGAAAAAAGTATTTTTTAGATTCATGGAATTATTTAGGTTTGATAAAGATTCTATGAGGGAAATAATTGAATGGTTAGAACCACACTTACAGCCTGGGATTCGTAGACACAGAATTTCCAAACAGTTACGGATATTAACTGCTATGCGTTTTTTTGCCACAGGCAGTTACCAGCGATGCGTGGGACAAGACTGTTTAACAAGCATGTCGCAGGCCCAGGTATCGAGGGTAATTACTGAAGTGGCAAGCGCAATTGAAATGCATTTAGGGCATTGGATACAATTTCCAATGCCCAATGCACGTGTTGTACGACATTATTTCAATTAAATATTTTAAGTGTTCGTTTTATTATTAAATCTTAAATATAAAATGTAAGGTCCCTGAAAATCGAGTTGAAAACGGTTTCAGGTTGTAACCAAAACATGATTTTACCAATTCACACGTAATTCTTGCCACAAATTCTTGCAGATTACCAAACTCCGTCAGAGAACACACTTTCCTCACGGTCATTTGCCATTTTCGGGTTTTATTTATTAATGGTTAGATCCAAAGCGCATGCTTACCTTTAATAGCGCACATTTTGAAGTAGAAGGTATTTTCTTTAAATTCTTTATGCAACCACATGACAATCAGATACAATACTTATTATTTCAGTCGTGTCTTATTATTTAAATTGAATAAAACTGTGAGGGATTGAATCACTAAAAGATAACACTCATAATATGCAAGCTAGTAGTAGTATGATAAATAGGCGTTTGAAATTTAAATGAAAGACACTCATGCCCATGCGCATGTTTAGCTATCTTTGTTAAATTATTCCAGAACGTTTCCTGTGGTTTTAAGTGCGTTTTAACGGTATTTCCAGCTAATAAGTTGGTGAGAGTAAATATTCTGTTTGTTTTGTTGATTTTCTTCAGAAATAAGTAATAGGTAAGTCCACACGTAATAATGAGACATTTGTTAAAGTTTTTCAATAATTTTATTTAGGGTAGATACAATGTCTTTACACACAGTAACCAAATTTTCCAAAGCAATCGCCTGGCGTTCCCGCAAACGATTTGCTGTTTGTTCCGCCTTTAACAGTTTGGTAGCAATGTCTTCTTTGTCTGGCGAAAGTTTTCTTTTTTGGCTCTGTGACCGGCGCGAATAAGAAGTGTAAGGAGTGGTTTCGAGGTTCTACAAGACATGAAGAATTTTGATAAGTTTTACACATTGTATTCACATCGTCTTCACATCGTCTTCCCTCTCCAAGATGGAAATAGGAGATATGGATATCGACTGAGGTGTTGGAGGTACCGGAATCACTTGAGAGGCTGAAGCTGCCATAAACACTTGAGGTGCCGGAAATGCTGGAAACACTGGAGGAGCAGGAGCAGGAGCAGGTGCAAACGGCACAGAAAGTTTAACTTGGGTATGGTATGGATGAGGCTGTGGATTATACAAGAAAATATTTATTTTTAAATCATTTATTGCAGAAACATTTTTGTACATATTAAGGATGAAACTGCTGAAACAGAAGCTTAAATTTGTAGTGATGAATGACAAGCTTTGACACTGGAAGAAGGGTTATAAATCTACTTACCTGTGCCTGTGGAAAGCCTAACTCTTTGGCTTTACCATCGCCTAAATAATCTCTCCCCATGATCTGCAGAATCCTCTCCTCCAGAGTAGTTAATTTATAGTCTTCATCAGGAGACTCTGATGGGCCTGGATCACCGGTTCTCAAGCGTTTCTTTTTGATCTCCGTAGCTTTGATTTTGGTTGCCGTTTTCCAGTCACTCCAACAATGATTTTCGTAAGTAAACCATAAATATGTAGATAAATTTTTAAACTAACTGTGATTTTTTTTTTGTTTTAGGTGCAAATACAAACCCTTTGCCACTGCTTCTTATCTTTATACACTCCACCAGATGCATTCAATTCGAGAACCAATTGCTGCCAGAGTTGCGCCACTTTTCCAGTATTACTTTCTTGACACCTTGCGAACTTTACATTTTTTTACATGAACTGGATTAACCTTAATTTTTGTTCGCAAGATGCCTTTCCAGTTCTTTTCTTTTCCGAGTCCATCTTCACGATTAAAAGAATTATATTTATACTACTTATTGTTGGTTTAATAAAATAAAATGATACCTACAGTTTTGTTAATAATAACTATAACTTAATTTTTTATAATTTTATGTACGTTTTGTGCGTCTCACCAACGGTCAAACAAACCAGTAAAAAGGCGCGAATAATGCATAATATGACATATTGTATTTATAAAAAATTGGGGTTATGTTTGCAGATATCGGTTGGGTGTGACTAACCGATAAATTTTCGTATACCGATGCGATAAATTAGAGAAACAGAATACCGTTTTTCGGTAGGTACCGATAAATATGACGTCACTAACGATATTTTTCGTTATCGTATAGAAACAGAATCCCACCCCAGAACTTTCTCGAACCAACGAGATTATTCTGTACGTGCTATTAGCGCCATCTGTTAGAGATAGAAGGTACTACCTATTTCCGCTTGTGTCCACCAGATGTCGTGTCACGTTACTCCTCATGGCTCGTACTCTACGACTAATCTAGAAATTACAGATAATGACAGGAAAATTAATAATATGCAGTGTTGCCGTTTTGCAGCCTTTTTTAAACGTTGCGTACTTTTTCGGACTTTTTTTCATCAGTGGACTATTTCACTTTTTACCACCGGCAACAATGATAATATGGTTTTGGCCCTCGGAACTTACTGGAGTAATCAGTATGGCCCTAAGGCTGGAAAGTTTGGAGACCCCTGCTCTATACAATGAAATATATGAATACACAAATGTATGTGTTCATTTGTTTGACTACAGTTATTTTTTTTCAATAGAGTTGGGTGTTATTTTTCCCAAACAACTTTATTTTAAATTTATTTTGTACTTTTCTTTAAGAATGATTTTATTTGATAGATCATTTCTTTACTAATGTTTTCACAAATGATTTTGATTTATTAAACCACTAAATATTATTATTAACTGGCAAGTAAATTCTTCAGCATGTTGCTTCTTCTGCTGCCACCCGAATAAACTGTCCACTTTCCATTGAACCGCTACAATAATTTCAATATGAAGCAGTCATCAAAAACACCAGTCAACATTAACTACAAACTATTAGTTTTTGGCGTACTACTTACTATACCTATACTCTGCGATATATTTAAATATAGATTATAATACTTTAATAAACCGACGAAATATAAATCAGATTCAAAATTAAAAACATCTTGCTATTTATTTAGTATTGATTATAAAACTGGATAACATACCTGTTTCATCTGGTACATGAATTCAATGGACTTTAATCTAATATTCATATACACGTGGTATATTAATGTAACTTTATTCATATAGCGTTATGTAGTGAGATATGATCGATCATACATACGTATATAACTTGTGCCAGATCTACACTTACAATCGTAGTGCATAACTGTCACAGAAATAGAGCCCGTAATATTTATTTACAGTAATGGACTTATCAAGAAAAGTAGCTCTCATAACTGGTGGTGCTTCAGGAATTGGCAAAAGTTGCGTGGAGGAACTATTGGGAGTTGGAGTCAAGGTATACAAATAATTTTACTTTTACTGTACACTATAATAGAAATCAAAATAAAATATGAAAATACGTTTCATAGGGCGTTATAATTGCGGATATAAACGAAACATTGGGAGTCGAAGTTACGAGCGAATTGAATGATAAGTATGGAAAACAGAAGGTTATTTTTGTAAAAACAAATATATGCGACCAGAACAGCTTTGAAAGTAATAACAATGAACACAAAGTTATCTATATACCAGAGTATTACTTTCTTTTTAGATGCTTTTCAAAAAGGTGTGGAAAAATACCATAATTTGGACATTCTGATTAATTGCGCTGGAACAGCTGATGAACACACGTGGGAGAAAACCATACAAATTAATCTGGTATGTGAAAGTATCAATTTACCAAAAATTTAAAATTACAAAACATTGACTATTTTTTGTAAAATACATCAATCACTCAAATTAATCTGTATGTTATAGGTATGAAACTCAAGTCTGCTTGCTACGTATAAGAAAGTATTGTGATGACGTAAATTTTCGACCTCGAGATTTTTGCATATGTTCACGTTTTGATATCCCCTGAAAAAAATTTCTCTCTCTCTCCCTCTCTCTCTCTCTCTCTCTCTCTCTGTGTGTGCGCGCGCGCCCGCGCCTGTGTGTGCTCACGATAGCGTCCAACCGGCTAAAGCTATCAATACCAAACTTTATATTTACAAGTATAATCTTCCTTTTGAGATCTGAGAAGGAACGTTTTTACTCTTATCGAGTAGCAATTTTTTGCAAAAATTTTGCAAAGTATGCACTTTCATTGGGATCTCCAATGAATTTTAGCCGGCGTCAGTAAAGCAGCTCTCCATATCGTTGTTACGCTATGGCCAGGAGAAATTTGTTTACACGTGCGCTTAGCTATGTGTTTATATTGAGAATAGTAGTGTTCCTCGCTCTCTTTTATTGTTTTAACACAAGGAAGGTGGCATTTTATGCAATGTTTCAAATTTATAATTGGTTTTAAAAACCACCCAGTTTCTTAAGATATCGTTTTACATGTTTAAGGAAAAAAAGCAATAAAATAAAATAGATCTAATTCAACTTTCATATATCTAAAGGAATACTCCTTTTATACAAAAATAATCTATGGATTCGCTTGACAATTAAAAATATTTGTTTAATTTTTTTAATTTGTAACACTGAAGTGGTTTTGTGTTGAGAGATTTTGACTGGGTACAACTGTGTGTTTTAAGCGCTTTATTGACGACCATCCTCAAATAAAATCTAAAGAGCAAACTTTCATTGAGTTTGTATTTTTTTTCTCTATACGCAAGTTTATTACTAACATGTTTCTATTTTTCTGAAGTTCTATCTGTCAAAATCGATTTTTCATTTCAATTTATTGCCGCTGATGTGGAAATATTAGGTCACCGGGGTCATCTTTGCATGGTACCTATGTGCTATTTGAATTTTTTTTTGGAATAAATTCCTTGTTAATTTAACACACACTTAAAACTGACTTTCCATTTGATCAAACGCAAATTAATTAATTTCTTCACTAAAATCATCCAAAACTAATCAAACTATGACGACTCTCGAACAATAATCTATATATATACATATATAAAATTGGATATATGTGTGGATGGGTGTGTTTGTTCCGTATAGACTCCGAAACCGCTGAACCGATTTTGATAACATTTTCAGCAAAGGTCTAACATAGTCTGGAGCGTGGGGCCAGCTAATTCATAAATCTAAAAGCGCAAAAATTTATAATACGTGTTAATCTTCTCTTCGTTTTTGACGAAATTTTCAGGAAAACTCTAGCATAGTCTGGAGAGTGTTCCTGTGAAGTTTGGTGCCGATAAAAATTGTTTTTTTTTCGTAGCAATGCGCGCCGGGTATCGCTAATACATGCATAAATCTATACTGACCGTGACGTGAGGCGCTTAGTTCAATTTTTTACGCTGGTGTCGCATGCTTAGCTTGAATTCCGAATACTATATCTAACTTTCCGGAATCATCTGTGCGCCTTTATATAATCAGCGAAACGCTTGCTGAGGCGTCATGAGCGAATTGTGTACTGTGCGGAGTTGCGTACTGCGCAATTTTAAATATTTAAGGTTATCAGTATGGACTATTAAAAAGATCCTACCTTTTACGTTCCAACGTGACTAAAATATAAAAAAGAGCAGATAGTAGAGTGACGAATGTCTTAAATATGGGTTTACCGTTATTTTCAATAAACCGCAATGCCTATGTAGTTTGTGGAGAAGTCTTATAAAAAGAAAATATGAAGCCATCAAAGCTACTTCGACATTTAAACAGTAAACATCCAGAAAAGAAAACAAGCCTGTGTAATTCTAAGAAAAAGAAAAGCAAGCTTTCTCCACAAGCATCAAGGCGCTTTCATCCATCAACAACTACTAATGAAAAAGCATTACTAGCGAGTTATCGAGTCGCATATCGCATGCAAAAACCTGTAGTAAGCTTCATACAAATGCTGTAGATTTAGTTTTACCTACAGAAAGTTGAAATGGTGGAAATATTGGCAGATTACAATAAATGCTGCCAAATACTAAATAGTTGCATTGTTTTTTTTTTTACATCGAGAAGGTTTTGCTTGTAAGTCATTTTGAAAATTTGTGAAGACATGAGTTCTTTATATGTATAGGTATATATTTTATGACACAAAAGTAAGATGGTTGTCAATGGGTAAGTTTTTAAAAAGAGGTTTTCATTTAGAAGCAGAACTTTTATGTACTTAAAAAATGCAAAATCAGAATTTAAAAGCCTTTTTCTAGTCCTCTTTGGCTTCTTATAGTCTGGCTTTTTTTTTGCTGATACTTTCAAACAACGAAGTATTTTGAACAATAGTTTGCAAGGCCGCGATGATAATATAATAACAGAAACGGACAAAATTGCTTATGGAAAACTTCAATTGACAAAAGGAATATTGATTCATTTGAGCGCGTTCAAGAACTTATGAAATATGTAGCTATATGTTTGGGCCTAATCCAGTGTATATTCAGAGTTGCTTCAAAAATATACGCTCTGTATAGTAAAATTAATTAAATCTATCACATCACGGCTTCAAAAACTGATTTTCTTTCTCATATGCGTATCGACCACCATGCATGACTTTACTTTGCAACGTGTAAATTAATCATAAATATATTTTTGAATATGTAACACTTACTACCATATTTCTTAGTTTCTATATTGTAAATTAGCGCCAAGTTCTCCTTCGACTTAACCACCTTTTTGTAATACTGTGAAAAAATTGTTTAAGTTTGGAACAACGCATGGATGCCTGCTTGCAATAAATAAATACTTTCCGAAATATAAAAGTGGATCTCATGCATTCATCATAAACATCAATTCCATTGTCGGTGTTGTACCTGCTGGATTTCATCCACATTATTCGTCCAGTAAAAGTGCCATTATTGCTCTTACAAGGTCATTTGGAGTTAATAAAACTATTGACGAAGCAGGCATATACATCATGGCCATATGTCCGGCACTTACTGATACACCTCTTCTTAAAAATGCAGAAAATATGGTTGTCTATAAAGAACATTATAAGGAAGAACTGGCAAAATTTGGAAGTCCTCAAAAGTATGTTTGCGAATAAATGTTTTTATTTTGCAATATATTTAACTCTATTTTAGACCATCATCTGTTGCCAAAGCAGTTATTAAAGTTTTACGAGAACCTGGAAATGGAAGAGTAGTGCTTGTAAATGAAGGCAAAATGTACGATATTGCGTTTCCCAAACTTGAAGATATGTTAGTTTTAATTTCATAGCATTCATTCTAAAATTCTATTGCATTGTAAAATAAATTAATTTCAAAATATAATAGTGTGCTTAATTAATAATAATGATTCATATTTATCAGCAATCGTAATGAAACGTCCTGGAAAAGGGAATTCCGCTGCACAAGATAATTTTTGAAAGAAAAGTTTCGTAAAGATCGTTAAAATGTTCAGAATATTGACAAAAACATTGCGATTGTACTAAATATGAGAAGATCGTGTTGTTTTAGAAGTTATTTTTTCAATTAAATGAACATGATTAAAGACAACCTACTATGGAAAAACGATTGGGTTTGTGAAGACTATCACTTAATTTAGATAACTGAATTCAATTAGTTTATGTAGCACTTATAACTAGGGCGAGGACACGTACGGTTGATGACTCATCGCCCATGGGCGCACTATTGAAATGTTGTATTTTTAAAGAAGTGGCCGGTGATCTATAAAATACTAAATACCTTATTATTTATTCATTTTCTCTTCTGTAAGACTGGTTCTCTTTGAATTAAGTACATCCTTGTAGATAGAAAACGTCCTTTCTACATCGCAACTGGTTATAGGTGCGTACTGGAAATATTCTTTTATTTCAGCTTATTTAGCACACATAATTGCCGCAATGTTATTAAATCTGGATTTCTATTAAAAACTGCGTCTAACTTTAGCCCACCTCTAATGTTGTTAACCCATCTTTTAATTTCAGATTTCGATTTTCAAAATATGCGATTAGTTTAGGCAAATTTCCAAAGTGTTCCTGAAGGAATAACAACTGATTTTTTAATTTGGGATTTGTGTTAGTTCTTTGCACTCAGAAATACTTCGAGCATCGTCATTTAAACATATAACGAAATTTTGTAAACTATTGAAATTCTCTGCATAAAAACTATTTCTGTGTATGTTTTAACAAAGCTAAGTGACGAACGTGCGATTTTTGGCATTCTGTAACGATATTTTACAGACTTTGTAATAAATTTCGAAATCACTGACAATTCATTTTCATATCAGAAAAAGTAACATAAACAATGTTCTAGATCTAAATAAATGATAACTAAAAATGTACGCGTATGTTATTGAAACTAAACGAAATCCAGTCTAGATAATTGGGAGAAGTCGATTCAATAAACCGGTATTAAACAGACTATTACAAAAATTACGAAGTACGTAATTAACAGTCAAAACAATGTAAAAACGAAACTAACGTAAGTATGAATGAAAATTTTATTTCTCTTGCGAGATATAAGGAAAATATAATAAATTTTAAAAACACCTCACACTCCTATCTACGCCGATGAGAAAAGGATTTTACTTATAAATTCCTTATTTTATGGGCATTTTTTGCTCTCATTCTCGGGCGTAAACAGATGTTGCAGTTCACCATATGAATTAGTGCTATTCAGTAAGCGTGTGTTGTTTACATTATTTCTTTGCGCCGTTGTAACTTCGTCGTAGTTTAAACCGATCATGTCCACGCCCTACTTATAACCAATAAATACATAAATTAGCAATACATTGAAAATATTGCAGTGGCTGTGTGTTAAAAAAATAATAAAACTTCGAATTTACATCTATACTTAACATTAGTTGGAAGTGAAAATCGTTATTACAGATGCATGAATTTACTTAACGGAAAATATAAAGTATTTAAAATTGGAATTAACAAATATGAACCAAGTCTGGTGGCAAAGCGATGGAAATTATTACTACTAGAAATTAATAATACTAGAAAGTATATACAGTGTGCACGCGGTTTACCTGCGGATGAATATTCTAAACAAGCTGGTCGACTATAAGTGGGAGAATAGGGGGGCAGCCTCTGTTACTAACATTAGAGCTACGTTAAAGTCGACACCGCAGAAATCGTTACTGCGTTAGTCCGTGAAAATTGCTACTGTTACTGTTCATAACAAATTCTTTAACCAAGAATAAAGTCATTTACAGTACTGCTTTAGAGAAGATGGAAATAATATTAATCAATAAAAAATCACTACCTGGATAATTTATAAGTAGAAACTTGTTGAAGCACCAAATAATCGCAGTAAACAATTTTAGTAACGGATTTCATCACAGCTTCCCAAATTGTATGAGTAAATAAAAGAAATGATCATGAATTCCAAAAACTTAAAAATAATAATTTTTTTCTTAAAATATCAAAGATAAGAATATAGTTGATATACAAAACGAAAACGTAACAATAGCAAGACTCTTATTAAGATAAAAAGTAAATAATTCCATAGTATTGTAAAATAGAAAAGGAAACAAACTAAAATTCTGAAAGAAGACAATAAATTTGTATGAAACTAAACAAAATGTTTCAGAAAGATAAACTATAAACGCAGAAACAATGAATTTAATTGGAAGTTAAGAATGAAATTATTAAAGAAAAAGGAATTTCTACAAGTACTTAATTATTTATTAAATGCTCAAATAAGCCGGGAGGCTTATTTGTAAAATGACATTTTTTTAAAAAATTTGTTTTCAAATTTTATATTCTATTTAATGTATGTTACTTATATATTGTTGTAAATAATAAATAAAAGAAGACATTCCTAAAATAGCTGTAAATTCTTTAACCGCTCAGCTCAAGATCCCTCTTGAGCTGAGCGGTAACCCAGCTGATTATAAAAATTTCGACGGACCTTTGGTAACATTTCCGAGGTAACATGATTCGAAAATTCAATAATTTTGGCGCGTAATTGTTCTAAATTACATGGACGAAACGCGATTTAAAAATGTGCTTGCTAGTAGACTGGACACCTGGACACCGACTGTTAACAAAATTCAAATGAAATGCGCAAGTACAGCCAGTGATGGTAACCCTGACTCTTACTAGATCGGTAGAAAGGTCGACAATATTCGGTAGATTAAAGAATTTACAGCTATTTTAGGAATGTCTTCTTTTATTTATTATTTACAACAATATATAAGTAACATACATTAAATAGAATATAAAATTTGAAAACAAATTTTTTAAAAAAATGTCATTTTACAAAAAAATACTCGTTTTCGCCATCTTCATAGAGTGTATGCTTAGCCATTCGCAAAGTTTGTTTTTTTTTCAATTGGAAAATCAAAGCATCTTTTATTTCCAATGTATTGCTTAGCAAGAATTAACCCGTTGATTGTATCCGTACGTAGCTTGTTTCTCTGTTTAGTTTTTAAATTATTGACCGTAGAAAAAATTCTTTCAACATTAGCTGAAGAATGCGGCAAACAAAGTAAATTAAAAACAAATTTTGTAAGACAATTAAATTTACGTGTTCCGTCCCCGAATGTCGTCGTTTCTACTTTTTGCCAAAATAATTCTACATTATCAGAAACGCTGTGGCTAGGGGCACGCGAGCGTGCCGATTAATTTGGAATTATAGGCACGTGGCTGACGTCACTGCTGTTATGACATTATAATTTAACGTGCACCTAAATTTGAAATTAGATGTACGTCAATTCATTAGTTTTTTCTGCGCCAATCTATAAGTTATGCGTATAATTAATAATAATTTTTATTATTATGTTTTTTTAAGGAATAAATAACAATTAGAGTGAAAATAAGTCTTTTTATTACAAATTTCAAAACATCAAAATAACAAAACTCTTACTAAGGCTAAATAAAATATTATTGGAAAGTTTTAGTAGAACATTCTGTATCAATGGATGCTTTTCTAATAGCGTCTAGTTGATTGTTTAAAATAAATGTGAGAATGTCTTGCTTTTACTATTTTTATTGCGTTTATTAAGATGTATTACTGTCGTAGAATCATGTCCCTTGGGTCGTTCCTTTTCTTAACTTTTGAGGGCAACACTATTGATTTTAATAAATCAGTTTCAATATTTTCATTATTATTATTACTGTAAGTCGGCGGGCAACATCATGGAAGAAAAATCAGGACATTGGCAATTGTCCGTTGAGACATTTATTATATTTCCATTTTGTGTTCTTATTTGAAACATACCATCATTATATTCCTTTAATATTTTGACTTTAGTGATTAAATCTATGTTTCTATATATACTTGAAATTGTAACCTGTTAAAATATTCACATACTGCAATAAATATTTTTCATGGTTTTGAAATCGATGGAGTGTTCGCTTCAAAATATGTTTAGCTGCTCGATTGTCGATTGATTATGGCTATCCAAAAAAAATAAAAAAATTTAACAAAGTCGGTTAAAGTTGAATTCTTAAAAGTATGAAATAAACACAAATACACAGGTCTCCCTGGAAAAAGTTCTTTCATAACTCCACGTTCTGTTAAAGCTTTACCTCCCATAAAGCAAATTACTTTATCAGTCCCATTTTGGTTTTTAAATAATTCAAAAATACGGTAATATGATTCACGATCTTCCACAGCTATTAATGATACAGAAACAATTTCTGACTGGTCATTAGAATCCTCTACCAAAAATAAAAAAGAGTGCAGTCGGTGTTAAGCAATTTGTAAGTGCCGTCAATAATAACAAATTCAGGCCACGCTTTTAAGATCTTTTAATGTTGTCTTTTTGCTAATTTCTAGACGGATTTTATTCTGTATCTTCTTCTTATTTGCGTCCAAACATAAATAATCTTGCACATTTCCAAGGTCTGTTTCATTTAATATACGATTTTGAGGTAAATGATCAAAAACTTTCTAGAAAATAAAACTTTATTTTAAGTTTATGTTTATACATATTATTAACTACGTATTTGCTTACAATCGGAAGTTCATGTTTTGTATGTTCTATTACAACTATACAGGGTGTCCGGGAAAATGTGGGAAATCTCTTGGATGCAGATAGAACATGAACAAATAAGATGAAAAGTTTCTATAAACATTTTTCCTACAGGCCCTTCCTACAGAGATATGCGACCCTGAAGGACGCCGCTGGAAATCGGTTTTTATTGAATTTCTTTTAAAGTAATGCAGTGGTGTCTCCGGAGGCACCTTAACGGAATTATTGAAAAACTTCATAAGAGGGTTCAACATGGGCTTCGTGAAGTCCGATACACTCGCGGGCACGAGGAATTAAGTGCTGTTGTACCCGCAAAAATAACTCAGCCGTGTTCCGTATCACATCACAATGAAACGTGATTCTCTGTATAAGTTCCTCCCTAGTGTCGACCGGAGTGGAATACACCATTTTTTTGAGGTGTCCCCACAGGTAAAAATCCAACGACGTTAAGTCAGGAGATCGAGGAGACCAGGTAATTGGTCCTCCTCTACCTATCCAACGGTTTGGATAGACGTTATTCAGGTGTTCCCGCACACAAACGCTGAAATGGGGTGGTGCCCCATCGTGCATGAAGTACATGTTTTGGCGGGTTTCAAGTGGTAAGTGCTCTATTAAATCTCGAAAAGCGTTCTGAAGGAACACCAAATAAAGTTGGCCATTCAATCGTTCTGACAAAACGAATGGTCCAATCAAAAAATTGTCAATGATTCCTGCCCAAATATTAAGTGATTGGAACTGATGTTGATAATGCGAAACAATAGTGGCATGAGGATTTTCATCAGCCCATGCATGCGTATTGTGTAAATTGGTGATACCATTTTTGGAAAACCTTGCTTCATCCGAGAAAAGAATAATGCTCATGAAGTTAACATTATTACGTTGCTGATCCAATTCCCAGTTTGCAAACTGCATTCTATGAGGAAAATCTTCAGGAATCAGTTCATGTATTTTTTGCAAATGATATGGATATTACATCTGTTCATGAAGAACTTCATGTACTATTGTTTTCGATGTATTAAACTGTGCTGATAATTGTCGAGTGCTCGTTGATGGATTGTCATCTACATTTAAAATACGTTCCTCTAATCGCGGCTTCTAAAGCATTGCAAGACGCAAGACCATCATATCTGCATACTCAATAAACGTGTATTCCATACTTCCAATAAATTCAATGTGTCAACGATGTGATGACAAGTTCTAAAATGCCGGATATTTTATTTATTTCGTACCATAGTAACGTTTGCAACAGCAATAGGTGTTATGGTGCTGATAAAAACTAAAACGCACATTTTTTGCAAACTTTTTCTCGTAAACGGTTCAATTTAGCGACAATAAGCAAGAGTGCCTTTTTTTAAAATCTATGGTTCAAGCTATCCAGTTTAAAATTCTTAAAGTCTTTATCATACAGGGTGTTAAAAATTTAGGCATTAAGTTGTAAAGATTAGCCCGCCCCTGGTAAACTACAAGAGCTAAATATGTTTCAAAGACACTATTTTAAGAGGTCCTTACTAGTGTCCATCACATTAAATTTTTATTAAATTATATTAATTCCTTTAAAAGAAATTCAATAAAAACCGATTTCCAGCGGCTTCCTCCAGGGATGCATATCTTCGTAGGAAGGGCCTGTAGGAAAAAAATTTATAGGAACTAGTCATCTTATTTCTTCATGTTCTATCTGCATCCAAGAGATTTCCCATATTTTCCCGGACAGCCTGTATACTTTTAAATATTGGCCTCCTGGAAAAATACGTAGTTTGAAATTCGCATTATATCCTAAGCGTAGCGTGCTGAAAATTATTACAGAAGTCAAAACAATTTTATCGGTTATTTAAAAGCTATTGTAACCCGGTCTGTCGTAATCCATTTCCTCTTTTAGGACGTTCTTTACCATGGATATATGCATATTCAAGTTTATAAAATTCTAGAGAGGACTTCAACAGTCTTTGTATGTATTTAAGAGAGGAGTCATTACTACTATTATTTATGGTAACTCTAGCCTTATTCTTATCTAAAACAAATGAGACATAAGATATATACGTGGGCGAGATAAGGGGAATACGGTTCAGTTTCACTCGGACTAGACCGACTCGTGTTTTGTCGGCTCTCGAGGAAACTGGTAGATAATACGGTGCCCGAGAGCCGACAAAACACGAGTCGGTCTAGTCCGAGTGAAACTGAACCGTATTCCCCTTATCTCGCCCACGTATATATCTTATGTCTCATTTGTTTTAGATAAGAATAAGGCTAGAGTTACCATAAATAATAGTAGTAATGACTCCTCTCTTAAATACATACAAAGACTGTTGAAGTCCTCTCTAGAATTTTATAAACTTGAATATGCATATATCCATGGTAAAGAACGTCCTAAAAGAGGAAATGGATTACGACAGACCGGGTTACAATAGCTTTTAAATAACCGATAAAATTGTTTTGACTTCTGTAATAATTTTCAGCACGCTACGCTTAGGATATAATGCGAATTTCAAACTACGTATTTTTCCAGGAGGCCAATATTTAAAAGTATACAGGCTGTCCGGGAAAATGTGGGAAATCTCTTGGATGCAGATAGAACATGAAGAAATAAGATGACTAGTTCCTATAAATTTTTTTCCTACAGGCCCTTCCTACGAAGATATGCATCCCTGGAGGAAGCCGCTGGAAATCGGTTTTTATTGAATTTCTTTTAAAGGAATTAATATAATTTAATAAAAATTTAATGTGATGGACACTAGTAAGGACCTCTTAAAATAGTGTCTTTGAAACATATTTAGCTCTTGTAGTTTACCAGGGGCGGGCTAATCTTTACAACTTAATGCCTAAATTTTTAACACCCTGTATGATAAAGACTTTAAGAATTTTAAACTGGATAGCTTGAACCATAGATTTTAAAAAAAGGTACTCTTGCTTATTGTCGCTAAATTGAACCGTTTACGAGAAAAAGTTTGCAAAAAATGTGCGTTTTAGTTTTTATCAGCACCATAAAACCTATTGCTGTTGCAAACGTTACTATGGTACGAAATAAATAAAATATCCGGCATTTTAGAACTTGTCATCACATCGTTGACACATTGAATTTATTGGAAGTATGGAATACACGTTTATTGAGTATGCAGATATGATGGTCTTGCGTCTTGCAATGCTTTAGAAGCCGCGATTAGAGGAACGTATTTTAAATGTAGATGACAATCCATCAACGAGCACTCGACAATTATCAGCACAGTTTAATACATCGAAAACAATAGTACATGAAGTTCTTCATGAACAGATGTAATATCCATATCATTTGCAAAAAATACATGAACTGATTCCTGAAGATTTTCCTCATAGAATGCAGTTTGCAAACTGGGAATTGGATCAGCAACGTAATAATGTTAACTTCATGAGCATTATTCTTTTCTCGGATGAAGCAAGGTTTTCCAAAAATGGTATCACCAATTTACACAATACGCATGCATGGGCTGATGAAAATCCTCATGCCACTATTGTTTCGCATTATCAACATCAGTTCCAATCACTTAATATTTGGGCAGGAATCATTGACAATTTTTTGATTGGACCATTCGTTTTGTCAGAACGATTGAATGGCCAACTTTATTTGGTGTTCCTTCAGAACGCTTTTCGAGATTTAATAGAGCACTTACCACTTGAAACCCGCCAAAACATGTACTTCATGCACGATGGGGCACCACCCCATTTCAGCGTTTGTGTGCGGGAACACCTGAATAACGTCTATCCAAACCGTTGGATAGGTAGAGGAGGACCAATTACCTGGTCTCCTCGATCTCCTGACTTAACGTCGTTGGATTTTTTACCTGTGGGGACACCTCAAAAAAATGGTGTATTCCACTCCGGTCGACACTAGGGAGGAACTTATACAGAGAATCACGTTTCATTGTGATGTGATACGGAACACGGCTGAGTTATTTTTGCGGGTACAACAGCACTTAATTCCTCGTGCCCGCGAGTGTATCGGACTTCACGAAGCCCATGTTGAACCCTCTTATGAAGTTTTTCAATAATTCCGTTAAGGTGCCTCCGAAGACACCACTGCATTACTTTAAAAGAAATTCAATAAAAACCGATTTCCAGCGGCGTCCTTCAGGGTCGCATATCTCTGTAGGAAGGGCCTGTAGGAAAAATGTTTATAGAAACTTTTCATCTTATTTGTTCATGTTCTATCTGCATCCAAGAGATTTCCCACATTTTCCCGGACACCCTGTATAGTTGTAATAGAACATACAAAACATGAACTTCCGATTGTAAGCAAATACGTAGTTAATAATATGTATAAACATAAACTTAAAATAAAGTTTTATTTTCTAGAAAGTTTTTGATCATTTACCTCAAAATCGTATATTAAATGAAACAGACCTTGGAAATGTGCAAGATTATTTATGTTTGGACGCAAATAAGAAGAAGATACAGAATAAAATCCGTCTAGAAATTAGCAAAAAGACAACATTAAAAGATCTTAAAAGCGTGGCCTGAATTTGTTATTATTGACGGCACTTACAAATTGCTTAACACCGACTGCACTCTTTTTTATTTTTGGTAGAGGATTCTAATGACCAGTCAGAAATTGTTTCTGTATCATTAATAGCTGTGGAAGATCGTGAATCATATTACCGTATTTTTGAATTATTTAAAAACCAAAATGGGACTGATAAAGTAATTTGCTTTATGGGAGGTAAAGCTTTAACAGAACGTGGAGTTATGAAAGAACTTTTTCCAGGGAGACCTGTGTATTTGTGTTTATTTCATACTTTATAGACTTTTAGACGAGAAATAGACTGCGAGAAGTTGAATATTTCTAAAGAGGAACGAGACTTATCTTTAGAATACCTTCAAAAATTAGTCTATTGTAACAATGAGGCTGAATATGATATCATATATACTCAATTTAACCCTTTAACGTGCAGAACTCAGAGGCTTGTGTTATAGTGGGTTTTGCAATCCCAATCTGTTTTTCTGGTCCAAACATGCCTAAAAGTTGTCTTTTTGTAAAAAAAATTTTGTTTTTTTTTTCAAAAATGGGTGGTAAACCTTTATACCAGAGTATGTTACACAAAAAACTATTTTTGTAATGTTCATTGGTACTGTACCGTACCACAGAGAAAATCATGTGTATTCTTTATATTTTTTGTGACAAATACAAAATTTAATTAAATAAAGTTCTTTCGAGAAGAAACTAAAACATTTATTAAAAAAAAAAAACATACAAAACTAGGAAATCAAAACAGTATTCTGTTCAGTTCAGTCAAAACTTTCGGTAAGAAAATAAACATATCAATTCAAAATACAACAATGTCTAAATAATTGTATGTGATGATGTTTGTATAAAATATGTAAATATAAAAAAATCTAATCTTATGGCTCATTCAGTCTTCAACGGCTTTTGTGAAACGGAATGAAGCATTGTAGACACAAAGCCACATTGCATTCTTCACAGATAATATCAGATCTTTGTTGCTTTTTACTTGTACTGCAATGACAGCATCTCCTGCGTGTTCCTTGTTTGGGTAAGTGTTTTCCTACGCGTTGGTCAGTCTACTTGCATTATATACCGTTGGTCGTCCGTGTGGATTATTATTTTTGCGTGCTCTAGACAGGTGAGCCACAGGACCAGGTTTTATTCGGGAACAGAAGGTACCAATCAGTTCGTTGGCCAAAATATTTCGAAATTGTAAGTGACTTATTGGTCTTTCTTTTGAAGACTTCTCCTTTATTACGGTTTTGTACAGAATAAAACTGTTTACAACGCAGGCGTCAAGGCAATAATAAAATATTCTTATCCACCAACGCCTACTTTTCCAGGAAATACTGTAACATGCCATTAGTTGATCGAAATGATCGACTCCGCCCATGTATTTGTTATATTCCGCAATTGCCTCGGGACAGTCAACCAATGCACGTGTGCCATCCTTCTGTGTTCTCAGTACTTTTTCAGTTTTTATTGGGTTGTGCATAGAACTTACAACACACACCGACTTTTTTCCTCTATCTTTCCATTTGGAAATTGAAATGTTCCCTTTCAAAACTCCGTCGAATTCTCCTGTTGCCAGTTCTTTATCAGATTTTATTTTATTTGATGGAAATAATGCTCGTGTTTGACGAAGAGTGGCACATGAGAAAAAGCTTTTTTCTAACAATTTTTTAGTTAAGGCTATTGAAGAAAAAAAATTATCGAAAAAAAGGCAATATCCAAAGCCTTCAAAAAATGTCGATAATCCACAGACTACTCGTTCTCCTAATGGAACTTTAGTTCCTTTTGCATCTGCCCCCTGATATAGAGACATTCCAAGACAATATCCAGTGACGCCGCAAGCGATCACCCATATTTTGAACCCGCGTTTGATGGGTTTCATTGGCATGTATTGCTTCAATGCGCTTCTGCCTTTATACTTTACCATCGATTCATCAATGGAAACAAAACGAGAAGGATGAAATAATAATTTGAAACGCTTGTCAAGGTAGTCCAAGAAGGGTCGTATTTTGTACGACTTATCGTAATTATTCTCTTCTTTTTTAGGCATTTTCGTATTGTCGTTGAGGTGTAAGTATCTTGTAATTTTCAGAAACCTTTTTAGAGTCATGACTTTTTGAATGCGTGGAACCCCAAAGCTAGGATCTGTGCTCCAATACAATCTCATTGTGGGTAAACTGTGGAATCCCATTATGATTAGTAATCCAAAATAAGCTTTCAATTCCTCAATTGTTATATTAAGTTCTTTATTGTTTTGCAAGGCATATAAGTTGCTTTGATCCACAATATATTGCATAAAAATTGGCGTAAGGACGGCCATAAAAATATTTAGTGGATGGGAAATATCTATTTGAAGTTTGGACGATATTCCAAAAGGCCTATCAAAAGAATATTTGGAAAAGGTTTGTGGTGTTACATCAATGCGAGACCATTTTTCTTCACTGTCGTCTTGCTCACTAGAACCTTCGTCACTTTCAGCTGACGAGATAATGTCATCGATTGAGCGTTCTGTAGGTACGGCTGGTTCATCCATATTATAATCTTCACATGGCTCATTCATATCATAATCTTCACATGGTTCTGGATTTGGCGTACTGAAAGAACTGCTTGCAGTTGAACTAAGTCGTGATGACGAATGTTCAGACACAGGAAGGTTGTCATCAGCATCTTCGTCACCTTCAGCTTCAGAATCTACAGCCATGTTATCATCAATCTCTGCCAGGAGGTAGGCAACATCCCTCGGGTCGTCTAAATTGTAAATTTTCTTATTCATCTAGATAAAATAAAAAGAAGTGTGAACAAAATGCGAATGTGACGTGGTACATATTCGTACCACTTTGTTTAGTTCTACGTGTAATGGTACACTGGTGTACCGCTTTACAAAAACAAAAATATTATCTTATCGCAAATACAGCAGCCCCAACCACCAGCCCATACTTGTTGCAAAACGCAATCTTTTGGTTTTTGTAAGATTGCTAAGTAAAACAAGAAATGGATTTAGAAAAAAAACTGCATTGAAAAAAGTGGAAATCTAACCTCAAATTAAAAAATTGAAATTCCGAGGTTTTTTAGCTTAGTAATGAGTAAACGTATTATAGCAACATGCAGATCGAAATTTTTTTAGCTAATTAAAAAAAAAAATACTTACTTTGGTTTTTGCCCTTTGCCGTTCACTGGTACAATAATCGACCACTTTTTAAATAAAGTCGCATAGATGGCGTACATAGTAATTGTGGTCCTAGATTGTACCAGTGGTCGTTTAGCACGTATATATCGGTGCATAGAGACCAGTTTCCAATAAGAACTAATGCACGACTAAACCATAATGACAAGTGGTTTTTATTTGTACCGAAAAACGTTAAAGGGTTAAGAGGCTACATCAGTCCCACTATGTGGTCCGTTCTTGTTGAACAATTTCTTACAGTTATTATTAATTTAAATTAAAAATGGTTTTTATAAAAAAGAATGGAAAATAAATAAAGAATAAGGCAATGTTATTTTCGAAAATTTTAGTTAAAAAAAGTATTTTTTAATTCTAAATGAAGATAGTTGCGGCAATGTAATTTACATTGCCAGAAAGTGCATTTTTTTCTAGGATTTTTCGCATGTTCTAATTTTTTTTTTATTGTGACATTTCTTCATAAAATGTTTTTATTAAAAAGTACACCGTGCGCTGGCGCCCCCTATGCGGTGAGTCGATACACTAGAATGCTTTAAGGGGAAGTTCTCAATTAAGGGGAGGTGTTTAAAATGCGTGTGCCTTTTAGAGAATGCACGTACACGACCCGATGTCTGGTCAACTAGATAGCAAATAAACTTGGGATATTTGTCTCCGGCATTTACATTTATTGCAGGAAAATATTTATGGGTCTACTTTATTCCAAATTTTTTTTTGCTCTTTCTCATTCATTCACTCATTCTTCTGGCTCGCATTTATTTAGTTTTATGTAATTTGTAATTATTTTAATGATATTTGCCGGAATTAATTAGATAATAAATTTTATTCTGCAATAATTATATAGTTGTATTATTATTATGATTATTAATTATCTAAGTTGTATGTACTTCTTATTATTTCTTATCATAATTTGTATTTACTTCACATGTTGAGGCTTTTTAATAATATGAGGAATGTTTTAGAGAAAACTAAAATCTGACAAAAAGAATTTTGTATTGCAACAGTGCCGGTGTTTCTTACAAAATGTAAAAATATTCAGATTCTCTAAGTAGCGCACGTTTTAAATTATTAAAAATTATATTCTTCACAATCGACACTGATATTGTTAATTAGCAAAATTAAATTATAAAAATTGCAACGTCGGTAGATAGGAGAGTTTTGCCGGATTCATCGTAATCATTGATTTGAAGCAAATTTTAATACTACAATTTACAACCGATTGTTATTCATATATTTTTTATTAATATTTTACATTGTTTATTTTTTTTCAGAAAAGCTTCTACGAACTTTTTATTACTTTCTTATACGTAGTATAAGGAAGTATTGTGATGATGAAAATTTTCGACCTCGAGATTTTTGCAGATGTCCACGTTTTAAAGTCCCCTGATACCGAAAAAGTGGTTTTAAAAAAATGTCTCTGTGTGTGTTTGTGTGTGTGTCTATGGCTGTGTCTGTGTGTGTGTTTGTGTGTGACCACGATAGCGGTCAAACCGCTGTAGATATCAATTCCAAATTTTGTATTTACGTGTATAATCTCCCTCTTGAGATCTGAGTTTTTCAGTAAAATCGGTAGACCGGAAGTAGCAGTTTACTTCAGTGAAAAATTCGAATTTTGCCAATATTTCGTCAATTACTAAGTTTAAACAAATTTATAAAGAATTTATATGTACTTAAAATTAAAATTGAGAACAATTTTATTTAAAAAGTTTTTCGAAATTCCTACCGGAAGTAGGTCTTTTACTCTTATCAAAAATCAGTTTTTTGCGAATATTTCGCAAGTCATGCTTTTTAGACAAGTACGTTACGGGTATAAAAGTATTTAAAATATAATTTCAATACCTTTTGTATAAAAAAAGTTTCAAAATTCAGACCGGAAGTGCCACTTTTACTCTTATCGAATAGCGATTTTTTGCAAATATGTCGGTAAGTTATGCATATATATTTTATCAGGAGTACAAAAGTATTTAGAAATGAATTTACAATATTTTTTGTATATATGAAAAAGTCAAAATTCGGACCGGAAGTAACACTTTTACTCTTAGCGAGTAGCACTTTTTTTCGAATATCTTGCAAAGTATGCATTCTATAGCGATTTATTAAGAGAATGAAAGTACTTAGAATAGGATTTTGAATAATTTTTGTAAAAAAAATTCTTAAAATTCTATAATTTGAAACGCTCATACGTATAAGAAAGTCGCGTGGTGGCCACACCTCATTTTTTATAAATAACCGCTATGTGGCATATAAAACGTCAACGCACTACCTTGGAGGTAGAAAGCAAAGCGCGCTTTTGTTCTCATGGTATCACCAGTAGGCCTAAACTATGTTTTTTTTTGAAAAAAGATGTTCACAAAAACATAGAAAACGTAGAGGAATAAGCAAGTGGCCGTGTAGTCCCCTGGAAACTTTTCAAGGCTATTATTTATGATGTTCCGTTTGTAGGTGCAATAAAAAGATTGATTAATTTCTTGACATCCGCGTTTTTGTCTAAACGTGTGACAGTCAGTATTAATTGTCCAGTCTTTGTGTATTACCTCATACCAAACACTCTTCGGAGTCCAGACTATGAAATAATATAAATCTTTCTTATATCTCCTATCTAAGAAAGATTTATGTTATTTCATAGTGTGGATCCGCAGTTCTATACATCAAAACCGTGTCTCAACCGTGTCTCTTAAATACGAAAAGATATTGTTGCAAAAAACTATATCCAAAACAGAAGTTATCTCCTCATTTTTCAAAAATCTAAATTCTGATGGTTGTTCCAGGTTGTTCTAGGTTTGTTCTCAATTGTTCCAAAGTATTTCAAAAAATAAATCATAATCGGTCAAGAAAATTGTAAAAAACAACTTTTACCGCCAGTGACCCTTTTTTCGAAAATCGAAATTCTGACAGTTATTCTAGATTTGCTTTAAACTGTTCCAAAGTATTTCAAATAAAAAATAATAATTGGCTGAGTTAATAGGTAAAGGGATTTTCTTATAGCCCCTCTATTTGCGAAAATTCAAATTCTGACCGCTTTTCCAGGTTGTTCAAGATTTGTTCTAAACGCTGTTCTACTACATCAAAACCGTATTCCATATATCAAAATATATTGCAAAAAAACGAAATCTAAAAGTGAGAAGTTAGCCCTTCCTTTTTCGAAAATCTAAATTCTGACAATTGTATCAGGTTGTTCTAGGTCGGTTCTAAATTGTTCCAACGCATTCGAAGAAAAAATCGAAATTGGCAAAAACAATAGAAAAAAAACAATTTTAGAAGGGTCGGAATAACTTGCACTTTCCGCACATTACAGTGTTGAAAGAAGTTTTTGTATGATGCAATTCTATAACAATACTGTATTGTGATTTATAATAAACATCTAATATAATAAGTAAATATTAAATATATATTTTTCCAACTAATATAATGTTCTATTATTACAAAACGATATTGTTACCAAATGCTGATGAAACTATTCCAAAGAAAAAATCAAAACCGGCTGAGGTAATAGGAAAAAATGATATTTTTCCAGTCCCCTTTTCTTAAATATCGACATTCTGGCGATTCCAAAGTAAAGTCATAATCGCTCGATATAAATAAAACCAAACAAAATCCGAAAGTCTGATTTCAGGTTATTTTATTTTGTGAACAAGTCTAGCCACTTTTTCTTTTCATGGTTTTTCTTCTATGAATACAAACACGTGTGTCACTATTTAGAAGAAAATGCCCCCTCTCTACGCAAAATTTGCACGATCGTACGCCTCTTAAATATTTGTGTTCATTTACGATTTTTCGTTTAGACGCTTTACTAATACTATATATAAAATGGGAAATAAAAAAGAATATAAAAAGAAAGGGAAACATTTGAGTCGACGATTGGCCCAGTTCAAAAGGTAAAGTAATTGAGGGATGAAAACGATTTTCTTATACGTATGAGCGTTTCAAACTATACAATTTTAGGATTTTTTTTACACAAAGCTTATTCAAAATCCTATTCTAAGTACTTTCATTCTCTTAATAAATCGCTATAGAATGCATACTTTGCAAGATATTCGAAAAAAAGTGCTACTCGCTAAGAGTAAAAGTGCTACTTCCGGTCCGAATTTTGAAATGTCATGTATACAAAAAATATTGCAAATCCAGTTCTAAATACTTTTGTACTCTTGATAAATATATATAGAATGCATAAATTACGATATATTTGCAAAAAATCGCTATTCGATAAGACTAAAAGTGGTACTTCCGGTCTGAATTTTGAAATTTTTGAGGTGTAAACTTCTTTAGGCGCGTTGCGCTGATTGAAGGCAGTGAACAAGACTGACCTGCAACGCTCGGATATGTAACGCTCTTCGGGTAGTCGGCTAAGGGAACAAGATAAATAAATATATCATAAGAGGTATTTAATTTCAATTAAATTGAAATTTAAATGAATAAATAAATTCATGTCCCAGAGCATATGTGAACCGGAGCCGCCTGGGTGAGAGGCCAGCCCTTAACCATTAGACCAAGGGCGGGAGTCGAAAGCCAGTATTCATATCGTCTATTTATATATACAATATGTCTCACTAAGTTGGAACCATATGGAAAACTTTTTTATTATTAATTTTACGAAAAAAACTTATTCTTTATAAAAACTTCTGCATGTTCTAAAATCTAAAATACGATCATCAGATATTACATTTTTTCAGTTGTATACGAGGTATGTCAAAAAATATTAATTTTACTCAAGAGTAAAGTACCTTTATATTTGAGAATATCGAACAACTTTATTAAAAAAAGTTGATTAGAACTAAAAATTACGTTCAAATATGCCATTACATCCATTTATATGGAAAAATTCATTTTTTCTATTTTTGCTTACAATAACAATGCAAATTTAACTGTAGTTACATGGTATCTAGGATGCACTGACATACAAATGATTTGTTGTTTGCTAGAAATGTTTGATAGTGAATGTCAAAACGCGTGAGAATTTATATGACACATAAACATGGTATGGTTATTAACTTGTAAAGAGAAAATAGAAATTGTTTTGATTGTGGGAGAAAACTATACAACAATTTCGCAATTTAAACACGTAATGAATGCATGTGCATTTATTTTGTAAATAAGAAAAAACAAAAAAATTGTGTAACTAATATAATATTAATAATAGAAGTAAATAGAAATTTAATTTTCACTCATTCCACTAATGCCTCGACATATCCACCCTCGCGTTCAATACATTTAATCGTTTTTTTGGCAAATTGACGTAATACATTCTTTTTCATTTCTGGAGAAATTTCTTGGCATGTTACTATAATTATCCTCTCCAAATGATTAACATCTTGAAACGGCCCTTTCTGGTAAACTTTTTGTTTCAAGTAACCCCATAAAAAGTAATCAAGGGGGGGTTAAGTCAGGGGATCTAGCAGGCCAATAAAGATTTCAGTATCTGTGAACAACATTTCCATGGAACATATGTTCAAGATATTCCCTAACATTTAATGTACTGTGGCATGCGGCACCGTCTTGTTGGAACCAAATACATTGACGTTCTTGTATGGGTAGTTCGTCCATGAAGTCATTGATGTAAGTTTGTAAAAACTGTAAATAACGTTCGGCATTCATTGGTTGATGAAAAAAGAAAGGTCCTATTAATCTGTTGTTATAAATGCCACACCATACGTTCGTCTTAAATGAATATTGGTCATGAGACTTTATTATAAAATTGGGATTTTCTTTAGACCACCAGCGACAATGTTGTGACGAGGCAGTTCCATTTGACGAAAATGTTGCTTCATCGGAAAAAATTATACGCCTCGTAAAGAAAGTGTCCTCTTCTAACTCTCCTTGGATGAGTGAGCAAAAATCAAAGCGCCTGTCATAATCCCTATCTTTTAATGTGTGAACGATTTTTGGTTTGAATGGTCTGTATTTATTTAGTTTTAGAATTCTTGCCACTGTATCTTTACTTACATTTTGTTGCATCAACGACTTCCTTTTGCGCAATGACATTTTTGGATTTTCTACAACAGACAACGTTACTTCAAACTGCGTATTCTCATCGGCAACCAGCTTTTGGCGTTTTCTATTATGATTATTTTTAATACTTCCAGTACTCTTAAATTTATTTATTATTTTCGTAACAGTTGAATGATTAATATTTTTATTGGGATATCTATTATTAAAAATAATTGCTGCTTCTCTATGCGTTTTATATTTTTCTCCCACAATCAAAACAATTTCTATTTTCTCTTCACAAGTTAATAACCCTACCATGTTTATGTGTCATATAAATTCTAATGCGTTTTGACATTCACTGTCAAACCTTTCTAGCAAACAACAAATCATCAAGTGCATCCTAGATAATATGTAACTACAGTTAAATTTGTATTGTTATTGTAGGCAAAAAATTGAAAAAATGAGTTTTTCCATATAATTGGATGTAATGGCATATTTGAACGTAATTTTTAGTTCTAATCAACTTTTTTTAATAAAGTTGTTCGATATTGTCAAATATAAAGGTACTTTACTCTTGGGTAAAATTAATATTTTTGACATATCTAGTATACAACTGAAAAAATTTAATATCTGATGATTGTATTTTAGATTTTAGAACATGCAGAAGTTTTTATGAAGAATAACTTTTTTCCCTAAAATTAATAATAAAAAAGTTTCCCATATGGTTCCAACTTAGTGAGACATATTGTATACATGCGTCCGAAAATCTCCTTAATAATGCTTGCGGCCGAGGCAAGACAATCTCGAGTACGTTAAAGTTCTCGCGGACAAGATATACACACAATTTTTTGGGCAACCGTTAAATTTTTCAATCGATTTAATTTAAATTGAGACACAATTTAATTTAATTCAGTTCTAAAGGTGCTAAATTAAAGTGGTTTACTTGCTTTACATGCGTTACCATGGAAATGAGACGAATATAATAAACTACAAATACTTTGTAGTTGTCAAAATAAGCCGTAGAATGTGTGATTAAACATGTGTCAAAATGTGTATTTACTTTAACGGCCGCTGCAATAGCAACGGCCGCGAAATTGTATTACGCGAACTGTGTTGCGTTCGCGAATTGGTAACTTCGCGGACGATTATTTAAATGTAATATAGAACGAAAAAAAAAAGTTGTATTTCGTATTATTAACCTCGCCTTGATGAAGTTTACACTTCTTCTGTGTGGTTTTAAGCACACCCATTTTCTCGTTTTTATACAAAAGATATTGTAAATTATGTTTTAAATACTTTTATATTCGTAACGTACTTGTCTAAAAAGCATGACTTGCGAGATATTCGCAAAAAACTGATTTTCGATAAGAGTAAAAGACCTACTTCCGGTTGGAATTTCCAAAAACTTTTTTAAGACAATTTGTCTCAAACTTAATTTTAAGTACGTATGAATTCTTTATAAATTTGTTTAAACTTAGTAGTTGACGAAATATTGGCAAAATTCGATTTTTTTACGGAAGTAAACTGCTACTTCCGGTCTACCGATTTTACTGAAAAACCAATCAGATCTCAAGAGGGAGATTATACACGTAAATACAAAATTTGGAATTAATAGCTATAGCGGTTTGACCGCTATCATGGTTACAGACAGACAGACAGACACACAGACATTTTTTAAAAACCACTTTTTCGGTATCAGGGGACTTCAAAACGTGGACATCTGCAAAAATCTCGAGGTCGAAAATTTTCACCATCACAATACTTCCTTATACTGCGTATAAGAAAGTAAAAGGCATCGTCCTCGTGGTCCACATATTCAATATTACAATGTTGTTTAAATATTTATAAAAGTAAAGACATTCTCTAGGCTTCTTGCATGTTTAAAAAGATTATGTAAAGGTGACCAGCCTAAGAAATCCACAATTTTAGAAATAGATCATATTAACCGGTTTATAAAAGAAGCTGAGGGTAAAGCATATTTAGCAATGAAAGTAAGTAATAAGGACGACATTGCTGTAGTATTTTACTAATTTATAATTAAATTTTGATAATTGAGAGTATGTGTAGATTGTGAAGAATATAAATATATAAATATGCACTAATTAGAGAATACAAGTATTTTTATATTTTATAAGAAAAACAAGCACTGTTATATAAATAACAATAAAATTGTTTTTATCAGATTTTAGTTTTCTCTAAACATTCCTCAGATTATTAAACAGCTGCAACATGTAAGGTAAATACAAATCATGGTGAGAAATAATAAGCATGAAATTATGCAACTTAATAATTATTATTAATAATACTATATATTTATTGCCCAAGAAAACTAAATATATATTTTTCTGGCCAATATCATTAAAATAAGTACAAATTCAATAAAGCCGTAACCTTGCTCTTGAAAAATAAGATACATTATGAAAGCGAGGAGAATAGTGAAGAAAAGGAAAAAAAGTCTAATAAAATGTTATCTCGTAATAAATCATAAATGAACACCGACAGATATCTGAAATACCTATACCTACTTGCTTGTATAGGTATATATATACCTACTATTTTCTTTTACAAACCTGTTTAATGTATGCTTAAATTCATATTTAAAAAATTAATACTTTCCTTATTTGGTGATACAATTTAGTTTGTACCTATGTTACCTGAGAAAAAATATTTATAATTTAATTTCGGTAATCAACACTGTCTCTTGTCGATTTGGAACAATATTACATTCAATAATCCAAAATCTGCTTATTAGAGAATACAAATATTTTTACATTTTATAAAAAAAAGAAAAAAAGGCACTGTTACTGTTACAACATCTGTTTTTGTAATATTTTAGATGTCCACGGCATTGCTGATATTATTACGATTAAAAAACTTCAACATTTAGAGTAAATACAACGGCCAGATATAATATATATTTATTCCAGACCAAGAATAATAAGACAAAAGAAAGCGGAGATCTGAATAAAACATTCATTCACCTGACAATAAAAGACAAAAGGATAAAAACCGCAAAAAGATGTTTTCTAATAAATCAATATATCAATATTATCATGCTATAAATCATAAATAGGCACCTTTAAAATATATTTGCTTCAGTAATTCTTTTATAAACTAGTTGAGTATATTCTCTTATATTAATGTACCTAATTAATAAAAAAGTTGAACGGAATGTCTGTTTATTTGGTTTTCAGCTTATTGCAGTTGGCCAGATATACCTTCCCTATGCCTGGTCTTATACATTACAAAGCTGTGAATAGAAAGAGGTCTGAATTGTGTGTTGCCTATTTGCCAGTCGCTTCTCTACCCAAACGTTTACGCCTCGCTTTACCTCCCCCTTCACACCGCAAAAACCGTAGATGGTGACCGACCTACTACGGTAGGCTCGTTCCGTATGGAATCAATTAACCATAAAATCAAACAAGTGGTACCTACATAAGAATTCAACTTTAACCGACTTTGTTAAATTTTTTTATTTTTTTTTGGATAGCCATAATCAATCGACAATCGAGCAGCTAAACATATTTTGAAGCGAACACTCCATCGATTTCAAAACCATGAAAAATATTTATTGCAGTATGTGAATATTTTAACAGGTTACAATTTCAAGTATATATAGAAACATAGATTTAATCACTAAAGTCAAAATATTAAAGGAATATAATGATGATTCAAATAAGAACACAAAATGGAAATATAATAAATGTCTCAACGGACAATTGCCAATGTCCTGATTTTTCTTCCATGATGTTGCCCGCCGACTTACAGTAATAATAATAATGAAAATATTGAAACTGATTTATTAAAATCAATAGTGTTGCCCTCAAAAGTTAAGAAAAGGGACGACCCAAGGGACATGATTCTACGACAGTAATACATCTTAATAAACACAATAAAAATAGTAAAAGCAAGACATTCTCACATTTATTTTAAACAATCAACTAGACGCTATAAGAAAAGCATCCATTGATACAGAATGTTCTACTAAAACTTTCCAATAATATTTTATTTAGCCTTAGTAAGAGTTTTGTTATTTTGATGTTTTGAAATTTGTAATAAAAAGACTTATTTTGACTCTAATTGTTATTTATTCCTTAAAAAAAAATAATAATAAAAATTATTATTAATTATACGCATAACTTATAGATTGGCGCAGAATAAACTAATGAATTGACGTACATCAAATTTCAAATTTAGGTGCACGTTAAATTATAATGTCATAACAGCAGTGACGTCAGCCACGTGCCTATAATTCCAAATTAATCGGCACGCTCGCGTGCCCCTAGCCACAGCGTTTCTGATAATGTAGAATTATTTTGGCAAAAAGTAGAAACGACGACATTCGGGGACGGAACACGTAAATTTAATTGTCTTACAAAATTTGTTTTTAATTTACTTTGTTTGCCGCATTCTTCAGCTAATGTTGAAAGAATTTTTTCTACGGTCAATAATTTAAAAACTAAACAGAGAAACAAGCTACGTACGGATACAATCAACGGGTTAATTCTTGCTAAGCAATACAAGTAGGGTAAATTGGACAGTTCTGGCTCCACCCCCCACCACATTACCTCCACCCCCCACCACTCAATCCCCCACCACTAATTTTAGTTCCGAACGCGGCCACCGTGTGTTTGCAGATGGCGCTGTGGTCGGCGCGCAAAATCAATATACAGGGTGTCTCAAAATTATAAATACATATACAGCATGGTACTCGGTGACGTAGCAGTCAAATATGAATATACAGGGCGTTTCAAAAATCAGAAAGCAAGATGGCGAATCCAAGATGGCCGCCAAAATTTTCAAATGGTGTTTCAAAAATTAGAAAAGCAAGATGGCGAATCCAAGATGGCCGCCAAAATTTTCAAATTAATGTAGGGCGTTCCAAAAATTAGAAAAAGCAAGATGGCGAATCCAAGATGCTGAATCAATGATATAAATTTTGAACAAGGGTGTATATAATATTTAGTTGTAGAAAACAAAAATCAGAAGAAATTTCTAGAAAAAATAATATATTCCATGTTTTTAAAAATATCATGATGACGCTAATATATTAAACAAACATTGATTGTTACCTTGTGGTTATCGGTGTGGGGTCAAGACATTAAAATCAAACCTACGGGCCACTGTATTTTATACACTAGCGTTTCAGAATATAATTTGATATTTTTTCAATAACAAATTGTTTACATTCTAAAATATAAGACTGAACAAAATATTTGTAGATAAATTATGCATAACAGGATGTAAGAGATAATGCTATTTACAGTTGTTTATCTACAAACAAATAACTTCGTAATAACAATACATTACTGTAATCTCTCACTTCCTGTTTTTGAACTATGTGTGGTTAGATTCATCCGGTACATGTTTTTTATTGAATTTAGGTAAAGATGCACAAAGTTAATATGGTGACGTAGTAATAAAATATATTTTTGAAATTTATAATAATTAAATACAGGGTGTAAGGAATAAAAGATTAGTTTTATTTATAAAATATTTATTTTTATATATAAACACATAAATATACTAAACTATTTTGAGAAAATTTTCTAACAATCGAACATTATGTAATGCACAAATACAATAGTCTTTAGTATGAAACAAACAAGTTGAATTAGTCTTATCTAACTTAATACTATTTTCATCACACTCTAAGTTAATTATTAAAGAATTAGGTAAGTAATTTTTTAGAAACATTTTTTTCTGATGACCCTTTACGTAAATTTGATCGTTGCAGCAAACAAGTCTATTCAAAATCTTTCTTATTTCGGAGTAGGGTATATACCCATCGTTATAACATAAACCATGATGATTTTCTTTTAACCACAACACCTGACGTAATTCTTCACGTGTGAGCTTATTGTATGGCATATTAGGTTTGAAAATGAAATGTCCCATTTTTACACCATCACTAATTGCCATTTCCTTAAGCATAAACCCATTTTTTAATTGAAATCCCTGTAGATCAATAATTACATATGAATGACGTTGTAATAAATTCGGGTTAGTCTCAATATTCTCAATCCTATGTTGAAATCGATCCCCTATAGATATTCTACACTCACACAATTCATTCATTGTTGATGTATCATCAAAATTAGCCATCAAGAAATTACTTTCTTCACTGTTCCCGTAAGAGGCTGATATTCCACCAAGTTATCGTGTAAAATGAGGCAGTATACTACGGTATCTGGTTTAAATTGTTCTTGACACTCTATCTCAAGCTTGATATCAACGCTTGAGGAAATTAATGATTCATTTTGCTTGGAGCAGTCGATTAAATAAAGAGCATGGTCGTGAAACTGATTATAATCCAAAAGTGGTTGGTTTTGGCGACCGTAATAGCTAGATTGGAAATTTGAATACGCGTGATATGCAATAGCATATCGTTTAAGTCCCATATTTAAATTCATAGCTGTGTAAGGATAGCTCTCCGAGTTTAAATATAATTTTAGATTAGTAATTGCAGAATGGTCAAAGTCGGAGGAATCTGCTTGGGGATTATCCTTCTTCTTAAATTGAAATCCCACTATAACATAACGAGGTTTCTCCAAGTTTGTGCTGGTTTTGATAGGCCATATATCATTTTTCGTAGTGCGCAATGATGGTAGTTCGTGCAACTCCCACTTTCTGAATGGTATGTATATCGATTTGTTTTCTCGAAGAGCCTGTAGCAGTTTCAGGCGAGTCTTATCGTTTACAGTAATGTGTGGCACATACCATTCAATCTTTTCTATTTGTATGGTTGCCTTCTTAGTACCATCAGCCAAATTGTTTTTATAACAATTATCATCAGTTTTACTGCGATTCAGTATCAATTCCTGACTGATATTCATCATTATTTGCTTGTAATCATCAAATATTCCAAAACAAAATTTGACTGGCAAAACGGCGTTGAACTCATTTACGGAGAAGGTGGGTTGTTCATCCTTGAACGGACACCAACCTGCCATTTCAAGCATCTTAGATTCATTCGGATTGTAGGAAACGTATGCCTTCATTGTAGTAGTGATGCCAGGCTTCATACAACGATCAATCTCCACACCGTTAATTTCATATCGCATCTGGTCGAATAGAAAAGCATACGCATTGTTTGTTAGTTTACATTTACCCGTTCCGGTAGTCTGCTCATTGAATTTTCCCTGAATGAGAATGAAACTTTCACTTGGTAGAGTGTAAATATCCTGATGTTGAATGGGGATGCGAATTTCATCATTTTGGCTAAAGTTATTTGCGCGTGGATAGTAGACGTGGTATTGCTCTTTCACTATAGCATCATCGAATTTTAACCCTTGGAATATCTGCAACTTTTCCATTTTTCTCGATCACCTTCAAACCAATAGATTTTAGAAAAACAATGTTAGCAGGTGTTAATCGACGGCGTGCCCGTGATTGAATGAATGTCTGTTCAACAGATCTGTCCGTTTTATTGTTTTGACTATTAAATGATAGGCCCATTTTTCACTTCACGACAATCTCTTGAGTTCGAGACGTACAACTATCTGCTCACCACGAAAATCTACTGGGTCAGAGTCTTGATCTAATAAGGTGAGGGTAATATTACTAATTCTCTTCGTATTAATCGGCAAATACACAATATTTCTCGGTTGTACGTTAATGCTGTAGCCCGGTGCCACAGAGGGTGCGAATTCAAATAATGTGTGTGCAAGATGTGTGTCATAGTACGTAGACGTTACGATATTGCACTCGATTCTTATAGTGACAACCTTTATAATCTGCACAGCGAGATCCGATTCATGATTTTGTCCGGCAATCAACTTCCGACCACTGAACCCCAACATTCGTCCAATAGAATCATTTGGCGTAAAATCGATTGTATACTGACTCTGTATCTCACATCTTAGTGTATTGTTGTTGGGCTTTATGGACAGCAATTTGTTTTTATCTGTTACGTCACCAATTATTTGTTTCTGCAGGTAAGCCTCCAAGTCTCCTATTTCATAGGAACCAGTGGGTATATCTAACACGTGACTTTCGTAGTAAAATTTGTTGTGTCCCTCATATATGTTTGGGATAGTGTTGTATGTATGCAGACCTATCAGACCAATTGCATATTCATACCTACTATCCAAATCAATTGGCGGATAGTAATCCGCTGTGAGCACATTACTCGTGCTGCTGAGCGTGAACGTACTCGACATGATACTAATGACATTCTAATCTCTACACACGGCTATATAGAAATTTTAAACACAAATGTCCACAATTCTTGGTATCAAAATTTTGAAAACGCGAATGATTGTAAATAATTTGAGAGTTTTTAAAGTATTCTATCAATTCCAAAGGTGGTGGTAAATTGCCGAAAGAATCGAAATAATAAACTGTACGCTTCTTCTTACAATATGCGACCCAATGGGTTCCCGGACCGGACATTGAATCAAGATTAACGACTGCACACTCACTGTTCCTCGGTTTATTAGGCAAATCGTCTCTCATAAAGACACCGCGAAAGTTAGGTATGTTTTGTCCAAACTTCAAAATATCTATATCTGTGAGAGCTCTTCGTGGCAGTCTGCTTAATAGTTTTTTGATTGTGGTTTTAAATACAATCCCAATCCTTTTCTGTACGGTTTCAAATACAGACCCTGACCATGTTTTCCCAATGCAACAGCCTCCATTGCTTTATTATGTCGTTGTGTTTCAGCCAGTAATTTTTGGGATGCCTTTGCTTTATTCACCGCCTGTGTAATTCCAGCGGCTCCTCCAGCAAGAGTGCCCAAAGCGCTTAACCCGGCAAATAGTGGTATTAGAGGAATAAAGCCCCCAGTTTTTGGTATAGGTATAATCCTTGGTGTTCTGATATTTTTTCTACCACCATTCTTTCTAACAGCAATTTTAGCAGCGGCGAGTGATATTTTAGCTTGCTCCGCAAAATCCTTAATTTTTGATTTCGTCAGAGCTGACTTTGCTTGTGCTACAACACCCCTTCTGAAAGGAACTCTTCTACTCTTAATACCAGCTCCTTTAATTCGCTTTCTACTGCTCGTTCTCTTCATTTGTGTATTGATACCCATCCCCAGTTTTCTCTTAACTTTCATACTGTTAGTCACCAACCAGCTAGCCGCTTTCTCACCAAGACTTGCGTCTTTTGATTTAACACGATTCCAAGCTTTTTCTTCAAGAATTTGATCCGCCTTGTGTCGATCTTTAATATCCTTATTTTTGGAGTATGCAATGTCGTGCTCTTTACATGCAGAGTCGAGCGGGTTTATTCCAGGATCTCCTCGAGCTAAACGTTCTTTTACTTTCGTCCCAGGGCCGCACCACTGGTAGTGGGGCAAGTGTAGCTCTACAGGAAGATTGTTGATAAGAGTGTTTAGAACACCACCTCCTTCTTTGAATGCTAACATTTGAGTGAATGATATTTGATAGGATGAACGTCCTAAATACACTTAGTACTGCATCATGCGTCTAGTTAAGCAGAAGCTTAACCTCCAAGTGAATAATTTGGACAATGAACTGCTGTCTGAAAATTCATATCGTAGACATAATTCATTACTGCCTAATACAATTCGATGTATAATATGCGGACCGTCTAATTGTGGAAAAACAAACGCTCTGATAAGTCTGATTATTGAAGAAAACGGTCTTAAATTTCATAATATCTATGTGTACTCCAAGTCGCTCTTCCAGCCGAAATATCAATTCCTGGAGAAGGTGGTTAATAATGTTAAAGGCATAAAGTATTTCAAGTACACCGAAAACGATAATATTCTAGATCCTAATGAAGCATTAGAAAACTCTATATTTATTTTCGATGATGTGGTGTGTGACAAGCAAGATAAAATTAGATCGTATTTTAGTATGGGGCGGCACAAGGCCATTGATTCTTTCTACTTATGTCAAACATATACCCGTATACCTAAACATTTAATTCGAGACAATGCTAATTTTATTATTTTATTTAAACAAGACGATCTAAATCTTCGACATATATATAACGATCATGTAGGCACCGACATGACTTTTGACCAGTTCAAGTCAGTTTGTGCCGAGTGTTGGAAAAATAAATATGACTTTCTCACAATTGATAAGGATAGTAATATAAATGAGGGTCGCTATCGAAAAATGTTTGATTGCTTTATATATTTGTAAACGACTATAAATTTGTCAATCTACTATTGTTACTCGATCGTGTTGGATGTATTAAAATGGAAGAAGAAGAACCGACAGAAGATACATATATTGGATGTTGTGATATATGCTGCTTATTTTGTGAATTTATTTCATCGATTATATTTCATATTTTCTCATAGTTATCAAGTGTAAGTAGTATAGACAACAACAATTATAGCTCTGAAAATTATACAGAGCTCTTCAAAACCAGTATTAACCGCTTAGAGCCCATTGTATTCTGTATATTACCTGTTTCGAAGCACTTGGGACGCAGTTCAAAGCTGTTTGTAGCACTTCAAAAGCCGTTCAAAGCACTTCAAAAGCTGTTCAAAAGCTGTTTGTAGCACTTCAAAAGCCGTTCAAAGCACTTCAAAAGCTGTTCAAAAGCTGTTTGTAGCACTTCAAAAGCCGTTCAAAGCGCTTCAGAAGCTGTTCAAAAGCTGTTTGTAGCACTTCAAAAGCCGTTCAAAGCACTTCATAAAACTATTCAACATTATTTAAATATGGCCGCACAGAGCAGAAATAATAGTGATAGAATTACATCTGAAATAATACGAGCTACCAAGTCGATTAGAAGGAAACATTTAGCATTAAAATCTGGTCGTTCTGATTATGATAAGTTAATAACAGAACATTTTAAACCTGTTACCGAACCCCTTCGGAAGGTATTGAAGGATGTCGTTATACCAACAGTTAAAAGTGAAACTAAGATGGAACCAAAGGATGAAAGTATGGTTGAGGATGGTGAAATAAAACTTCGACTGGAAAAGCCGACAACATCTAAAAAGATGGTTAGTATAACCCATGATCGTGCAATTCAAGTACAGCCCACCGGTATCGACAGAGGTGTACAACATGATGATAGTGTATTTGAGCTTGACACAACACCAGTGGAAGTGGATCCAGAGGAATCATTTCAGCAGTATCGTACTCAGTATAGAGAGATGCTTAGAAGGACACCAGAAATCGTCGATGACTATCTGGAACAGTACGAGTTAATGCCAAGGACTTACTTGGATGGCTTATTGGCGGATACAGCTGGTGAATATGATTTAACAACAGGTGTTCACTTCGATCCTATAACAAATAAATTTAAAATTGGCAACTCCATTTTAACCATCGACGGTAAAGATATTGTAATCGATACTGTGCGATATAGAGGAACTGGTGGCCTCTACGAATTAATATTTAAAGCCCGTCCGGAGGGTTTTACTAAAGAAGATGAGGATCGATATCGTGCAATTTTAAAACAGACTAATGTACATCGTCGCGGATATGATCCGAGAAAACAGGTTCAAGGCACTAAGAGCTACAAGTATGTAAACATCATTAGACCCCTAACATATGAGAGACACGCATCAGCAAGTGGACGTATTGAGGGTGGTGGTCATTTAGATGAAGAACTCATATTTAGAAATGAACCATACCAGTACGTTTACTGGGATGATATAAACGAACTGGTGGATCGTCTACGTTTACTGATAGCTTCCAAGCATTCAGGGAATAATGGTCATGCTAATGAAATAGCCTCAATAATAGAAGAGCTCCAGGAAGCTGGTGTCATTGAATATAACTAGAGACATTTTCAATTATGGTCTCAGTCTAAATACAAACATCAATATGGATAGCATTGATAAATTTGGTCGTCACTTAACTAAATCAAAAACGAAAAAATCTGTACCCACAGATAACCATCATCCACTTTTCGAAACTAGTACTGACGGCCATTACAATTTTAAAAATAAGCGACTATGTAATGTTCAATCACCAGTAGAAGTTGACGACTGTGCAAATAAAGCTTACGTGGACAAAAAGTTTAAAGATGTTGATGAAGTCATTAAAAAATCTAAATCACCGTATTATAACCAAATTACGGAGTTTATCGAACTACAGACTGACGTGGAGGATTTAAAACGTTTGAAAACAAACGCCACCAGCAAAACTGATGAGCTGACGGATAGCGTAGATCGGTTGAATCGTGAATTTGTAGCATATAAAACCAAAGTAGATGAGGCTCTACACTTGGACAACAGGTTCAGATTTGATTTGGACGTTGTTGAAGATAAATTGACACAAAACGAGAACTCATTTAAAACTTTATTGACCAATTTGGAAGCAAAGATTGATAACAAAATTAAGAAGTTAAAGACTAATAATGAGTAAAGTTAAACAAGATGTTGTCAACGAGTTGCATAAACCCGCCCGCAGAATATTTAAACGGCGTCGTGTTATTATTAGAGGTCTCGATGACTTGTGGCAGACAGATCTGATGGAATTTGTACCATATGCTAGAGAGAACAGAGGTTATAAATACATACTCGTGGTAATTGATTGCTTCTCGAAATTTCTATGGACTCAACCTATAAAAAGTAAAACAGGTGCAGATGTGATGAATGCAATGCAAACAATTTTAAAAGGAACTAGACAACCTAAAAATTTACAATCAGATAACGGTCGTGAATATTATAATGCTAAATTTAAAAAGCTGATGAAGCAATACAATATAAATCATTATTCAACATATAGTACCATGAAGGCTTCCATTGCAGAACGTGTAATTCGAACAATTAAGGGAAAATTGTATAAGAAATTCAGTATGTTGGGTAAATATAGATGGGTTGATATATTGTCAGAAGTAACCGACACCTATAATGGGACTAAACATAGAACGATTAAAATGAGACCTCGTGATGTTACCAAGAAGAATGAAAAACGGTTGTTAAAAAGCGTTTATAGTCATGTTAAAATAAGTGGGCTTCGAAAATTTCATGTGGGAGATATAGTACGTATAAGTAAATATAAAAGTGTATTTGAAAAGGGATACATACCCTCCTGGTCCACAGAGCTATTTAAAATAGTTAAAGCTAATATTACAAATCCAGCAACGTATGTTCTAGAAGACATGAACGGACAACCCATCTTGGGCAGTTTTTACCAAGAAGAATTGCAAAAAGCGAAACATGCAGACGTATACCTGGTTGAAAAGGTGCTGCGCAGAAAAGGCAATAAAGTGTATGTGAAGTGGTTGGGCCTATCAACTTCAAATAACTCTTGGATAGATAAACATGATATATTGTAATTGAAATTGTATATATTTCTTTTTATGAAACAATAAAACAAATATTAAACTGCTACATATAATTTTTATTTATAAATAGGATAAGTATTTAATTTACAATAGCTACAATTTCTTCGAGCAGGTGTTGGACCATCTATGTGCTCCGACTGCCAGGGCTGATTGTAGTGGAGATAGCACGGTAAGTATTCTTTGAGAGCTTCCCTCTTCTCTGTGGGGATAATGTGCCAGTTTTGTTTCAAAGATTCAGCTGTCACCATGGTTTGTAGAATGGATGTCGGGATCTCGCGAATTGTTGCTTTATTTATTCCGTCTAGTGTACCAAAATTCTTATTAATTTGTTTAATAGCTCGATCAACCTTGTTTTGTTGATTCCCCATTTTAGAGTTTGATTTTTCTAATATTCAATGTTATTTTATAAACTTCAATATCAAATCCTAGTTTCTTTAATTCTGATTTGTATTTCTCGATTCTATTACCTAACAATTTAATTTTCAATTTGAGTGTTCTCCGCTTACATATTTCACACATCGTTGATTGATGGCAAATCAACGTCTATTTCACTTAAGAATTCTTCATACTTTTTTATTCGAACTGCCATCATTTTAAAAATACCTCGCGAGAGTGTATCACAATTGTAACTAAGTAATAATACTATTTGTATATAAATATATGGTAGTAGCGTGCAAGAATACATGCGCACATATGGCCACAATCATTCAATTATTATAGAAATTATTAAATATATTTTATTACTACGTCACCATATTAAGTTTGTGTATTACCTAAATTCAATAAAAACATGCAAAGGATGAATCTAACCACATATAGTTCAAAACAGGAAGTGAGAGATAATGCTGTTTACGAAGTTATTTGTTTGTAGATAAACAACTGTAAATAGTATTATCTCTTACATCCTGTTATGCATAATTTATCTACAAATATTTTGTTCGGTCTTGCGTTTTAGAAAATAAACATATTTTTGTTTATTGAAAAAAAATATCAAATTATCTTCTGAAACGTTGCATTTACTGGTATATAAAATACAGCGGTCAGTATTGTAAATGTCATTCAACATTGTGTTCTACTAGAGCGTACATCATTACATTATTCTACAAGTAAGTACATATTGCTTTTTAATATTTTTTTTCGAAACGGTATTATAGATACTTCTAAGATGTTTTGAATGTGTCTAGTATTTATAAATATCTTTTTTAAACTAGACCGGAAGTAGTAGTTTACAATTGTTTTACTAATGCTTGAATAAAATAGAATATTTCTTATTCTAAACTTCAGTAAACACTGCAACCTCGTTGAGAGTACATCGTTATTGTTTCTAGTTAGAGCTCTTATTATTAGAACAGTAAGTAATAATTATTTTTTAAAAATTTCTTCTTCTTCAATGTAGTTTTAAATTTGTTTTTTTAATATTTCATTATAAACAGTATACAGTGGTGTTTAATATAAACCGCTATAGCAAATTTTATATTTACGAGTGTACTCTTGATATCTCATTAGATTTTTAGTAAAATCGGTATATATTAACATATGTTTTTAAATTATTTTGGGGCGTCTTTAAATATTATAAACAGTATTTTTTGATATACAGTGATGCTTCATATCAATCTGACACATTTTTTCAAGATAATTTGAATTATTATATAATAATTTTTCTTTAAAATTCCTAATTATTATTTCAATGTTGATTTTTATTTTTTATTTGTTTGCAGAAATGAACTGCCTAATATGCGGAAAAACGTTCTCCCGAAGGGATAGTCTGAAGCGGCATGTAAATGCCCTCCACCGCAATTTTATTTGCGGTATTTGTGGAGAGGGCGTGGACACATGTGAGCATGTTGGTGGACCATCTAAGAAGAGGGTTAAAGTAGATGTTGTGCCATCCACAAGCTCTAATAGACTTGCGGATGCTGCTCCATCTACTAGTCGAGATGTGTCTCAGGTAAGCTGTTGTGGGCTGAGTTTCCCTAATAATTCTCTATATAGGGGACATCTCCGCTCACAGCAGCACTTGATTAATAACACACTTATGCTGCAGGATGGAGTGTTTAAAATTAATTCATCATTCAAAAACCGGGTCGCGAGCTACAAAATTTTAGGTAAACAAAATTTAGATGTTGTTAATTTTCTGGCAGATTTGAAAATTAAAGTGTGCCGCCTGATTAAAGACGTTCTGGCTAGGGCTGTATCGGGTATTAAGGTGCAGTTAGAGCTATTTGCTCATTATGTTAAAGCGATAGCAGATGAGGAAATAGTCGACTTAAAATCATTTAATACCCGATACACCATTGTCACCGAGTCTTCGGACTTAGAGGACGTCTTTGACCAGGCGGCTGCTATTATAAAGTCGAAGTCGGAAGAGTTTTCGGAGAGAGGGAGTAATTGGGCATTTAAGATGGTCTCACATTTAGAGGTTAACATCAACACATACCAACCTCTTGGGGGATCATCTTACTTGGAACTACCCCCCTCGATCCGAAACAAAAAAGCGTGCGTCAACATTCAGAACTCCGATGACGCATGCCTGTGTTGGTCGATTGTTGCGGCACTCCACCCTGTCAACAAAAATGTGGAGAGAGTGGGTAGTTATCCCCATTACTCCAGCGTCCTAAATTTAGATGGTATTAAATTCCCGGTAAAAATTAAGGACATTTCAAAAATTGAGGAAATGAATAATTTAAGTATTAACGTTTACGGTTTGGCTATAAATGATGACACAAAAAATCATGAGGTGGTGGGGCCGATTTATTTTACGCGGAACAGGAAAGCTGTTCATGTCAATTTATTACTTTTGGAAGACGGGGTCAAATCGCATTATGTTTTAATAAAAAATCTTTCCAGGCTAGTTTCATCTCAAATAAATAAGCATGACGGTCAGATACACATCTGCGATGGGTGTTTAGTGAGATTCAGTACTGTTGAAAAATTAAACACCCATCAACAGAATGATTGCAATCACGTTTACACCGTACTACCCTCAACTGATGCGCGAAAAACTAAATTTGGAAATATGATACCACAAAATATATTAAGATTTGATGGTTATGATAAGAAAATGTCCGTTCCTTTTGCTGTTTATGCCGATTTTGAAAGTATTCTCCAACCAATTCACACATGTAGCGGTGATCCAGCTAATTCGTATACAAATAAAACATTCAAACATATTCCTTATAGTTTTGCATATCAAATTGTGTGTTCGTTTGATGTGAATTTAAATAAATTTGTCACGTATGCCGGTTTAGATTGTTCAACGGTGTTTGTTGAAAAATTGATAGAAGACGTTAAGCTAATCTATGAAAACTATTTAAAGACTATCGCGCCGATGAATCCTTTAAATAAAAGCGAACAAAAATTATATAATGAGGCCGTGATTTGCCACATATGTGAACTATCTCTCAACGGAGATAGAGTGAGAGACCACTGCCACATTACGGGAGCGTTTCGAGGGGCCGCTCATTCTAATTGTAATCTCAACTTCAAAATTCCGAAATTTGTCCCTATCTTTTTTCATAATTTGAGCGGGTATGATAGTCATCTATTTTTGAGAGATTTGGCGCAACAAAATTTAAATATTGATGTGATTCCGATTAATAAAGAACGGTATATTAGTTTCAGCGCGAAAGTTTTGGTCGGTGATTATACTGATAAATCGGGCGAGAAAAGAAATGTTTGTATAAACCTACGGTTTTTAGATAGTTTTCGGTTCATGGCGTCTTCTATTGATAAACTAGCGAAAAATTTAGACCCACAAGACTTCAAAAATGTTAGACGGGCGTTTCCCGTAGATTCCGAATTCAATTTAATTAGAAAAAAGGGTGTATTCCCTTACCAATATATAGACACCTTTGGGCGATTGTTTGAACCGGCCTTACCGGCAAAGCGCGATTTTTTCAATTCTTTATGCAATGAGGATATTTCGGTTGCTGAATATCAACACGCACAAACTGTTTGGAATACATTTGGATGTAAGAATTTATTAGAATATTCTAATTTATATTTAAAAACAGATGTTTTACTTTTGGCTGATATTTTTGAAAACTTTAGAAAAATTTGTCGTGATACATATAGTTTGGATCCAGCACAATATTACACCAGCCCTGGCCTGTCTTGGGATGCTATGTTGAAGCATACCAAAATTGAACTGGAGCTACTCACTGACATCGACATGCATCATTTTGTTAAGCGGAGTATCAGGGGTGGGTTGTGTCAGGTATCTTTGCGGCACGCTACAGCAAATAATAAATATATGTCTAGCTATGATGCGAGTGCTCCAAGTTCCTATCTAGCTTATTGGGACGCGAACAATTTGTATGGGTGGGCAATGTCGCAGTATCTACCATTCGGCGGGTTTAGTTGGGTTAGTCAAGATGAAATTGACAATTTAAATATCTCAGGGGTCGCTGATGATTCACAGATTGGTTATTTTTTGGAAGTAGATGTCGAGTATCCTGTAACTTTGCATGATGAGCATAACGACTTACCTTTTCTGCCCGAAAACATGGTACCTCCCACATCTAAATTTCAAAATAAAAAGCTGATCGCTAACTTACAAAATAAAGAGAAATATGTCATACACTATAGAACATTAAAGCAAGCGTTACATTTCGGCCTTAAAATCACCAAAATTCATCGTGTTTTGAAATTCAACCAGTCAAACTGGCTTCAAAATTATATCGACCTAAACACCAGCCTACGTCAGCAAGCTAAGAATGATTTCGAGAAAGACTTCTACAAGCTTATGAACAACTCTGTATATGGTAAAACCATGGAGAATGTTGATAAGCGAGTAGATGTCAAATTGGTCACACATTGGGAGGACCATGGTAAAAGTCGCGGGGCTGGTAGTTTAATCGCGAAACCAAATTTTAAGAGTATTAGCATCTTTTCGGAAAACTTTGTAGCTATCCAGATGGAGAAGTTAAAAATTGTATATAATAAACCTATTTATATTGGCTTCTCCGTCTTGGAGCTTTCGAAATATTTAATGTATGACTTTTTCTATAATTTTTTGAAACGCGAGTATGCAGAAAACGTTTGTCTGTGTTATATGGATACGGACAGTTTCATATTAAAAATTGAAACAGATGATATATACGGTGACATTAAGAAAAATATTTCAAAATTCGATACTTCGAACTATTCGGCCAATAATGTCTTCAACATAGCACCTCAAAACAAGGCTGTTTTAGGTTTATTTAAGGATGAAAACGCGGGTAATATAATGAGTGAGTTTGTTGGATTGCGCGCGAAAATGTATACCCTATCGGTTGAGGGTAGAGAAATTAAAAAAGCGAAAGGTGTAAAAAAGACTGTAGTCCGGGATGAAATTAGTTTGGCAGATTATCGCGGTTGTTTATTCGAACAAAATTTAATATTAAAAAAACAGAACCTATTTAGGACTAAATTACATAATATCTATTCGGTCGAACAAAATAAACTAGCCTTATCACCTCACGATGATAAACGCTGGATTAATGGGGATGGTATCCACACTCTGGCCTGGGGACACTATAAGATCGATTTACCACCTCCTTAGCTGGTCCCCTGCGCATGCCTCGGATGGAGTTGATTTGTCGCTTCAAATTGAGTAAGTATCCCCACTAATATTTCACTAAATCAGTATTAGTTTGGTTGCATTTGAGTTCACACATATTTTTATGTTCTAATATTAAAATGGAAGCTAGTAAGAACACAAATTATATAAACTTATATCTATATATTTCTTTTTAATTCTTTCCAGAAACTTACAATGAATTTATTGATAATTCACTTAAAATGATTGATGACAACATCGTTAAAGAAAAACAACTAATTGGACAGTCATCATACTTCCTCAATAAAAGTGGTTCCAAGTGGCTCATCATCGGCCTTAGCCCAGCAGCTGGATTCATACCTATCATTCAAATTCGTTCCCCAACAAACTGCATATTCTTCACATTGGAAGAATGGGCGGAATTTTGCAAGACTGAGAGTTGCAGCCCCAATCATCAAATTGAAATGTCGACATATAAAACGATTAGTGTTATACGAATAAGTAGTCGAAATCAGCAGATGGTATTATCAAATGATACATATAATAATTTATTTAATTTACAACCACTAATTAAATGTAAATTATCATTTTTCGCTGATAGTGAGTTCCCTAGTTTTTATAATACATTGTTGAAATCTTGTATAAACTTAAGCGGTGATCTATATAGTAATATTGTTAAATTAATAGAGGGTCAGTCAAATTCATTAAACGCTTTTCTAATGTTAGAAGTGCTACATACTTCTTTTACTACTCTTCATTATGATTTTGAAGTAATGAAACTAGGTGATATTGCTAATTGGTATACCAATACTGTTGATTGATTAGTCCATAATTGTGATACTAGATAATAAGTTTAATTGTATATAAAAATAAATTTTGTTAACAGAATCTAATCTTTTATTTCCTTACACCCTTGTTTATTTTGAAACGTCCTGTATATTCATATTTTATTAATACAAGTATTATACTGTATATGTATTTAATTTTGGCCGCCATCTTGGATTCGCCATCTTGCTTTTTCTAATTTTTGAAACACCCTACATTAATTTTAAAATTTTGGTGGCCATCTTGGATTCGCCATCTTGCTTTTTATAATTTTTTGGAACGCCCTACATTAATTTGAAAATTTTGGCGGCCATCTTGGATTCGCCATCTTGCTTTTTATAATTTTTGAAACACCATTTGAAAATTTTGGCGGCCATCTTGGATTCGCCATCTTGCTTTTCTAATTTTTGAAACACCATTTGAAAATTTTGGCGGCCATCTTGGATTCGCCATCTTGCTTTCTGATTTTTGAAACGCCCTGTATATTCATATTTGACTGCTACGTCACCGAGTACCATGCTGTATATGTATTTATAATTTTGAGACACCCTGTATATTGATTTTGCGCGCCGACCACAGCGCCATCTGCAAACACACGGTGGCCGCGTTCGGAACTAAAATTAGTGGTGGGGGATTGAGTGGTGGGGGGTGGAGGTAATGTGGTGGGGGGTGGAGCCAGAACTGTCCAATTTACCCTACTAATACATTGGAAATAAAAGATGCTTTGATTTTCCAATTGAAAAAAAAACAAACTTTGCGAATGGCTAAGCATACACTCTATGAAGATGGCGAAAACGAGTAATTTTTTGTAAAATGACATTTTTTTAAAAAATTTGTTTTCAAATTTTATATTCTATTTAATGTATGTTACTTATATATTGTTGTAAATAATAAATAAAAGAAGACATTCCTAAAATAGCTGTAAATTCTTTAATCTACCGAATATTGTCGACCTTTCTACCGATCTAGTAAGAGTCAGGGTTACCATCACTGGCTGTACTTGCGCATTTCATTTGAATTTTGTTAACAGTCGGTGTCCAGGTGTCCAGTCTACTAGCAAGCACATTTTTAAATCGCGTTTCGTCCATGTAATTTAGAACAATTAGGCGCCAAAATTATTGAATTTTCGAATCATGTTACCTCGGAAATGTTACCAAAGGTCCGTCGAAATTTTTATAATCAGCTGGGTTACCGCTCAGCTCAAGATGGATCTTGAGCTGAGCGGTAACCCAGCTGATTATAAAAATTAATAAGATAAGATAAGATAAGTATAATAAGATACCCTATGAAGTACTGACTGTTTATGACATAAATCTAGTCAGGATAAATTATTTCCTAACCCCAATTCCTCAAGGATTAATTTTGTATTAGCATTACGTGTGCATAATACAAAATCAGAGTACGCTATGTTTAGTGATTTAACTATTATTAAATAGAAATTGTTAAAATACAGCGTTTACCTGCTAGACCGTCCATATTTAATAGTTTATGACGTTGTAAACTGCAGTAATCCACCAACACTAACAGAAGTCCGCACCACAAACTAGAACATGCATATTTTCCCCGTTTTTTATACACGTACCTCTAATTTCAGATTTCAGCCCACGTTGAATGATATCGTCATAACAGCAGTGACGTCAGCTACGTGCCTATAATTCCAAACTAAGCGGCACGCTCGCGTGCCCCTAGCCATAGCGTATCAGAAAAAGAGTTAATTTCGTTAGTATTTCTTAAAATACGCCATTCATTGTCCAAAGTCTGAAGGTCGGAATTGTATAAAAAATCAGGGAAAATAAGTGCTATGTCGGTAATAGATTGAATTGATCCTGATTTTATAACTACTGGATCTAGAAATTGAAATTTTTCCAAAACATTATTCTTTAAAGGAAACCGTTTAATTATTTGATTACATCCTTCTACATAAAAACCAAGCATCTTAGTCTAAAAAAGAATAATTGTTCTTTGGTAAGTGACGTGCTGGTTATTGTTTGTATCACTTTCGCACCAAAATACATATCCTTAATCTGCAAGTAATGTCCAGAATTTTTAAAATCTACGTCTGCCACTGAAATACCTTGAAGGTAATCCCTTTTTATGAAACTATCGAATAACGTTTTTATAATAGTAAGTATGCTTTTATATAGACAATGTATTTTAGGGTGTTCAGATTGCATTTCCTTATTCATGTTATTAAAAAAGGGCAGAACAAATTCTAAGAATTGTAAAAATAACTTTGTAACAGGATCATTTAACGTTTTCAATATGTTATCTACAGACATGATATCATTGGTACCTACCAGCGACATCGGTGAAATATAACTGTAGAGGTCCATACTGTTCTAATAACCGCGAAAAACGCTATGTACGGATAACCATCGGGTTCGACATGGGCGTAAAATTTTATGGATTTTTGTATTACAAAATACTTGAAACTCGGTATATTCGCTAATTCATTTGGGACTATGAGCAAAGTAATTATAGATATCTCTTGTGAGCTTCTCTATATACGGAGGTAGCTTTTCACACGCATATGAAGCGCACAAATGGAAGAAGTGACATATAGGTATAGGTACATTTTATTACAAAAAGCTTTGGAATGTCATTTTGCAATACAGTCATTACTGAGCGATGCTGTCCTGCCATAACATTTGCCCCATCAGATGCAAAACCGACCAGATTCTTTTTTACGGAATTTCGTGTTTTTCAAAAAAAGTGACAATATGGTTTAAGTACTATTCGCGTCGGCTGCTTTAATTTCAAATAAAACTAAAAAATTATCACAAATGGTGTTACTGCTATTTATTCTTACACATATACAAAGATGTTTAATATTGCTCGAAGTGAATTCAATAAATAACAGCGAATAGGAAGTTAAACGTACCTATATATAGTTTTGGCTGGTGGTTTTCCTATAAAACTATTGGTGAATACCCTTATATTGAAGTGAATTTAATGAATGACAATTGCTATCTATCTGTTTTTATTTCGTTTTCTTTCTTTATGATCAGTTTTAGGTAAATAAATTCTTTCTTTGAGTAAGACAAGGAAAATGAGAAACAGTTTTTTGTTAAAAATACTAATATTAGTAAAAATAGTAACACCCAAAGTAACTGCCTATCTGTTTATAGGTAGCTAACATCCGTCAGATTGGTTATTCTTATTTATTTATTTGTTGTGCAGATTAGCCATTTAAGAATTGAAATATTTCGGTAGAATTCCATAGCACTTCGGTAGATCGGTTGATTATACATAAATTCGGTAGATCTACCGAAAAATGGGTAGGGTTACCATCACTGAGTACAGCTGCTATCCTAAACGCGAGTCAGTCTAGCTCACACTACACTCGACCAATAGAACTGTCGTCGTCGTTTTATCACACAGTAAATGCATCCGCAGCTTACAGGCAAGCACTTGGTATATTACACCAGTAGTGTAATATATATCCTTTCTAGTATTGACTAAGAAATTGTAGCTAATGTTTACAGGTCATTTGAAACTCGATTTCATATGTATTCAGAAAAAAGATGGTTATATGTTTATTCAATTATTAGTTTTATTATTCTTTACTGTACATGTATTTGTGTTGATGCTAAAGTTTTACGCACGTAGGAAAACACTAACTGATTTTAATTATGCCTTTCATCTTTCATGCATATTTTAATATGTTAGTTAAATGCTGACTTATATTAACAGCTATGAAAATAGTAACCTATTTTTCTCAGTTTTTCAAGATACTTCTTCTTCATTCAAGTAAATTTGAATTCTTGTACTGACGGTTTTGTTTTGTCAACTAAAGTTATACGTAAACGTAAGTTTGGTGTTTTAATAACTTTTTGATACACTATAACTACAATATTTATGCATAATTCTTGAATTATCAAGCTCGTTACGTCGAAAAATGTACTGAAAATTACGTATTTGTAAAAATAAAATATTATAATTAACACTTTTCAATTAATCTTAGTTTTCTACGTGTGATGCAAGTTATGGCAACTCATATTTTTAAATTAATAAGGTCTTATGGCGTCTATTCATATATAGTACCTATTGTATAACTTTTGCAATATTGCTTACAATCGGAAGAAAGTAGATATTGTACTAGGTAATATCTCATACATATCAGTTCAACCCTCGACATGATCATTAATGCCTATTACAGTTTAAATGTCATAAATTGAACCGTATATGAAATGAGATAACACTCTTGACATGTTTTGTAAAATTACCAATATTTTATGAACAACCCTCGTATTTGCTAGTTTTATAATCTCTTTATTTATTTCCTAATATTCCATTCATTATACGAAAGTGTTTTATTTTTATGCCCAACTAGCTTTACATTTTATCTATACATAAATTATTTTACTCTATCCTAACTCTTTATTTAATTTACATTATTTAACTCTGCCTACAATTATATACTTTAATAAATCTCAATAATCTTTTTTTAATTACTTGTTTTTTTTTTAAAAAAACTAACATTTTATATATTACTGATTTCTGTAATATCTAAATACTTTCTATATTTTAAATATTCTAGTCTACTAACGAGTGTTCAATAAAACACCTAGATGTCACCACTACTCATTCCATTTTAGATGTATAAAACAATTAATGCCAGTTTACTTATTACAAATTTCTAAATGTTTAATTGTTGGATGTGAAATGCTATTTTTCTTTATTAAGTGGATTTTTGATTCCTCAGATTATACTTCCTATAACATTTACTTAATTCCTTCGGTAAGAAAACAATGATAAACAGATTCCAAATCAATATGTCAAATAACATTTATTTCTTTCAGGTTATAAATTTACCACAATATTTCCTTTAGTTGATAATTTGATTATGATAAAATAAAACGATACTTAACTGATAAATAATATGTTTATATTCAAACTTCGTGCTTTTTTAAATACTGGACATTTGCTAACAATATTTTTAATACGGAAACCTGATATTTGACGCTTAGAAAATATTTAATCCAAGGTGTATAGTTCCCAAATCCAACTAAATAGTTCAGGTACGTGCTCTGATATTATTTATTATTGATAATCAAAATTAAGTAATATTTTCTATTACTTTCTTTCTCAAATTACTTTATAATATTATTATAATGTGTTCAAAATTATTTAATTGCTTGATAACTCCAATAATTTTTATATAAATGACAATTATTCATATCTTGACATATTACTGGATAGTAGAGAATTAAAAATAACTTGTGTTGTTTATAACATATGTAATAGTTGTAATAACTACTAGTTCAGTTTATTTCAATACTGAATTATATTGTAAATAATTAAATCTTTTCCAATATTTATAAAATTGTATCTTTCTTTAATACTGACACAAATAATATACTAAAATGGTAATACTTAATTGCTTTCTTCTTTCAGATGAGTAACTATCCACTTCCTGATGACGTTTTGGACGGATACTACTTCCTTGATGTTGTTCAACTTAAATCTTGTTCAAACCCTTAAAGAAAGAACTCCACTTGTCTTGTATGGGATCTTGTTCGACGTTGGAATAAATTGTCCTTTTATTATGATGCCAATTCTCTTAGTGCCTTTATGGATCTCTTGTGATAAACTGCCTCTTAGTACCACCAGTACTTCTGGAATTAGCGGATCTTGAAAATTGTAACAATCTTTATGGAATTTCAAAAATTCTAGTAATTCAACAGCCTCCTGCAAACTCCTATAATCCCAGAATCAGCAACCCTATTTCGGATGGATCTGGATCTTGTATAATTGTAAGTATTATCACCTTTTCTTTTATGTTAATTTATTCGTAATTAACGTATTTCACTCGAAACACACTTTACTCTTCTATAATTAACGGTATACGTGTTTTATATCAGTAATTAACTTCGTTCTGAAAAAACACGTCTCTCGTATTTTTGAATTTTAAAAATTCTCTTCTAGTTTATTTTTTCATTTCCCTAGTAATCCTTTCTCATTTTGTATTCTCCAATCAAAGTTTTACAACAGCAATAACAATTAACAACATAGCTTTTAAATTCTCTAATATACCTAGAATACTTCTTAAAATTGTATTATCTGATTATCTAAATTCTATTCATAATTTTATCAACCCTTCTTTACATATTCATATCCCAATACCTCTCTACATCTATATTTCTGAACAAATGTCAAATAATGACAGTTCCTGTATTTCAAATTATTCCCGGGAACTGTTCTACATTACAATCTATACACCTTTCAAAATAAGATTCTAAATATTTTTATCACCTCATAAACGTCAATTACCCAAGTTTTTACAAATTTATAATACATTTTACAAAATAACAACTAATATTCAACTCTCTTCTTTCCAGAATATTTTGAACTTCTAAGAAAAATGAACATGGTCAACCTTTCCATATACAGGTGGTTTATAATAAAATTCGAATACTTGTTAAATACGATAAACCTCTATTATGATAAACCTAATAAATTTAATTTTAAACACATCATAATAAATTTTTCTACGTTTATTTAATTAAATTTGGTAACTTTCATAACTTTTCATATTATATGGTTAACGTATGCCTTTATACTATAACAATATTTTATAGTCAATTTTCAATATTTTTTATGCAGGGTGTTCTATTTAATTTCTCTCAGAATTTTTTACTTTAGCAAAAGTACCTATATGTAATTCTAAAAAAAACGACATATTTCATAAGCACTAAAAAATCGACTAATACAAATTGAAATCATCTATGCAGCTCTAAGGGCTTTTATAAAATGTATAAAAAAATGAACTGCATTCAATTTAAAAAAAATAACTGAGTTGTTCGTCATCGTTGTCGAACACTGTGTATAAAGGAAAATAATTTTAAATGTAAAGCTCATGATTGTCTACAACGTTTGTATTGAAAATGTTTCGCCTTCTACATTATTACCAATATTTGGTGGACATCTAAACATTTTCAGTAATTTTAAATTGTTTTAAAATTTCACTGTCTGTGATGCTTTCGTTAAAGAATTTCACATTTACCAGCAGAAATTAGAATGGGCGTAATTTTAGACTATATAATTGCTTTCATTCAGCAGACACAACAGTTGCGCAACTGTTCAGTGATCATGTGCAGTAGATGAGCGCTCAGTCTGAACATGTTCAGGAGCGGTCGCCATTTTTGTGAGCGGAAAAATTCTATGCTCACTTAGTGAGCGTATTCTGTACGCATGCGCCATTGATGCATTCCAAGACCAACCTAATACATAATTTTGAAAAAAGTTACTAGAAAAGTAAGATACAACATATTAAAGGTATTGTGCAGAAGTAAATGTATTATAATATTGGAGTTCACTCAGTATTTTATTCGGGGTTGGAAAAACTAGCCCTTCCAGTAAAAACTACGTCAAACCTTAATGCAGAAAAACAATTTATTATTATTGTTTATTCGGTTTAACCTCTATAATTTTAACATATGGCAGCAACGAAAAGTATCAGATGACAGACGATGCTTTCATTCAACAGGCGGATCGGGAACCGATCCCGCTCCAACCGTTCACTTCACAACAGTTGAGTGTTCGCTGACCTTTATGTCATCGTCTGTCATCTGTACTTTTCATTGCTGCCATATGTTAAAATTATAGAGATTAAACCGAATAAACAATAATAATAAATGTTTTTCTGCATTAAGGTTTGACGTAGTTTTTAGTGGAGGGGCTGGTTTTTCCAACCCCGAATAAAATACTGAGTGAACTCCAATATTATAATACATTTATTACTGCACAATACCTTTAATTTGCTGTACCTTACTTTTCTAGCAACTTTCTTCAGAAGAATGTATTAGGTCGGTCTTGGAATGAATCAATGGCGCATGCGTACAGAATACGCTCACTAAGTGAGCATAGAATTTTTCCGCTCACAAAAATGGCGGTCGCTCCTGAACATGTTCATAGTGAGCGCTTGTCTACTGCATTTGATCACTGAACAGTTGCGCAACTGTTGTGTCTGCTGAATGAAAGTAATAGACGATGACATAAAGGTGAGCGGTCCTGTCCAGCGAACACTCAACTGTTGTGAAGTGAACGGTTGGAGCAGGATCGGTTCCCGATCTGCCTGCTGAATGGAAGCATTATAGTAATCATTATCATATATAGTACTAATTTGAATGAAGTTAGATCTGCAGTAAAATAAAGGATCTCGCCATCTACTGACAATAGTCTATAGCAGCTAATCATGTGCGTTTTGCAGAAATCTCTGAATCATTTGTAATTGTAATATTTGGTAGTATTCCAAAAAAAGTAGGTAGTAACGTAGTCTTAATAATATGTAACAATTGCTTTTTGAAGATATTAGAATGTTCATGTTTATTATTGACTGGCTTTAGGGGTAGATGATCACTAATTAATAAATTCTCTTGAAGTGTAAATTACTGCGTTTACTGAAAGTAAATTCATGTTTCTATACATTTAGAGAAGAAGTAGAGCTTAGTGTTCACTAAAGACAGTCTTATATTTTTGGTTATAAGTTTCAAATGCTTTCATTCAGCAGACACAACAGTTGCGCATCTGTTCAGTGATCATGTCCAGTAGACGAGCGCTTACGCTGAACATGTTCAGGAGCGGTCGCCATTTTTGTGAGCGGAAAAATTCTATGCTCACTTAGTGAGCGTATTCTGTACGCATGCGCCATTGATTCATTCCAAGACCAACCTAATACCAAATACATACTTCTGAAGAAAGTTACTAGAAAAGTAAGATACAGAAAATTAAAGGTATTGTGCAGTAATAAATGTATTATAAATTGGAGTTCACTCAGTATTTTATTCGGGGTTGGAAAAACCAGCCCTTCCACTAAAAACTACGTCAAACCTTAATGCAGAAAAACAATTTATTATTATTGTTTATTCGGTTTATCTCTATAATTCCAACATATGGCAGTAATGAAAAGTAAAGATGACAGACGATGACATAAAGGTGAGCGGTCCTGTCCAGCGAACACTCAACTGTTGTGAAGTGAACGGTTGGAGCGGGATCGGTTCCCGATCCGCCTGCTGAATGAAAGCGATAATCTAGGTACTACACAAACAAAATTCAACATCCAGCTTTATAAATGGCTCACAAGCAATTAAATGCAAAAACACGTTGGTGTAAAATATTTATTGCAAATTTTATGAATATATAAAATTATACAAGTATTTGTAAAAAAAAAACTAAAAGCTGATTGCTCCTATATTCAATTACTTATTGCTAGAAATATCAATCAAATATTGCAAATAGGTACACTTAAATAAATTAATATAAAATAGCTTTAAAAAATGATGTATAAAGGAATTATATAAAATTGATATTTATTCTGTCAGGTTATACTCATTAGCAAATAGGAGAAATTGCTAAATAAATGATAACAAAATTCTAATATGAGCCAGACTTACTTAAGAATTTAACAATCATATTTTAACATAAATGTTAATAAACAGCACAATAAATATTTTTTTATAATTCCCATTTTTGATGAAGTTCTGGCTTTAGATTAATAATCCTCACGTGAACAGCTTGACATTTCTCATACTTGGGAGGAATAGGACATAGACGATATTTTACACTATCTTCTGGTATAGGTACATATTCACCTTCAACACTAAAACAAAATTGCATAAGATATCTTGGTTACAGGATATGAAATATTAGAACATGTGGATAAAAGAAGAGTATTAAGACCAGGTGACAGTTTCAAAACGTGTTAAGAAAGAATATATTTTTAATAATATACTTACTCTGATATATGTACAAATATATCTTCTCCTCCATTTAAAGGTGTTATGAAACCATGACCCTTCTGTCTACAAAACGATTTTATAGTTCCATCTAATTCAGGTGATTTCAATATCCTCTCAGATCTAGAGAGCATTAATTATAATTATGCTAATATAAATTATAAATTACCTTACGTTGAGGCTGTTCTATTCCTTCTTGTTATAATAGGGCTAGGTATCTTTAAAATAGAACTATGATTTGGAGATGAAGGAGAAGTCTGAGCCTCCGACATTATAACAATAAGTAAAAATATGAATGGCTCAATTCAATTACAAATTTTGTTTACTCTGTTATTTTTTGAGAACCTTGTGTCGTGTTTGTATACTTTGACTGTTAGATAAAATGTCGTTGAAAGACTATTTGGGCCCACTGATATGTATAACATAAATTATATGTTATTAGAAGATTTGGACCTCGTAGATTTGGACTAATACACGTTTAGAAAATATATGTGTAAAGTTAACATTAAATATGGAATTAATTTATGATTGATCAACTGAGTACGAATTATATTTCTAAACACCTTTTTAATGTCTTTAACAAATACTTTAGTGTATGACACACATGTTAGTATGCAATAGATCCAATGATTTTGTAATTGAATGTAAGCATTCATATAATTGTTTGCTTAAATATTATATATATTATTTTTGCGCATTGCATAGACACTTTAATTTGTCTTTTAATTCCTAAAAAGCAAATTTTGATGGTCGAATTTGTATATTAGAAAAACTGTAAATTGGCTTATTTGTAATATCGCAATGACAGTTTACTTACCAATTCGTGTGTTGTAAAATGGTTGTAAACGTATATTTTGCGTATATTAAGCATTATTTACAATGTTAATGTAATAAATATTTAGAGGTGAGATTTTATATAATAAAACTCTACTGTTATTTCTTTATATTAATTTTGTTTGTAATAATTTTCTTTTTGGTAGATGTCTTTACCGCCATATATTTTGGGGCCCAACCCCTGGGCCACTATGATGGCTCAACAACAATTGGCAGCTGTGCATGCTCAAGCCCAGGTAGCTGCTGCACAGGCACATGCCCATGCTTTGCAACAGCAAATGCCTCCTCCTCATCCAAAATCTGATATTATAACGGAAGATAAACTTCAAGAGAAAGGTTAATATGTTTGCATTTTTCTCTAAATGTACACCTTATTAAAAATATATTCTTATTAGCCCAAAAATGGCATCAACTTCAATCCAAACGATTTGCCGATAAGAGAAAGTTGGGGTTTGTAGATGCACAGAAAGAAGATATGCCTGCTGAACATATTCGTAAGATTATTAGAGATCATGGTGACATGAGCAGTCGTAAATATAGACATGACAAACGAGTATACTTAGGGTATATTTATTAAATATGATTTAAATACTTAGTTAAAATAATATTGTTGTGTTTCAGTGCTTTAAAATATATGCCCCATGCTGTAATGAAGTTACTAGAGAATATGCCTATGCCCTGGGAACAGATTCGTGATGTTAAAGTGTTATATCATATAACTGGAGCAATAACATTTGTTAATGAAATACCATGGGTTATTGAACCAGTTTATATAGCACAGTGGGGGTTAGTATATTTCGTAATTACTTCTATTTAATATTTACATTATCACTTATGCAAATACAATAAATAATATATTGCAGTACTATATGGATAATGATGCGTCGTGAAAAACGTGATCGTAGACATTTTAAACGTATGCGTTTTCCACCTTTTGATGATGAAGAACCGCCACTGGATTATGCTGATAATGTACTAGATGTTGAGCCCCTAGAAGCAATTCAGATTGAATTAGATGCAGAAGAAGATGCTGCTGTGGCAAAATGGTTCTATGATCATAAGCCATTAGTCGGAACAAAGTATGTTACAAGTTGGTGTATTCTCATATTAATAATTATTTCTATAGATATGTAAATGGTCCTACATACAGAAAATGGAACCTCACTTTACCAATGATGGCAACACTTTACAGATTGGCAAATCAATTACTGACAGATTTAGTAGACACAAATTACTTTTATTTATTTGATACTAAAAGTTTTTTCACAGCAAAAGCATTAAATATGGCTATACCCGGTGGCCCAAAGTTTGAACCTTTAATTAAGGATATGAATCCAGCGTAAGTACAGTTCTGTGAAACTACTTAAAAATATAATGGTTCTACATTAATATTTGTTTTTAGGGATGAAGATTGGAATGAATTTAATGATATTCACAAAATTATAATTCGACAGCCTATTCGAACTGAATATAGAATTGCTTTTCCTTACTTATATAATAATATGCCACACTTTGTTCACTTGTCATGGTAAGTATTCTTATAGACCATTTTAAAAAGTTCACATTAGTTTTGTTTGCCATATATAAGTATTATGGTGAAAACTAGCAGTGTGATAGAGAAATAAAGTGACTAGTTATTCGTTCTATTGCAAAGCTCAAAGTAGAACTGCTGATATCACATACATTTCATTGTAGTTTTGAATAAGAGATCACAGGTATAGTTATGTAAATATGACTTTTGTTTTCAATTTGTCATACTTAACTGACAGATACAATAAGCCCGCATATTTAGATTTGATAACTAAGTATTATAGCGAAAATTGAAGATAACTGGTCAATTATAGCAGTAGCACAGCAGTTTGGCACAAACAAATCCACTGTGCTAAAAATTAAGAAATGTTGGGAGGAGGAAAGAACATATAGAAGAGGTGATTCTGCTCGTCCCCGAATATCCACGCACGAATACTATGCGCTGCTTTTACAATATTTAAGTAAAAGTCCTTTGGATACCGTTAGTAATGCTAAAATTGCAGTAAATTTTTCTGGTACACGATCCACAGTGTATTGAAGAATTCATGAATCGGACTTGAAAAGTTCTATGTCAGCTCGAAATTACAATTAACAGAGGAACACACACAAACGCGATTACTATTTTGTTTGAATTACGTTTATAGATAATTGCCTTTTTGGCAAAATGGCATATTATCTGATGAAAAAGTATTTCAGTCTACGTACAATGTATAAATAAAATGTATACGTGGGTATAGACCGCCGAATGCACGATTTAATGAACAATATATATATCTCGTTCGAAAGAGTGGAAGGGCTAGGAGTTTGCTACAAAATAGACGGGCGGTTAAATGCTGAAAACTATATTTATATTCTAGGAAACGTAATGGTGCCTTCTGTTCATCAATTATATCCCGAAAAGTTTATTTATCAACATGACAATTGTACTGTGAACATGGCTAATATTGCTAGAACATGGCTTTGTAATAATAACATCAAAACTTTGCCGTGGCCTGCTAACAGCCCAGATCTGAGCCCTATTGAGAATACATGGGGTTTATTAACTAAGAAACTTTCTACCCAAAATATTCGTTTTCTAAATGTGAATAATCTTTCTGATACCATAGAAAATGCGTGGGAAGAAGTAGCGGCGGATGAAAATTACGTGCTGCAATTAATTAATTTAATGCCCAATCGTTTAAAAAAGTCATTGAAGGAAACGGCAGTATGACTAAATATTAATGTTTTCTTGTTCTGTTTTTATATTTATATTTTTTTCGGGTTGAATATTAAAGAATTATATAATATAATAAATTTTATTTAATGTTAAGATAATATCTTTACAAACAATAATTTTCAATAAAATAATCATCAAGGCAAAAGATACTCAGAACCAATCATTTTGACAACCAGTGTCAATAATGAAGGCATTATTTAACCTTTTAAATACAGGAAAAATAAGCCATTTTCACACTGGCAAAATAATGTCAAAATTAGCAATAAGACATGTACAGTTTTGTGCAATAAATTGGCGTACACGTCTTATTGCTAATTTTGACATTATTTTGCCATTGTGAAAATGGCTTAAGTTAAGTTGACAAATGGAATTATAGCGTCAATTCAATTTGTCATACATGACACATATTCAAACAAAAGTCATATTTACATAAGCGTATATTAACCCTAGAATACCAACGTCTTTTTAACTTCCGTGAATACCAAACCGTCGTAAAATTTACGACAACTTAAAATCAATAATTTTGTTGTTAATAAAAATAAAATTTATTATTCTAAGAATTTAATCTAAGCAAACAAACATAAAACTTAGTAATTGTGTATAAAAAGTTAATCTGTTGCACACTGCACACAATACATAGCCCTATGTTCAGCACACAGCTTTTTTGCACTGACTGCAGTAATTTGTCGTCATCCTTCTTTTCTTGCTTGGACAATAAGAACAAATGGTTCGCTTCGATTCACCTTGAGCTGGTGGATCGTTTGGCATATCCTGTTTTAAGATCTTGTAAATATCCTGACGAAGTTGACGTGCCAAACTTGGCAGATTTTTTCTCGTTTCTAACCAGGGTGTTATTAACGCATTACATATTTCAAACATATAAGCACTGCGGGGAACAGGCTTTTCTTGTTTTTTATAAGTGTTAAAGCGATAAATTACATATGAATTTATTGCAGCTATGTTCAGCATGTTATAAAAGACTGCCATTGGCCAGCGTCTGGTCTTTCTGTTGCAGTTCATGTTAGAACATAGCTGATCAAATGTATCTACACCACCTTTGGTGGCATTATATGAATGTATTATATCAGGTTTATTTGTAGTAGCATTTACCGTCGAACCTTCATGCATAGTCGACAGTAGCAACACCAATTTATTTTTCTTTGGCATAAACGAGACAAGTGTTTTCTCTTTGTCAAAACAAAACATGGACGTTCCAGGTTTGCGATTTTTGACATTTAACATTTCTGGAGGTATTTGCCTTTTATTTTTTCTGATGGTTCCCACCAGCGTTAAATTGTAAGGATCGTTCAATAGTTCTTCCGCTAACTCCACAGAGGTAAACCAATTGTCCATGGTTACATTTCTGTTAGTACCATGGACAGTCTCAGTTAATTGCTTCGAATAGTAATTTGCCAAAGGCAGACCCCCAGTCTCAGTTTTTTTACCTAAGTAGGGCTGGGCATTTATTAAATATTTTGTTGACGAATCACAAGTCATTACAATTTTTATTCCATATTTTGTGGGCTTATTCGGTATGTACATACGAAATCCACATCGCCCTCGGAAACCTAGAAGTTGCTCATCAATTGTAATGTAAGATGTTGGTGTGTACGAACTTTTACAGGTATTTATAAGAATGTCCCATATTTCTCTAACAGGTGCAAAAGAATCGTTTTGTGCACGTTCTTGACGACTAACTTTGTCGTCAAACCGTAAACAATCAAGAAGAAAACAAAAACGACTACAGCTCATCGTTGCCGTATACATATTTCCCGATAAGCTACGATCAAATAATTGCTTACTGTTCATGTGGTTGTCCTTCATTGCAGCTGCCAATATCAATAGTCCAATAAGAGCCAGTACTTCTTCTTTAGAGGTTTCTGAAACCGTTAGATTTTTTGTTTTGTATTTCGCTGCTTTCCGCAAAATTTCTAGATTAGTAAAATTCACGATCTTTTCTACAATGTTGTCACTTATAAAATGAAGAAAGCAGTCTTTCGGATGAAGAAGCTCTCTAGCTGAGGTTCTAGCTCCTGGCACAAAATGAATTATATTTCTTTTAGATATTCTTTTTGAATGTGATGAAGCTATTGCAGACCATTGATGTCCGTTTTTTCCTTTTAGCTTGGTTTTATTGGGCTTTATGACCATCTGCTTGGTCATAAACCTTGCTAGTGGAATATCGTCATCACCTTCGTCTTCGTTGAATTCCGCAACCCCACGGTTTGATTGAACAGTTGGAATAGCTTCATCTACGTCTGAATCTTCTTCAGAGTTTTCAGCTAAGTCCAATGGTCGATTTTCATCTATATCCATTGCAAAATTTTCAATATTATCTTCAAATTCGCTTTCGCTTTCCTCTGAAGAATTTATTTCGTCACTATCATCCCCAGTCATTATTTTTTGAATTTCTTCTGCAATTTCTGCATCAGTGAGAGGCCGATGACGATTAATTTTACTTGTAGATGCCATTGTTTACTCAACACTTGAAAAATAAATCATTGTACAAATTAAGCGCAAAAGAAAAAATAAGGACTTACCGTATTCAATAACCGCCTTTAAAAATAATTGTTGCATAAATGCCAAACCGTCGTAAATTTTACGATCAACAGCCTATAACTCGGAAACAACAAAACCAACAATAAGTTTGGTTAACACAGTTCATACTTCATCGAATATTAAGAGGCTACTGAGACGGTCAGACTGCCGTGATAAAAAAGTGGGGGTTGACAGGTCGAAACGTGTCGGTGCTCGTAAAAATTATGACGCGTTGGTATTCTAGGGTTAAGTGTACGCCAATTTATTGCACAGAACTGTACATATCGAGCACATCGTGAATCCCGATTTGATATTTGTCAGTCGCGAATCAAAATACATATAGAGAAACAAGTACGTACCAAGCAACTGTAAATACATCTTTTCCAGAAGCAATATAGCAGAGTTTATAAAACATGACACATGCGACTGTTCATTGTTCATGTCTGGAGTTTAAATGAAATTAAATCATCATTAATTGTTCTGTATGCTCAGGTGTTAATTATTAACACTGTAAATACATTGTACATTGAAAACGGTTGTTCAACTTCTTGATGTCTTTGATGCCGTGTCTCTGTCCATCACCCCAACGAAAACATTTGTAATATTGCGTCCTTTAACATCAGTAATTTCATCTACTGACACATATTTTTTTCGTTTATATCTTTGACAATTGAAGTCCTTAATTTCATCATAGATCAGGGGCAAGTAATATTTTCTTAAGGTGGATTCTGATCTAAGTCACTATATTTATCTTTAACGCGATTTTGTAAAAAATTAATAAAGTCAGGATATTATTCACCACATTCCATGGAATGTTACACGCTTACTAGCACTTTAAGTTGCAGTTGCTGAACCAGCAATAAAGAAATACAAATAGAAAATATATTCTGTAACAAATGAGACTGTTTTTTTTTGTTTTTTATCGAATACAATTTGTGGAGAACCAAAGATTCAAACAGTTACTCCACATCTAGACAACCCTGAATACTTAATGTTAAAATTAATACTCTATTTGAATATGAAGGCCTAGTATTTTAATTATGGGTAAAACTAAAGCTTATCATCAATTTTAAACTTGAATGTAGTAGTGTTGTCTACTGAATCCTCGTAGAGCATATTAGTAAGTGTTAGTCAGCCTTCATATAATTCAAACAAATTGCATTTATAATTATGATTGTAATTAATGATATTAGATGCTGATATTATAACAAGAGAAACTTTACATGTATGTATCATCTGAGACAATTTTCAACTATTTCAACAATTTGATTAATACGGTCACCATTTTAAAATACCATATTTCCAAATAGATGTAATAATGGGTGGAGACTGTGGCTAAAAATGTGAAATAAAATGCAAAAGAAAAATCCCTTACCACAAAAAATATATATCAAAAAATCTAAATACGTATTTCGGCAACTAAGTTGCCATCTTCAGTAGATATCTGTATAAAACAAAAAAGAGTGTTAAACGTGGTTAAACGATTTAAGTCGGGCAATTCATTAAAATCACTTTTAGGGAACACTAAAGATAAATTAATTAGAAAGAAAAACTCGTTTCACAAAAATATATACGATTTATTTCATAAACTAAATGTACATTTATATGAAGAAATTTAAAAACAATTTATTAAACACAGATGTTTCTCCACTTAGTCAGTGTTTCCTAGAATTCATACCACCCTTACACATTCCGTAAACACCCACCATAGTTTTACAATATTACTGTAATAAAAGTACGGTTAGATTTATAGCTATTACTACAATGAGAGGGTTTGTCACTGCAAACGTTCGAACATATATATAATGTAAAAACACGAATGAATCTGTATACTACCGATGATGTTTGCTTGGCAAACGAAATGTACATTTAGTTTATGAAATAAATCGTATATATTTTTGTGAAACGAGTTTTTCTTTCTAATTAATTGTTTAAAATTCACAAGTGCTCAATTATCAAGATTACTAAAGATAAAATTGAGGTAGATCAAAAATCTGGTATTTATGAAATAACCTGTAAAGACTGTAATCAAAAATATGTAGGTCAAACTAGGCGTTCAATTTCAACTCGTTACAAAGAACACATTGCACATTTCAGATACAACAGACCGGAAAAATCTAGTGTTGTTCGACATATTTTCGATACAGGCCATGGCATGTCTTAGATTAATTAAAAGTGTAAATAATTTTAGAGAATTAGACAGTTACGAAAGTATTTACATACATAGAAATAGAGGTAAGTTAATGAATTCTGACAATGGACCGTTACCCGAGTCCAGCTTGTACGGATTATTGTAATTTAGGGGATTAGTCTGTCACGGTTTAGAGTACTGTTATAGTCCGGTGATTTGGTGAAGAGCATATCTTCTAAGGTTACACCTTAGCCAAAAATACCACGTTTAACACTCTTTTTTGTTTTATACAGATATCTACTGAAGATGGCAACTTAGTTGCCGAAATACGTATTTAGATTTTTTTGATATATATTTTTTGTGGTAAGGGATTTTCCTTTTGCATTTTATTTCACAAATAGATGTAGATTACATATTATTATAGCTATTCAAGGAATGAAGTACAAATGTGTAACAACTCACAATAAAATCATGACTACTGTAATACCTATTAACTCAAATAGTGCACATGGAGGAGGCAAACCACCAATATTGCCGCTGTAATTAACTATTAGTATGTATATTTGCACCACATACGAGGGCGGATTGATATTGAAGCTACCTAAGTAGGAAAAAAAAATTTTTTTTTCAAAAACCATTTATTTCTCAACATAGTCTCCTTTTAGCTCAATACACTTAGTAAGACGATATTCCAACTTTTTTATACCATCTGAATAATACGATTTTGGGAACCCCTCAAAATACGCGTTAGTTTCGGTAATCACTTCTTCGTTTGAGATGAATCTTTTTCCTGCGAGCCATTTTTTCAAGTTTGGAAACAGGAAAAAGTCACTAGGAGCTAAATCTGGACTATAAGGTGGATGATCAACCAATTCGAAGTGTATTTCACGTAATTTTAGCATCGTATCTAATGCTGTGTGAACCGGTGCGTTGTCTTGAAGAAAGAGCACTTTTTTCTTCTTTAAATGTGGTCGTTTTTTCTTGATTGCATCAATCAATTGATCCAATAATGCACGATAATACTTTCCTGTGATTGTGGATCCTTTTTGAAGATAATCGATGAGCAATATTCCGTGTGCATCCCAAAATACAGTGGCCATAACCTTGCCAGCCGATTTCACTGTCTTCGCCTTCTTCGGAGCACTTCCACCAGCTTCCACCCATTGTTTCGATTGATTTTTGGTTTCAGGTGTGTAGTGGTGGACCCACGTTTCATCTACAGTTATTAATCGACGCCAAAAATCAACAGGATTACGCTTTATCATGTCCAAACACCGCTGTGAAGTGGTCTGTCGAACTCGTTTTTGTTCGACACTGAGCAACCGCGGCACCCATCTTGCCGATAGCTTTTTCATATGCAAATGTTCATGCAAAATGTTGAACACACGTTCATATGATATGTTTACCATTTCAACAATCTCACGTACCTTGACTCGGCGATCATTCATAACGATATCGAGGATTTTCTTGATATTTTCTTCAGTAACCACCTCTTTTGGTCTTCCTGTTGATGGTATTGTTGCAGTGCTTGTTCGGCCGCGTTTAAATTCATCAATCCAATATTTTACCATGTAATCTGACGGAGCAGACTCACCATAATGTTTATCGAGCTTTTCTTTTGTCTCTTTCGCCGTTTTCCCTTTCAAATAATAGTGTTTAATCACTGCACGAAATTCACTTTTTTCCATTTTTCAAGAAACACAAAAGTTGCTTACTTTAAACGACTACAACAAATAAACTAATCGATGAATTTGGGTGAAATTTTAACATCTGACGTTTGACAGATCGCAATTTCTAAACTAAAACAAGTTTTTGTGTTTGTGCACCCATCTAGCGGTAGGTAGCTGCAATATCAATCCGCCCTCGTAGTAAGGTATGATGGAAGAAGAGGAAGTAACAATGCATAATTCTTATACTCTATACCACTGCATACAATTTCAAAATAAGCAAGTCTATACAGATGAATATAGACTAGTTTCTATTTCGTGGGGGAGAAGTCATGTTTAATAGAAGTGCTAAACTACTAAACAACTTCAAATATAATTTCCTTCTATTGTTTTGTCTAAATTATATGCAAATTACACATATTCACATAAGCAACTGATATGCTAATTTTTTTTTTACTAGTTTGATATCTACAAATTTGTTATTCATTATTTACAAGCACAGCATTTTGTTCTTTTATATATTGTTGATTTTAGCTATATGTTTCAGGTATCATACACCAAATGTTGTTTTCATTAAGACAGAAGATCCTGATTTACCAGCTTTTTATTTTGATCCTCTTATAAATCCAATTTCTCACAGACATGCTGTGAAAAGTTTAGAACCTTTACCTGATGACGATGAAGAATATTTGTTACCAGATGCAGTTCAGCCCTTTTTGCAAGAAACCCCATTGTATACTGATAATACTGCTAATGGAATTTCCTTATTATGGGCGCCAAGACCTTTTAATTTACGATCAGGTATTTGGTAGCATATTTGTTATAACCATCTTAACTGTATTTTATTATCTACGAAGTGAATTTTTATCATATCTAATAATTAAATTTACATATTTACAGGTCGTTGCAGAAGAGCTATAGATATACCTTTGGTAAAATGCTGGTATAAAGAACATTGTCCACCTGGACAACCAGTTAAAGTACGTGTGAGTTACCAAAAATTACTCAAGTATTATGTTTTAAATGCTTTAAAACACCGTGCTCCTAAAGCTCAAAAGAAACGCTACTTATTCAGATCATTTAAAGCCACTAAATTTTTCCAAACAACCACACTTGACTGGGTAGAAGCAGGATTGCAAGTTTGCAGGCAAGGTTACAATATGTTAAATTTACTTATTCATCGTAAAAATCTTAATTATCTTCATCTTGATTATAACTTCAATTTGAAGCCAGTCAAAACATTAACTACAAAAGAAAGAAAGAAATCACGATTTGGAAATGGTAAGTAGAATATCTTGGCGTATTAATTTATTAATTTACTAAAATACTTTCCAGCATTCCATTTATGCAGAGAAATTTTACGATTAACGAAACTTATAATTGATTCTCATGTTCAGTATCGTTTGAATAATGTAGATGCTTTCCAACTCTCTGATGGATTACAGTACATATTTGCTCATGTCGGACAATTAACTGGAATGTATAGATATAAGTATAAATTAATGAGGCAAATAAGAATGTGCAAAGATTTAAAGCATTTGATATATTATCGTTTCAATACGGTAAGAAAAACATCCTTATTTGAACAATATTTTGTAAATTTATTGTTTTACATGTAGGGTCCAGTTGGTAAAGGTCCAGGTTGTGGTTTTTGGGCTCCGGGATGGAGGGTTTGGTTATTCTTCATGAGAGGTATAACTCCTTTACTAGAAAGATGGTTAGGCAATCTATTGTCTAGACAGTTTGAAGGAAGGCATTCAAAAGGTGTTGCCAAAACAGTTACTAAACAACGTGTCGAATCACATTTCGATTTAGAATTGCGTGCATCCGTGATGCATGATATAGTAGATATGATGCCAGAAGGTATTAAACAGAACAAAGCACGAACAATATTACAACATCTTTCAGAGGCGTGGCGGTGCTGGAAAGCTAATATACCATGGAAGGTAAGATGAAGAAACACGAAATAAAAAAATCTTAAATTTATTTTTTGCAATAATTGCTTTTTTGTCAAGTCTAGTAGGTTTTTACGACCGATGCCGGTGACTATAGAATCCGCCGAGTAATATTGTCGTCTTTGTAAATTAACCCTTGATTTCATAGTCTCCGAAAATAGAAATCCATATACAACAAATAATTTATTTATGCAATTTTACCTGAAATGTCTAATTATCAGTGGATTATTTTATAGTTTTTCGCTTTTATAGAATATGTATTTATAGGTACCTGGATTACCTATTCCAATTGAAAACATGATACTGAGATATGTAAAAATGAAGGCTGACTGGTGGACAAACACTGCACATTATAATCGTGAAAGAATACGAAGAGGTGCAACAGTTGACAAAACAGTTTGTAAGAAGAACTTAGGTCGCTTAACGAGACTTTATCTCAAAGCAGAACAAGAAAGGCAGCATAATTATTTAAAAGTAATTATCTGTTTCAATTCACCTACTTCAAATTCTCATATTTTAATGATTGTAGGATGGACCATACATATCTCCTGAGGAAGCGGTTGCTATTTATACAACTACAGTCCACTGGCTAGAATCCAGACGTTTTGCACCTATACCTTTCCCACCCCTTTCATACAAACATGACACGAAGCTTTTGATATTAGCATTAGAAAGATTGAAAGAGGCATATAGGTTTGTTAAATACTTCAACATATTAACAGTTCTTATATTGGGGAATATATTGTTGTCTACAGTGTAAAATCAAGATTAAATCAAAGTCAAAGAGAAGAACTTGGATTGATAGAACAAGCTTACGATAACCCTCATGAAGCTCTTTCAAGAATAAAACGTCATCTTTTAACTCAAAGAGCATTTAAAGAAGTGGGAATTGAATTTATGGATCTTTATAGTCATCTAATCCCGGTGTATGACGTTGAACCTTTAGAAAAAATAACTGATGCATATCTTGATCAATATTTGTGGTACGAGGCTGATAAGAGAAGACTATTTCCACCATGGGTGAAACCATCTGATACAGAGCCTCCACCATTGTTAGTATATAAATGGTGTCAAGGTATTTTTATTTTATAAAAGTCAAGGATTAGATAGTATTTATTTATATTTGTTTACAGGAATTAACAATTTACAAGACGTTTGGGATGTATCTGAAGGTGAATGCAATGTACTTCTGGAGTCCAAATTCGAAAAATTATATGAGAAGATCGATTTAACACTCTTAAACAGATTGCTACGTTTAATTGTTGACCATAACATAGCTGATTACATGACCGCCAAAAATAACGTTGTTATTAATTATAAGGATATGAACCACACTAACAGTTACGGTATTATTCGTGGGTTACAATTCGCGTCGTTTATTACGCAGTATTATGGTCTTGTTCTTGACTTATTAGTATTGGGTTTGCAAAGGGCTAGTGAAATGGCAGGACCTCCTCAAATGCCCAACGACTTTTTAACATACCAGGATGTGTCAACAGAATCTTGTCATCCCATTAGATTGTATTGTCGATATGTCGATCGAATACATATGTTCTTTAGGTAAATTTCATATTGCCTGTTTTATTAAAAATTATTTAAAATTATTGTTTATAGATTTTCAGCTGAAGAAGCTCGTGAATTAATCCAAAGATATTTAACCGAACATCCTGACCCCAATAATGAGAATATTGTTGGTTATAATAATAAGAAATGTTGGCCCAGAGATGCAAGAATGCGATTAATGAAACATGATGTTAATTTGTAAGTTCCTTACTTGAGGCAATATCTTTTCTTTACTTGGTCTTTATGTTCAGTATTTTATTATGTAATCTCCTGGAAAAGTTTTAAATTTATATCAATTTCAATGAAGCATGAAAGATATTAACTTACAAAGGGCAATTGATTATAGGTTTTTCATTGTTTTTTATTTATTTTTCTGATGATTATATTGCAAATTTTTCAGAGGTCGTGCAGTATTCTGGGATATCAAAAACAGATTACCAAGATCAGTTACAACAATTCAATGGGAAAACAGTTTTGTTAGTGTATATTCTAAAGATAATCCAAATCTGTTATTTAATATGTGTGGTTTTGAGTGCCGTATTCTACCTAAGGTAAAAGAATATCAACAGGTCTACAATGTTTTTGAAGTCTTCTTGCAGTGTTATATTTTTATTAAGTAGATGGAATAAATATTACTGCGTAAAAATTGTTTCATGAAGTATGTTTATTATTGTTATTAAATTGATTACATAGTAGAGGAAGACTTATGAACTCATTGGGTATTTTTTGCATGACAATTTATTAATTCTAAATCGAATTTTTGTAGTGTCGGACTCAACATGAAGAGTTTACTCACAGAGATGGTGTTTGGAATCTGCAACATGAAGGCAGCAAAGAACGTACAGCACAGTGCTTCTTGCGAGTTGATGATGAATCTATGAGTCGTTTCCACAATCGTGTCCGTCAAATTCTGATGGCTTCAGGTTCAACAACATTCACAAAGGTTAACTTAACAATAATTTTTATTTAAATTTTCAAATGTTTTGTTCATTTAAATTCAGCTTTATTGATTATTTAAAATTTATATATTCTAATTTATAGATTGTGAATAAGTGGAACACAGCTTTGATTGGTCTAATGACGTATTTCCGAGAAGCAGTAGTCAACACTCAAGAATTATTGGATTTATTGGTTAAATGTGAAAATAAAATTCAAACACGTATTAAAATTGGTCTTAACTCTAAAATGCCTAGTCGATTTCCACCTGTTGTGTTTTACACACCTAAAGAATTAGGTGGACTTGGTATGTTGTCTATGGGGCACGTTCTTATACCACAGGTAATGAATTTAACTATTTAGGAAAGATTAAGCTTTTAACAAATAAAAACAATATTTAATATATGTATGTGATGTATTAGATAGCAAAAACAAACAATCTCAAGAATACTCTGATTATACTTAAGAATAATATTAATAATAATAGTTTATTGGACAGTAATTTACAAAAGAAATAATAATGATAACAATAATATTATAAAACTGAGCCAAAGGGAAACACCATCAGTTCTGCCAAAGCTCCCTGTTCTGCCTGATGTTCCCATTAGAGAAGATAGTGTAAACAATACAAAATAATATATTAATAAAAGAAGAAAGAAATACTATTTAAAAAAGAAAAAGAATTTAACAGTATAACAAAGTGCAATGCACACAACGAAAAAGCTCTAATATCCAGGGCAATCCGTTTATATATTTCGCACACAAGTACCTGAATGATCTTTTAAACTGTTGAGTAGTGTGTGCCGGAACGTCAATCAAATCCCTCCTCCTGACATTAATCGAGTGCACATCGGTCCGATACCTAATTCTACGTGCAATGTAAGGAGGCATGCTATTATTAATTATTTGATGAACGAAACACACGAAATGTAGGAATCTACGCCTACTCATATCCAACCACAGAGTCTCATTAAGTTTGTGAGAAATTTCTATGTCGTCTCCGAATGCCATAAATAAAGCGAAGGCACGAGTTTTGAACCACCTGGATCCTCCTAACGTCACCACCGCGCAAGCATGGGCCATACACTCTGTCACAATAATTAAAGTGAGATAGCACCAAGGCATCGCACAACATTTTTTTTATAGAAATGTTCAGCGAATGACGATGAGGAAAAAGCATCTTTAAATTACAGTAAGACTGCCTAATGTTATTATTAGTATTGTCATGAAAATCCAGACGCTCATCAATGTACAAACCAAGGTTTTTCACACACGATCTACAAGTTAAACGTCCACCACCAAGAAACAAATCTAACCGTCCCTCCAAACATGAAACTCTTCTAGAATTGCCAAAAACAACAAAACAAGATTTCGTCTCGTTAATCAGTAAAGAATGCTTTTTTGGCAATATCAAATATATTATTCAAATCTTGATTAATGCTCGCAACAGCAACCTCCACATCATTCACATCAAATGATTTATACATCTGAGTGTCGTCCGCATATAAATGAAAAGAACTACTAAATGGATGAAAGTAAAGCAAATGTGAAGTATAGATTGAGAACAGCAAAGGACCCAACATAGGACCCTGTGGAACACCACATTTCAGAAAAGTGGCATCAGACACATCACCATTGACAACCACCCGCTGACTTCTATCAGACAAGTAGCTCTGAAAGAGACATACAGCTACCTCTCTAAGACCCATATAGTGCAAAATGGAGATTAGAATTTTGCGGTTAATGCTATCGAAGCCCTTAGAGAAATTCAGAAGGACTAATAAAGTTACAAGACCTCTATCTGTCACAGAAATAATATCATCAGAAATAGCAGTAATCGCAGTAGCACAACTATATCCTGCTCTAAAACCTGACTGAAAAGACGGTAATATATGAAAATTATTAATATGCCTATTCAACTGCCCCACCATAATTTTCTCCAAGACCTTTGACATCACCAGCAAGATACTTATAGGCCTCAAATCAGCCACAGCAGTGGGGTTATTATTCTTCGGAAGTGGAACCACACAAGCCTCTTTCCAAATGGTTGGAAATACACTATCTATGATAGAAAAATTACAAATGTGGACAGAAAAGGTATAATATATGGGCAACAAAGGAGCAACATTCTAGCACTAATCCCGTCAGTACCATAAGCACTTGAAGAAATTCCACCTACAGTTTGTTCCACCTCAGATTCCGACACCTCAAACGAGAACACATCCACCCCGGGTCTTACATGAGCACCATAGAAGTCCAAAACATCAGCAGACGGTACAGACGCCACACCGGACACCGAAGAAAAACTGTCGTTAACAACACTAGGATCACATAAAGTATGTGGTAAATTAATAGATTTCCTCCTATAAATATTTAAATCGGATAAGTCTCTCCAAATAGCCTTTTTATTCAACGACTTCACTCTATATTCAAGATAGACTTTTTTCTCAGCATTAACAGCATACCCCAAAGGAAGTGACTCCAAATCCCTATTAAATAAGTTAGCGTCAAAATCCCTAAATGACCGGTAGGTGCACACAGGGGCAACGGGTTCATTTGCACCAAGGTCAAGATCACAACAAACAAGACTATGATCAGAGATATGGTGAACATCTGTCACGGTTGAAGAAATCACCCTTATGGAATCCGTTACTAAGATCACATCAAGCAACGAAGCCAGACGAGACTTGAATATTATTATACATTATTTATTACTTAAAGAGTATCAAAGAAATATTGATGCCTGAGAAACATATAAAATGACGAAATGGTTGGTTTTGACAGGATTCTAATTGAACTATTTCAATCATTGATATTTCCGCTAAATATATATACAGTAAACCTGTGTTAACGACCACCTGTCTAAAGCGGCAACCTGAGGTAACGAACAGTTTCAATGTTCTCCGAATCCACTATAAGGAAATCCCATATACGAAAACCCGTTATGTACGGCCACCCTTATAAAACGACCTCGGCCAAATAAATCGAAATTTTTACGGCTTATCTTCATAGAAATTTACTTGCCGATATCGGCCAGACTTATGATGTATCTATTGATCGAAATATCCAATATTATTTCGTAGTTGTGCGAGAATGCGATCTCAGTCCCGAACACACCTCGACTGCAAATTGCCGGCGCCATACGTGCATGTTTAATCAAAAAGGGATCGCCTTAATTTCTACAAGTTTACGTATAACGTGGTGTTTCAGTTACGAGTGGTTAGTTTAAAATCTCACCGTATTAATAAAATAAAGAAAAAAATCTTAAAAACCAATTATGTATTTTATTTGTAAGACGAAAAACCTCAAAATTACGGCCACCTTTAGGTAACGGCCAATATTGATTTCTGTTTTGATGGCCGTTACTGACAGGGTTTTACTGTATATATATGGAATTAATGGTATAGAAAGAATATGTCAACTATTGTTTTTGTTTGTTAGACAAGAAAGTAGCGTATTACCTCGTGATGAATATAAAACGTTCTTTGTTTATACATCTACGTTCAGCTGAAATTCTATTCTTGTTTGACAGTCTCTTTTCTTCTATATTACACTAGACTAGTCAAGTCAGCGTTGTAGTATAGGCGAAATTTAGAAAAGAGACACAATATGTAGGGCAAGAAAAAAATTAACAACAAAGATGCAACTTTCCAAGCACAATACCACATACATTTGTAGTCTTAACAAAAATTTATTTCCGATCTAGCAGGCTTATTCATATTTTTACTTACTATTGAACGCAAAGAGAAGAAAATGAATATAAAGATAATTTCATATCTAGAGATGTTCACTTTAGTTTTTTGTAAGAGAATTTAATATTTTTAAAATAAAAACATTTGCTTGTTGTGCTACCATTGTGACAAGCTATGTCTAATTCATTCTAAGTTATGTATATACACAGCTGAACCCTAAACACAGTATATATTTGTCAGAATATTATATTATTTATTATAAGATTTTAAAAAATGGAGATGTACACAAGGTTATAGGGCTAGGTAGGCTGAAAATATCTGGATTTTTTTAAATACGCTATATCAATAATGAAACAATAGTTATTCGGTTTTCAATAATCAAAATAAATTGTATTTTTAGTCTGATTTGAGATGGTCAAAACAAACAGATGTTGGAATTACTCACTTTAGATCTGGTATGAGCCATGATGAAGATCAATTAATTCCAAATTTATACCGGTACATACAACCATGGGAATCAGAATTTATTGACTCGCAACGTGTATGGGCTGAATACGCATTAAAAAGACAAGAGGCCAATGCGCAAAATAGGTAAGACATTTAATAGTTGCAATTCATATTTTAAAAGCCGCTTCTTTTGATTTAATTCTTCTTGCTGCTTTTAAATAACTCTATTATTTTTATTTTGGATTTTCAGTGCTACATTTATGTATAGTGTAACAAAAATAGAATTAAAATGATTATTTATGTTAGTATGATAATGCATAACAACTTTTAGGCAGGCGCCATTTTTAGAAGTGCCGTATCTATAGGTTTAGTCTTTTCACAAACTAGTCAAATCAATTTGACAACCGACATGCGCCAGTAAATTAAAATGGCGTAAAAATTTTACCTTAAATAATAAATAATAATACACTCTTTTTGACATTTTTCATAATTACGTTTTGACGTTTGCTTAAATTGTATACCAAACAATATCAATTTGTCAGCAGTGCTTACCTACTAAAAAGAATAGCCAAGCTTTAAATAAAATATAGCACTTTATTAATTAACTTTGTTTATAAGCAGAAGCTATATATCCTGAAATATTTTAGGCACTAGTTTCCGCATTCTTTTGTTTCTTCTTTTTTTTGAATATCGGGACAATTATCTTTTCCAATCTTCTGAGACTTTTGAAATGATCCACGTTATTAAAAAAATTTTTTTTAACTGTAGTTACATATTTTTCGCATATATCCATCATTTGAGTTCTAAATATATTATTATTCATAGTAGGGGTTTTAGGAAAATAAATTACTCATAATTACGAATGTATGACTACAATTTATTTCAATTAAAATACTAAATATGTTTTAGACGTTTAACCTTAGAAGATCTTGAAGATTCCTGGGATCGGGGTATCCCAAGAATTAATACTCTCTTCCAAAAGGACAGGCATACGCTAGCCTACGATAAAGGCTGGCGTATCCGAACAGAATTTAAGCAATACCAGGTTTTGAAACAAAATCCCTTCTGGTGGACTCATCAAAGACATGACGGAAAATTATGGAATCTTAACAATTACAGAACTGATATGATTCAAGCCTTAGGCGGTGTGGAAGGTATACTTGAACACACTTTATTCAAAGGAACTTATTTCCCAACGTGGGAAGGTCTATTCTGGTAAGTGTTATGACTATGAACAATATTAAATTAAATATAATCATTATATTTTAATATTAGGGAAAAGGCATCAGGTTTTGAAGAATCCATGAAATACAAGAAATTGACCAATGCTCAACGCTCTGGTTTAAATCAAATTCCTAACCGTCGATTTACATTATGGTGGTCTCCTACAATAAACAGAGCTAATGTATATGTAGGTTTCCAGGTTCAGTTAGATTTAACTGGTATTTTTATGCACGGTAAAATTCCGACACTGAAGATTTCATTGATTCAAATATTTAGAGCCCACTTGTGGCAAAAAGTCCATGAGTCTATCGTCATGGATCTTTGTCAAGTTTTTGATCAAGAACTTGACGCATTAGAGATAGAAACAGTACAAAAAGAAACTATTCACCCTAGGAAGTCATATAAAATGAACTCATCTTGCGCTGATATACTACTTTTCTCCGCATATAAGTGGAATGTTTCTAGACCGTCACTTCTAGCAGATACTAAAGATACAATGGATAATACAACAACACAAAAGTATTGGATAGATGTTCAACTAAGGTGGGGTGATTATGATTCTCACGATGTAGAACGATATGCGAGAGCTAAATTCTTAGATTACACAACAGATAACATGTCAATTTATCCATCTCCAACAGGTGTTCTAATAGCTATTGATTTGGCATACAATTTACATAGTGCATATGGCAATTGGTTCCCAGGTTGCAAACCATTAATCCAACAGGCTATGGCAAAAATTATGAAAGCAAATCCTGCTTTGTATGTACTTCGAGAACGTATAAGAAAAGCCTTGCAATTATACTCTAGTGAGCCGACAGAACCTTACTTATCAAGTCAGAATTATGGTGAACTTTTCTCAAATCAAATCATTTGGTTTGTTGACGATACCAACGTATATAGAGTAACTATACACAAAACATTTGAAGGAAACTTGACAACTAAACCTATAAATGGTGCTATTTTCATATTTAATCCAAGAACCGGACAGTTATTCTTGAAAATTATCCACACGTCGGTATGGGCGGGTCAAAAACGTTTAGGGCAGTTGGCAAAATGGAAGACAGCTGAAGAAGTTGCCGCTTTAATTCGATCTCTTCCCGTTGAAGAACAACCGAAACAAATTATTGTAACACGCAAAGGAATGTTGGATCCACTTGAAGTACATTTGCTAGATTTCCCAAATATTGTTATCAAGGGTTCAGAATTGCAACTTCCCTTCCAAGCTTGTCTGAAAGTAGAGAAATTTGGAGACTTGATCCTTAAAGCCACTGAACCTCAAATGGTTCTGTTTAATTTGTATGATGACTGGTTGAAGACTATTTCTTCTTACACAGCATTTTCTAGATTGATTCTTATATTACGAGCGTTGCATGTAAATACAGAAAGAACTAAAGTAATCTTAAAACCTGACAAAACTACTATAACTGAACCACACCATATATGGCCTACTTTATCAGATGATGAATGGATTAAGGTTGAAGTACAATTAAAAGATTTAATTCTTGCCGATTATGGTAAAAAGAATAACGTAAATGTAGCATCCTTAACGCAGTCTGAAATTCGTGACATTATCTTGGGTATGGAAATCAGTGCTCCATCGGCGCAAAGACAACAAATTGCTGAAATCGAAAAGCAAACTAAAGAACAATCACAATTAACTGCAACTACTACAAGAACTGTTAATAAACATGGTGATGAAATTATAACTAGTACTACGAGCAATTACGAAACACAAACGTTTAGTTCAAAGACTGAATGGCGTGTTCGAGCAATATCGGCTACAAATCTTCATCTAAGAACTAATCATATTTACGTGAGTTCCGATGATATAAAAGAAACTGGGTACACATATATCTTACCTAAAAACGTTTTGAAGAAATTTGTTACAATATCTGATCTACGAGCGCAAATATCCGCTTTACTGTACGGCGTGAGTCCACCAGATAACCCACAAGTTAAAGAATTGCGATGTTTGGTTCTTCCGCCACAATGGGGAACACATCAAACTGTCCACATTCCACACGTACCCCCAAATCATCCATTCTTAAAAGATATGGAACCACTAGGATGGATTCATACTCAACCAAATGAATTACCACAACTTTCTCCACAAGATATTAGTACACATTCAAGACTGATGACAGATAATCCTAATTGGGATGGAGAGAAAACTATAATTATTACGTGTTCATTTACACCGGGCTCGTGTTCGTTAACAGCTTACAAATTAACTCCGTCTGGATACGAATGGGGTCGACAAAATACCGATAAAGGTAATAATCCCAAGGGTTATTTACCTAGTCATTATGAGAAAGTACAAATGTTATTGTCAGACCGTTTTCTTGGATTCTTTATGGTACCTGCACAAGGAAGCTGGAATTATAATTTCATGGGTAAGTGTACTTGTATTGATGATAAAATGAAACCAAAAGTAAAACTATAAATATAACAAGTCGATTTTAGAAATTACTGTTATACAGGGTTATGATAAAATAACGCACAAAATTCATAAAACGTACAATGTTCATTTTTGAAAAAATGCAAAAACACGTCAAACAGGTTATTTTATTCCGCGTCTTTTAACATAAGTCAAAAAAATAAAACGTCAAAGTTAGGACGTCATCAATATTTTTTTTAAATATGAAGCTTGGTTTTTTTTAACTTTTTTGATAAAGCTTGATTTTCTGCATTATAAGGAAATAATTGAAGTAGGGGTCACATAAGAAAAAACTGAGAGAATTAATAAAAAACAAAATAAACTTTATTATAGTAATAACATTTAAATTAACTAAACAGTCCATTAAACCAAAACGATTTCTTACAGGAATTGTTCAAACTGTCCCGTTCACTATCTGACATAGGCCAAGACGATGGTAGACCTGATTTACAGAGTCTTCGATCATCTGCGGAGTTATACGAGTCATTTCATGTCTAATTCGTTCCATTAAGTCTTCTAAATTGTTTGGTCGGTTAACGTAGACCCGACTTTTTAAATGTCCCCACAGAAAGAAATCAAGGGGGGTGAGATCAGGTGACCTAGGTGGCCACTCCATTGGTCCACGTCTTCCAATCCACCTTCCTTCAAACTGGTTATCCAGAAACCTTCGAACATTAAGACCATAATGTGGTGGTGCACCATCTTGTTGGAACCAAATACTGGGATCCAAGTTTTCCCTATTATTTGGATCCGGAAATGCCGCAATTAGATCCAGAAGCACTGCCATACGAAGATGTTCCAAATATCGCTCAGCTGTTAAATTCCCGCGAAAGAAATAAGGACCAATACATTTTCCCCTGACGATTCCTACCCATACATTAATTTTTTGGGGGCGCTGGGTGTGTTTTGTCTGAATCCAGTTGGGATTTTCCCGAGCCCAGTAGCGACAATTGTGTCGATTTACTGTACCACTTAAATAAAACGTTGCCTCGTCTGAAAATACTACACTATTAAGCAAATTTGGATTTTCGTCACAATGCCTCATGAAGATTTCACAAAATTCCAAACGTCTGTCCGGATCATCTTCTGAGAGTTCGTGAACAAGTTGAACTTTGTATGGGTGCAGTTTTTCTTTTTTTATAAACTTTACTACAAACGACTGACTAACATCTTGTTGTAAGGCAATTTCTGCTGTAGTTGCGTGAGGGTTGTCTTCTAATGATAGCAAAATATCTAACTTTGCATCGTCGCTTATTCCCGGTCTTCCAGATTTTGGAGCATCATTTACGCTTCCTGTTTCATTAAATTTTGCAACAATTCTGCTTACTGTGCTTCTAGCAATTGGAGGTCTTTCAAAATGTTTCGTTAAATAAAACACATGCTTCTTCATGACTTCGAAGTCTATCGCCGTAACCTACCATCATTAGAGTTTCTATCCTTTCTCTTTCCGTTAAAGGAGCCATCATAATAAAATTGGTATGACACTAATTGTAAGACTGACACTGACAAACAGTTGTTTTATTACTAGGTAACTTTAAGTTTTAATTCTTTTAATATTTAGTTTCTTTTCATAAATTCAAAAACTAGTTTATTTTGTTTTTTATTAATTCCCTCAGTTTTTTCTTATGTGACCCCTACTTCAATTATTTCTTTATAATGCAGAAAAACAAGCTTTATCAAATAAAGTAAAAAAAAACCAAGCTTCATATTTAAAAAAAATATTGATGACGTCATAACTTTGACAAATTTGACGTTTTATTTTTTTGACTTATTTTAAAAGACGCGGAATAAAATAAACTGTTTGACGTGTTTTTGCATTTTTTTTCAAAAATGAACATTGTACGTTTTATGAATTTTGTGCGTTACTTTATCATAACCCTGTATATTAAATCTACTACATGGATAGTTAAGACACAGATTACAACATTTTAAAATTCAGCAGTTAGCAATTAGTTACCTTTTTTTTGCAATTAACAAAATAGGAAATATAAACTATGCCACTATAATGATCCTTTCAATTTTAATAATACTGTAGCTTCCTTTTACTTTCTTATACGTAGTATAAGGAAGTATTGTGATGCCGAAAATTTTCGACCTCGAGATTTTTGCAGTTGTCCACGTTTTGAAGTCCCCTGATACCAAAAAAGTGGTTTTTAAAAAATGTCTGTATCTGTGACCACGATAACGGTCAAACCGCTGTAGATATCTATTCCAAATTTTGTATTTACGTGTATAATCTCCCTCTTGAGATCTGATTAGTTTTTCAGTAAAATCGGTAGACCGGAAGTAGTAGTTTAAGTTCAGTGAAAAAATCGAATTTTGCAAATATTTCGTCAATTACTAAGTTTAAACAAATTTATAAAGAATGCAAATGTACTCAAAATTGAATTTGAGACAAATTGTCTTAAAAAAGTTTTTCGAAATTCCAACCGGAAGTAGGTCTTTTATCGAAAATCAGTTTTTTTGGAATATCTCGCAGGTCATGCTTTCTAGGCAGGTACATTACGAGTATAAAACTATTTAAATTATAATTTTGAATATCTTTTGTATAAAAAAAATTTCAAAATTCGGACCGGAAGTACCACTTTTACTCTTATCGAATAGCGATTTTTTTGCAAATATGTCGTAAATTATGCATTCTATATATATTTATTAAGAGTACAAAAGTATTTAGAGTTGGATTTGCAATATTTTTTGTATACATGAAATTTCAAAATTCGGACCGGAAGTAGCACTTTTACTCTTAGCGAGTAGCACTTTTTTTCGAATATCTTGCAAAGTATGCATTCTATAGCGATTTATTAAGAGAATGAAAGTACTTAGAATAGGATTTTAAATAAGTTTTGTATAAAAAAATTCCTAAAATTGTATAGTTTGAAACGCTCATACGTATCTATCTATCATCTTTCTTCATTTATTCTACCCCCATGTCATGCCTAAATATTCAACTACCATAATAAACATCACTTTATAATTGTATGAACACGAACGTGAACATACAACTATAACATGGCAATATTTGGAAATAGCATTAATAACCTGTAATTTCCAAAATTTAACATGATATGAATTCGAAATTACAGGTTATTAATGTTATTTCATCATATTGGCAATAATCTAGTTGTATGTAAGCATCATCATATGATTAATAAGTGATGTTCATTTTGTAAATAAATCATTTAGGCCTTTGAGCGAAGAACAAGTGAAGAAAGGCGTTTCCAAGTTGCTGGCCTTAACATGAACATTTCTAAATCACAGGCCGTAGATCAATTACATTCACCCATTATATGTATAAAACAATGTTCTAGTAGATACCTGCCTACAGAAATAGTCAATAATTTTCAATAAATAAAGATACATGTGCTCATTGTACTTGTGAGACTAATAATCAGTTTTGATTGAAGTCTGCAGTCGATGAACATATGGCGAACTGTTTAAATTGTATGGAATATGCAATACAACATAGTAAAAAATTAGCATATTTTAGTGGCTAGTGTTAGAGAAATATTCAAACACAAAGTGCAAATGAAATTACTACAATTTAATTAAGGAAATGTGTTTATCATATCCTCATAAGTGTTCAAGCTATTATGGAATTAATATTGATGTGTTCAAATCACCTACTCTATAAAATTGAGAATATACTGTATAAGAACCTTCGTTGCCATCTGAAAAATGTTTTGTCTCCACAATGATAAGATTGAATCCAGAGGACTAGAAATTTCTAAAGGATTTTCTGTGATTTATGAACAATATTTTACTTGCCGAAATAATGTTTGCGAAATCGTTTTATTAAAATACACATTTGTTATTATGTGTAGTGTACACATAATCAATAAATTATTTATTTTGTTAATTACATTATTATATCGTTCTTGATCCAAATTTCTCTTATTTATTACCTACGGTTTAGGAATCATTGCTTCTGTTCCAAATTTGAATCATTACATTTTATCGTAATCTCGTGAATTTCACTCTTCAGTAGTTTTATGCTAGGTTTAAAAACTCCGACGATCTTATCCTTGATCCAAGCATTTAAATTATCGACATCTAGGGATATGTAGTTTCCTTTCATTGTCTTTCCCAGTATCATTATTTTGGTATAAACTATATTAGAATCGCCGAACAGATTCAGTAATAAAAAAAGTGATAAAAACGGTCGGCGGCAAGGATCGTTTATATTGAGCGATTAGGTAAACTGTAATAGTATCAGAGATCGCAAGTGTTTATTTACTTTTACGTTTGTTTCCTTTAGATCTGTTTTGACTGTATTTATTATATTTTCATTTAAATATGCTCAATTTCTTATGTCAAATACTACGGCGATAACTATTTTACAGACATTGATACTTGAATATTATGTGCCGGTGTGCATACGACTCACGTAAACACAACGTGATCATTGAATCTGTTCAGCGATGATTTGAGTATCGTTTTTCCAGAATTGTCCAAAACCCTTAAATTCAAAGTTTAACTAGTCATAATCTCATTGTTTAAACGCCTGCAGTATATAATATCGTACACCTTCTGGGTAAGGTCAGTAGTTTTCTAAAAATTCTAACAATGCTGCCGCCTCTATCATGACTTAACGGAGACACGACACCGATGTGTAATGCCACGTTACTACCAAATGCACGTTCTACAGTTTTCGGATTATCAATTTGCCTTTTTGGCAGGAGATCGCACATTCTTATACTAACATGTAGCAGGAAGCCAACTTGTGTATATGGGAGTTTAAAACATTTCGTAATTTGTCCATTTTAATTAACATAACCAATGTGAACTTTCCGTACGCATAAGTTCAACTTACTTGTGGTAGGTATGTGAACGATAATATTATACAGTACAGTATAGTAAACGCTGTGCCCGCCCGGAAATACATACAGATAATGCAAAAAGGTGAAGAAATGCATGCTAAGATTGCCACAACACACTCCTATATGCAAAAAACACATTAAAATAGTATTGATATAAAAAATATAATATTTTGTCTAATGACTATTTTTGAATTACTTCTAGTACTAGTTAATAAGTACTGGTATGTTAAATCAAGCCTACAGTTTATAATATGTACTGATTTTGTAGGCGTTCGACATGATCCAAATATGAAATACGAACTTCAACTAGCAAATCCAAAAGAATTCTATCACGAAGTACATCGACCAGCACATTTTTTGAATTTCTCATCACTAGAAGATGGAGATGGTGCTGGAGCAGATAGAGAAGATACATTTGCATAAAAATTTTTTAATTGTGTTGTCTAGATTTAGGAACTATGAATTTCCTCTTTGTAAATATATTTTTAAGAAATATTATGTACCTTCTTTAATTACCAATATATCTACAGTATTCATATGTAAATAGCCTTGAATTGCAAAACTATGAACAAAACAAGTAACATACATTTAAGATATTTATTAAATGCAACCAACATTTCATATTAACAAAACACAGAGAGAGGAGTATCACAGAAGTGAATGAAGGTAAGAAATACTTTGATTAGCTTTATAACAAACTGAAATACCAATTCTGATCTGAGAAAAATGACTGCTTGAGTGAGAAAATGTATATGTGTAATTCTAAACAGACAAATCAGTGCAAATAGGAATCGTATAAATGTACATTAAATGAATAAATATTACTGTGTGTTGAATATCTATAATAAATGTTATATTTACTTTGAGTTTGTAATAAATTTTAATAGATGCCTATATTCCCATATGTCGTTCTTTTTTCCCATTTTTAAATATTTATTAATTATCAGGAAATAGCACTTTTGCACACAAAGTTATTCATTTATATCAATTATTTAAATTTATAAGAAACATATATACTACTTTAAAACAAATGTTTGATAAATATTCTATACGTTTGTCATATGGCCAATGGAATAGACACATAAATCATTTCCATCTATATTGTAAAATTTTATATATATATATAAGTATAATTATTATATTAATTCTTGGGTGTAGCGGCCTGTTTCATTAACAATTATAAGGTATAATAAAACTCATTTTCTTTTCTGCTCTTAACGTTTCGACGTCATGTATAACGTCTTTATCAAAAGTACTATAATAAAAAAAAAGGAGTAGTCATATAAATTGAGTAATTAAAAATATAAAATAATCAGACTTACATTGTATCTTTGAATAAAACTTATAACTATTTGTTGGTTTTTCTTTTTATGATTTCTCTTCATTTCGGTTTTTTTCCTTTGAGTGTAACAAAATATACTTATTTTTCATGTTCACTAACTTTAATCATTTACTATTTAAAATTTTCTTAACAATTGCTTGTGTATCAATAGCTGTGCTTAGTATGTATGTGTATCTGTACAAACTTGCATTTTTAGATTCATGTGTGTTTTTCGTGATTTTTTGTTTGTATTTTATTTATGCTCGAGGAAACATCGTGTTATAAGCCAGTGCTGTCCCTTTATTTATTCTAAAATTGAGAAATAAATATTTGATAAATTGTTAATATCAGTCCTGTCATTAATAGATGTTTTATGTTTTTGAATGTGGATGCTTTCTAGTATATTTCGGGCCTTATTATTTGTTTCGGTTGCTAAAATTGTAGTATTTGTATAATTAAACGTGTGATTTGTTGTTTGAATATGTTTTTTAAGTGCAGTACTATTATTAGAAAATTTATGTCCGTTTATTCTGTCTTTTAAATATTGTGTGGTTTGGCCAATGTATACTCCTTTACAGTTGTTGCATGTAATTTTGTATATTACATGGGTTTTCTTTGGGATGGGTATTTTTGTTTTTAGCGGGGTGTAAAGGTTGTTAAGACTATTATAAGTTTTATGGGCCACTTTCATATTGTATGGCAACATTATTTTATTTATTCTTTGTGAAAGGTTCTTGATGTATGGTAGTGGTGCAAATTTATAAATAGTGTTTTTATTTTTATCTATAGGTGTATCATGATTATAATGTTTGTGTAGCTGTTGTTTGAGAATTTTGTTTATTTGTGTAAGTGGGTAATTGTTCTTTATTAGTGATGTTTTTATTTTTGTTAAAATTTCCGGTCTATATTTTGGGGTGGTTAAAATTATTGCTCTATTAATTTATTTAATATAATAATTATAAAATATTACGGCGAAAAAAATAAAGAAAAAGTTTTTTTTTCTTTTTAAAAATACTATATATATATATAAACATTAAATTCCAGATAGACAATGCTTGCTTATATGTAAATGACGCACAAGTGACAAAATATAGAATGCACAGATTAGAATGATAACTTGTATTTTAAAAATGACATTGAAAACTACTGGGAGTAGGGCCACTGTAGACACGTATTTCAAACTCAGCTTGAGTACAAGTGCGTGTTCTGTTGGAATAATATGTGTAATATAAATTATTTTACCATTAAGAACGCCAAATTTCAAAAACCTATTCATGTCAATAGTGTTCAGCAACAGTAATTCATAGTCAATATCTTAAAGAAATGTATATGATGAATCTAAAAGTCAGTTGATGTAAGAGTTTCAAAGATAAAGTATAGCAAATTAATGACAAATAAGATAAGCAAGGGGCAATTTGTAGCTCCTCAGGAGTTCCACAATTTATTTCAGACAACAACCACGTAGTGAATTTAGTTGTATGCAATTAAAAACATTGAATTATTCATAGCCAATATCTTAAAGAAATTCATAAAATGAATTTAATGATAAAATATAGCGCAATATATATAGGTAATGATAAAATAACAAATAGGAAAAGCAAGAGCCAATTTGTAGCTGCTGTTGGGAGAGCTTGTATACTTGTGGGAATGAGATATTACTTAATGTCAGAAGTGTTTAATTACACATTTATGTGTCGATCTAATGTTATTTTTTTTATACAGGTATGTGCAAATTACGAAATACTAAAACATCTGCAGAAATAGTGAGTTTTCGACGCAACGAATATTGTGGTTAAATAATTTGATTCTTATTCAGTTTCCTAAACCATTATAATAAAATAAATCTGGAAGAAATGTACTAAACATGCAATTATATAATTGTCTAAATCAGTTGAATTGTTCAAAATATTGGTTTGAATATACCTGTTAATAGACAAAGTAGGTGCATAACTTTATTCTATATTTCGACTCTTTATAATATTTCAGCGAAAGTTTGTATTTTAAATAGCAATACAATCAATTTATTGTGCTTTCCAGTAATTAATGCATGTAGATATATGGAAAAAATAGGAATAATGTTGTTTTACATTTATAACTTACTTTTTTTAATGCTCATGGACAAAGTATTATTATAAACAAAATAAACAATCCCAATACTGCTTTTTATTATTTTTTAATTACTCATAAGCTCCTCAATTTTTATCTTAATATTTACATCATTTTCTATTAAATTTTTAACATAATTTATACTTTTCGTGTAGTTTGCATAAAATGCATTTACAACAGATTCATTTGTTGTGATTACCATGTTCTCATAATTGTTTAAAAAACCTGCATTAGTCCAATTTAAGGATCCACAATACACAGCACTAAAAGTGGTATCATAATCTTTAATTGCATATTTGTAATGGAATATACTTCCAGAGTTGTGTCTACCAACATAAATAACAACTTCGGCACCTAAAATTTAGAATTTATTTCAATGATCAAGAAAACGAAATTGTAAATTACCACACTTGATCAGCTTCTTAATAATATTCCATTTCATCAAATGATCATAGTTAATTAACAATCGTAATTTTACTCCTTTCTTTACTAAAGATAACAAAATGTTTATAATCAAGTTCGATGTTAAAGCCATAACTGCTATGTCAACACTTGATGTACTGGTACTTAAAAAATATATTAATGGTTGAAAAGCATCATCACAATTTTTGCATGTCAACTGATATATTTCCTCTTTAAAGCCAGGCCAGCCAGAAATCCCATGTATTTTTGAATACATTACAATACAATTATGTTTCTCATAATGTTCTTGTTCAGAATCCAATTGCTTTTTTGCTTTAAAGTATTTATACCAAAGATAAGCTGCACCCACAGTAAATAGTACTCCCAACATTATATTATAATTTGTGTGTGGTGATCAGCTGTATTATTCACTTATTTTTATAGATTTCTACTTGAATGTCTTTTTACTTGCACTACATATTTCAACACAATTCATATTCTATATCCACTATCTATAACACATCAATTTGAAAGCTATTACTGTACGGAGTATATTTTCTTTTTCTATAAATTCAAATTTTTCATTTGAAGGTGCACCTGCGCAGTTCTTGGTTATTTTTCCTTATCTCACTTCAGATGATTCTATAATCATTGGTCCAATTTGATTTCCTATGCGTACCTATATAGATAAGAGATATTATGTACAATAGTTCTTTAACCAAAGTTCAAAAGTATATCCTGTATAAAGGCAGGAATGTTATTAATTTGAATCAGAACATAATTTAACCCGTGATATCAGCCTGTGTGATTTTGGATTAACTTCTGATAAATCAAACAGAAGTTCAACGTTTCACAACCACTGAAAACAGTCATTTCTAAATGACGTCATAAACACTCATAAACGTCATCTATGAGATGTTTATGATATAGAAGTCTATAGAGTGTACATGGGCGAGATATGGGAATACTCTAGTTTCACTCACACTAGACTGACTCGTGTTTTGTTGGCGCTCGGGGAAACTGGTAGGTAATGCGATGCCCGAGAGCCGACAAAACACGAGTCGGTTTAGTCTGACTGAAATCATATCCTCTTCCCCTATCTCGCCCATGTGTAATATTTACCACAGGGCCTGGTCACGGGTTTTACCAATTGTGAATTTTGTTTTAGTTCCTATTACAAACACTAAGAGCTAGTAGATGATACACGAAGTTTACCGAATACGAATTGTCGTAACGAAACATAAAAGCGCGTTATTTGTGAAAATACTAACCTAAAATTATATGCGTCGTTGATAATTCATAATCAAATTGTTGCGTTGGATTATATGGATTGAGTTTCATTATAGTTATTTAGACTTGTTTTAAGTTGTGAGGAACTATGGTCCTAGTCAAGTATTCTGTGATCACGTGTACATATTGATAGCATTTCACCGAAAGACGGGTTCCTTTCCTTATTTGGATGATACGTGTAAATAGTGCACAAATATAAAGAATTATTGTTCTCTATGTATTTACAAAATCAACATTGTGCAGATATTAATCAGTGGGTTGAAAGAATTGTTGATCCATCCCTTAAAAAGACCAATCCTGCTAAAGTGTATAAAAACCATCGGATTTGTGAAATAGGTACAATAATAATTAACTCAATATTGTATGTACCTATGTAATTTATAAGCGAACACTTTGCTGGATATTTGTATGATTGTGTCCTCAATAAAATAACTAAATAAAAACAATTTATATACATATTTAAGTAAAATAACGATAATATATTTAAAATTCTAACAGCAACAAATAAACATTATTTAATTATAAAAATAAGGATATGACGCTACTAATACTATTAACAAAAGTACATCTGTACAATATTTTGCACAAAATATCTCTATTTTTATTTTCTTTAATGTATGTTGTGTATTAAATAATATACAATACATGATTACTAATTTTTTGGATTTTCATTTTCTCATTTCCTATGCATATTTTTCATTTTATATATGGATTTATTGGTATTTACGAAGATCATTCAATGATTAACATGTTGCAATTTGAACATATGAACTGTTCATGTTAATCATTGTGTAATTTTTGTAATGTTCCATGAATCTGTATATTATACTCAAGGATATATTATACTACTATCACGGATAAGTAGGTGTAACAAATAGCTCGTGCAATAGGATTACGTGAAACAAGCGTGTTGCATAGTTAACGGCGCAAAATTGTAAAGATCAGTTAAATATGGAGTCTTGCGGTTAGTAATGGTGGGTTCATGCAGCGTGAATTAGTCCTAACTTAGTATTAGTATTAGTCTTAAGAAAGTTCGATCATTGCTTTCATTCAGCAGACACAACAGTTGCGCAACTGTTCAGTGATCATGTCCAGTAGACGAGCGCTCACTCTGAACATGTTCAGGAGCGGTCGCCATTTTTGTGAGCGGAAAAATTCTATGCTCACTTAGTGAGCGTATTCTGTACGCATGCGCCATTGATTCATTCCAAGACCAACCTAATACATACTTCTGAAGAAAGTTACTAGAAAAGTAAGATACAGCAAATTAAAGGTATTGTGCAGTAATAAATGTATTATAAATTGGAGTTCACTCAGTATTTTATTCGAGGTTGGAAAAACCAGCCCTTCCACTAAAAACTAGGTCAAACCTTAATGCAGAAAAACATTTTATTATTATTGTTTATTCGGTTTAATCTCTATAATTTCAACATATGGCAGCAATGAAAAGTAGAGATGACATACGATGACATAAAGGTGAGCGGTCCTGTCCAGCGAACACACAACTGTTGTGAAGTGAACGGTTGGAGCGGGATCGGTTCCCGATCCGCCTGCTGAATGAAAGCATTGAGTATACGTGTTAGCGTTCAGTCAGCTGATCTTATGGTCGTAAGCTTCTTAGGACCGCGTTAGGACACGACCTTGAAAGTTCGTAATTTTTAACTCTTAGGACTAAGTTAAGACCTCGGTAGCCAAGATCTAAACCACTTTGGTATACCCGCATATTACGGCAAAAATACTGCGTTTGACTTTATTTTTCAGTTTCTTTTTACTAAAGATGGAGGCTTAGTTCCCGAAATACATGTTGATTCCTTACAATATTGGACAGCTACCAAATTACTTTAGAATTACAGCATTACTACTGTAATAACTCATATAAAAACACTGGTTTTAATTTGCCATAATGTGAGGACTTCGAATGCAGCGCCGCATTACAAAAGCCCCTTTCTGGATTAAATTCAATAAAAAAAAATCAGGTGTGGCCACCATACGACTTTCTTATACGTGTGTGCGTTTCAAATTATACAAAAGCTGTTCTAAATTAAGATTTAAATACTTTTATCTTCTGAAAAAATAAACAAAATCCTACTGTACTACTTCTATTCTCTTAATAAATCTCTATAGAATGCATACTTGGCGAAATATTCGAAAGTGCTACTCGCTAAGAGTAAAAGTGTTACTTCCGGTCCGAATTTTGAAATTTCTTTTATAAAGAAATATTTCAAATGTAGCTCTAAATATATGTGTGCTCTTGAAAAATATATGTAGAATGCATAATTTACGAGATATTTGCAAAAATCGCTATTCGATAAGAGTAAAAGTGTTACTTCCGGTCCGAATTTTGAATTTCTTTATACAAAAGGTATTGAAAATTAAGTTCTAATCTTTATAAATTTGTAAACTTAGTAATTGACAAAATATTGGCGAAATTCAATTTTTTCACTGAAGTAAACTTCTACTTCCGGTCTGCCGAATTTACTGAAAATCTGATCAGATCCCAAGAGGGAGATTACACACATAAATACAAAATTTAAAATTGATTTCTACAGCGGTTTGACCGCTATCGTGGTCACACACATACAGAGACACACTTATATGCATACTTTATAAGATATTCGAAAAAAAGTGCTACTCGCTAAGAGTAAAAGTTCTACTTCCGGTCCGAATTCTGAAATTTCATGTATACAAAAAATATTGCAAATCCAACTGTAAATACTTTTGTACTCTTAATAAATATGTATAGAATGCATATTTTACGACATTGTCGTGGCCACCACACGACTTTCTTATACCTATGATCGTTTCAAACTATACAATTTTAAGAATTTTTTTATACAAAAATTATTCAAAATCCTATAATAAGTACTTTCATTCTCTTAATAAATCGCTATAGAATGCATACTTTGCAAGATATTCGAAAGAAAGTGCTACTCGCTAAGAGTAAAAGTGCTACTTCCGGTCCGAATTTTGAAATTTCATGTATACAAAAAATATTGCAAAACCAACTGTAAATACTTTTGCACTCTTAATAAATATGTATAGAATGCATAATTTACGACATATTTGCAAAAAATCGCTATTCGGTAAGAGTAAAAGTGGTTCTTCAGTCCGAATTTTGAAATTTTTTTTATTCAAAAGATATTTAAAATTATCATTTAAATACTTTTATACTCGTAATGTACCTGCCTAGAAAGCATGACTTGCGAGATATTCTCAAAAAACTGATTTTCGATAAGAGTAAAAGACCTACTTCCGGTAGGAATTTCAAAAAACTTTTTTAACACAATTTGTATCAAATTTAATTTTGAGTACATTTGAATTCTTTATAAATTTGTTTAAACTTAGTAATTGACGAAATATTTGCAAAATTCGATTTTTTCACTCTAGACTTCCGGTCTACCGATTTTACTGAAAAACTAATCAGATCTCAAGAGGGAGATTATATACGTAAATACAATATTTGGAATAGATATCTACATCGGTTTGACCGCTATCGTGGTCACACACAGACAGACACACAGACATTTTTTAAAAATCACTTTTTTGGTATCAGGGGACTTCAAAACGTGGACATCTGCAAAAATCTCGAGGTCGAAAAATTTTCGTCATCACAATACTTCCTTATAGTACGTATTAAGAAAGTAAAAGTGAACCGTACTCTTTGCGGCCGTGTTTACGTATTATGCGTCGGTTGGAACGGTACGTATTTTATTCCGCTGGTATCAGAATCCTCTTTAAAAAGGTTCCTGAAGATCAGTTGTGTTTTTGATTATTTCAAGCAACAAACAATATATTAAGGATCTCTATACAAGTTTCAATTTTAGCCAGGTAGTACTTGAGATATGTGTTTTTACTTTCTTATACGTACCTAGTATAAGGAAGTATTGTGATGATGAAAATTTTCGACCTCGAGATTTTTGCAGATGTCCACGTTTTGAAGTCCCCTGATACCGAAAAAGTGGTTTTTAAAAAAATGTCTCTGTGTGTGTGCGTGTCTGTCTGTCTGTCTGTCTGTCTGTCTGTCTGTCTGTGTGTGACCACGATAGCGGTCAAACCGCTGTAGATATCAATTCCAAATTTGGATTTACGTGTATAATCTCCCTCTTGAGATCTGATTAGTTTTTCAGTAAAATCGGTAGACCGGAAGTAGCAGTTTACTTCAGTGAAAAATTCGAATTTTGCTAATATTTCGTCAATTACTAAGTTTAAACAAATTTATAAAGAATTGAAATGTACTCAAAATTAAATTTGAAACAAATGATCTTAAAGAGGTTTTTCGAAATTCCAACCGGAAGTAGGTCTTTTACTCTTATCGAAAATCAGTTTTTTGCGAATATCTCGCAAGTCATGCTTTCTAGGCAGGTACATTACGAGTATAAAAGTATTTAAATTATAATTTTAAATATCTTTTGTATAAAAAAAATTTCAAAATTCGGACCGGAAGTACCACTTTTACTCTTACCGAATAGCGATTTTTTGCAGATATGTCATAAATTATGCATTTTATATATATTTATTAAGAGTACAAAAGTATTTAGAGTTAAATTTGCAATATTTTTTGTATACATGAAATTTCAAAATTCGGACCGGAAGTGGCACTTTTACTCTTAGCGAGTAGCACTTTTTTTCGAATATCTCGCAAAGTATGCATTCTATAGCGATTTATTAAGAGAATGAAAGTACTTAGAATAGGATTTTGAATAAGTTTTGTATTAAAAAAATTCTTAAAATTGTACAGTTTGAAACGCTCATACGTATAAGAAAGTCGTGTGGTGGCCACACCTCATTTTTTAAACATACACAATAGGTAAATTTTATGGGTTTTACTTTTTTTACCAGGGGATTAATTGGCCCAATAAAAATGTCATAAACTAAGAAATTTGAATTTTGAATTCAATCAAGAAAATAATAAGTATAACAACGAGTAAACTCATACTCATCGAGCCTCAATAAATACAATCCTCAAAGTATTCGATTTAGTTAAAACAAATAAATATCCAATAAAATTATTAACTTGTGACGAAACGCTAGGAAATTGTCTGATTAGACGATCAAATTATGTGTAATCTGTACAGTATAAGATGTACAGATACAATATAAGATATTATAACTGTTTATAATACATATATAAATTCTGCTTACTAGCAGGTAATTATTAATAGCCTGTTAGTAGATTTTTATTTGTTATAAATACATAATCTAACTATTATAACTCTTTATAACATATTAAGGGGGCGTTTACCAATCGAAAATTAAGACATCGCCCTTTCGCGTTTTTAAACTCATTTTGTAATTTTAGAATCTCAAATTTGGGTTAGTGATGCAAAAGGCATAAATTTATAATGTCAAGGTCAGTTTTTGAACTAATTTATTTTCTTAAGAAAGTTATGTGTTTTAGAAATAACCACAAAAATGCATGAATTTGATTAATGTCTACTAACTAAGGCTGGTATACAAAAGAGAAAATGAGGTGTGGCCACCACACGACTTTCTTATACGTATGAAAGTGTTACTTCCGGTCCGAATTTTGAAATTTCATTTATACAAAAAATATTCCAAATCCAAGTCTAAATACTTTTGTACTCTTCATAAATATACATAGAATGCATAATTTACGACATATTTGCAAAAAATCGTTATTCGGTAAAAGTAAAAGTGATACTTCCGGTCCGATTTTTGAAATTTTTTTTTACAAAAGATATCGGAAATTAAGTTCTAAATACTTTTATATTCGTAGCGTACCTGTCTAAAAAGCATGACTTGTAAAATATTTGCAAGAAACTGATTTTCGATAAGAGTAAAAGACCTACTTCCGGTAGGAATTTCGAAAAACCTTTTTAATAAAATTGTTCACAATTTCAATTTTAAGTACATATGAATTCTTTATAAATTTGTTTAAACTTAGTAATTCACGAAATATTTGCAAAATTAAACTACTACTTCCGGTCTGCTGATTTTGCTCAAAATCTAATCAGTTCTCAAGAGGGAGATTATATTCGTAAATACAAAATTTGGAATTTATATCTGTAGCGGTTTGACCGCTATCGTGATCACACACACAGAGACACACAGACACACACACACACAGACAGACACACAGACAGTTTTTAAAAACCACTTTTTTGGTATCAGGGGACTTCAAAACGTGGACATCTGCAAAAATCTCGAGGTTGAAAATTTTCATCATCACAATACTTCCTTATACTACGTATAAGAAAGTAAAAAACGACCTCCATGCGCCAGCTGCACATTTGATGTACGATATAAAGAAAAAATCAAATTTATGTTATTATTTTTAGAGATAAAAAACATTAAACAGTAAACATTGTCATACAAATTTTACACGAGATTTTTCGCGTCGTCTATCCCCACTTTACGGTATCTCTACCGGTCCTAGCGAAGACGAAAATCTATCGGAATCGGTCGGCTATTGCAGACTTAAATGCGAGTGACAGTTTAATTACAAACTGTCACTGGCATTTAAATGTCATATATACGTATAATATTCGAGTGTATAATAATATAACAGTTATGGGCAAGCGGAAATTGGCTTATTATAAAACATCAACAACATCAACAGTTCCGTAAGTACTCATTCTTTATACATTATGTTTTCTATCTATAGTATTTCTTTATCTATGACAGAATCTGTGAATAAAACCGAAGCGCTATGACAGAACCGAATATCGTCAACCTCCACCTACTCACACCCCCTTGCGTCTACCCGTCCCGCGAGTAATATAAGTTGCATAAGTTTCTATTTGTTGGTAAACCCCACTCTTAATTCTGTCCATATATGCCTGACTGCCGATTCCTATAATGATTACAAATGAGCTGAGTTTGGAAATGCATTTAACCGAGGTAAGTTAAAGTCTATAATGAGAATATCGTAATTTATTTAATATATAGAATTATCAACAACAAAATCACGTAATATGTTAAGAACTAATTGCACAACATTTTGTATTGCTGTTCGATTAAATTTAATAAACTATTATGTTAACGGTTGTGTGTTTTAAATTACCTTGTATGTCCTTTTATGAATGAAATAGGCAAGGCCGCCGTAACCGGCCGTGGAAGGCATGCACTGCACGCGGGCTTGATGCGATCCTATCATTGCTTTCATTCAGCAGACACAACAGTTGCGCAACTGTTCAGTGATCATGTTCAGTAGACGAGCGCTCACTCTAAACATGTTCAGGAGCGGTCGCCATTTTTGTGAGCGGAAAAATTCTATGCTCACTTGGTGAGCGTATTCTGTACGCATGCGCCATTGATTCAATCCAAGACCAACCTAATACATACTTCTGAAGAAAGTTACTAGAAAAGTAAGATACAGCAAATTAAAGGTATTGTGCAGTAATAAATGTATTATAATATTGGAGTTCACTCAGTATTTTATTCGGGGTTGGAAAAATCAGCCCTTCCACTAAAAACTACGTCAAACCTTAATGCAGAAAAACAATTTATTATTATTGTTTATTCGGTTTAATCTCTATAATTTTAACAAATGGCAGCAATGAAAAGTACCAGATGACAGACGATGACATAAAGGGTGCATAAAGGTGAGCGGTCCTGTCCAGCGAACACACAACTGTTGTGAAGTGAACGGTTGGAGCGGGATCAGTTCCCGATCCGCCTGCTGAATGAAAGCATTATCTAACTCGTTCTCATTAATCAGTATTAATCAGTAATAATCGGTACAGCATTATGGATGTCATCAGGTACATTAGTTTGGAACTATCCCATATCAGCGCCATCTATTTGCATCTTCATCTGTACAGCTCGATGTTGTCGTTGCTGATGTTATTCCCCCGATGCGCGATGGGATTCCCGTGCCTGATTTATTTTATATTGGCAGTATCAGCACCCGCGTCGATAATTTATTTTGTAGTTCAGTAATCTGTATTACTTTTAAAGTACATTGTACAAAGTCAAAACACTTTTAATATGAGCCTTTATTAGACCCCAAAATCAATTACAAAGTAGAGGTTCTTTTAGAATCTTAGATCCTTAAAAAATAGATTTGAAGAGTTAAAAGCATTTGGCGATGCATTTGACTTTTTCAGAAGTAAATTATTTTGTTACCCCAAACTCAAATTGATAACACATTGTAAAGACTTACAATTAAAACTTAAAAGCGATTCTAGAAATGAATAAGACATTGATGGTATTGATTTGTATAACGAAATAAATGCCTTCTTGGTGTGTGGGTTGAAATCACGTCGTCTTCTTTGCTTCTACTGCCGACGTTTCGTTCACTTAAGATAGGTGCTAATTAAATATTGTCTTCATAAACAAGTTTCATTCTTATTCATCTCTTATGCTTAAATTAATAAAAATGCTACAGGAATTGGTTTTTTCTTGCTTTCGGTTAAATTGTTAGTTTCTATTCTTTTGATTGAACATTTGAGATATATGTAACAAATGTAACAAAACTAAGAGTACAAGGTCTGAGTGAAAACAAAAACGGAGGTTGTAAGTGAGGAAGGGGCAGCATATTCGGCTTCGCACGCTGGCGTCTGGTCGGTTGGGAGCGGACCTGGAAATAGGTTATGCAAAATTTCCAGTCAAATTTGTTTTACTCATATGTTAAATTGGTAAAAGTAGCACCTTAACCTATTAAAATTTGAATGAGTTTATTCGTAGGTACATGAAAAAGATACCCTCAGGAGATAACACAAAACTGTCGTCAAAATGCCGTCAATTGCTGGACTTTGGAGACCAAATCGGACGTCACAAACGACGTACTAATGACGTCAATATGACCGGCGAATGTCACAAACCAGGGACTTCATCTAGAAACCAATCCAGTACGTCGAATGAGACGTCAAATTGACGTACTATTTCATAGTATTAATGGCTCATTTAAAGGAAAAAGAAATGCAGCATAAATTCGATAAATGTTACTTTATTGGTTATAAGAAAAACAATTTAACAATTATTACCACCAGGGTTTTGTTTTCTAATCCAATCCAGTACTTGATGCATTTGTTCTTTGAGGGTCTTCAATGAATCACAAATGAACGTGTGTATATTGTTTTTTGGGCCTAAAAAATGTTGATTTAATATGTGCATACAACTTTTTAAACTTCCAAACTTGAAACTATCTGCAAATCTAAATAAATAATAGAAACAAAGGTACACATACTTACACTTAATTTAAACAAACCTGTGTTTCACCGTGTGCGCTTTTCAACTTCCATCCTGAGTAGCATTCTGGTCACTCTTTAACAGTTTCAAAAAATTCTTTTTTAATTGTTTGTGCGTCTTAACCATGAGGAATGTAATAACGTAATGCCTCCCTCGTTGCCAAATTCTACGCCAACATATTGCCGTGGTATCTTGCATATTAATAAGATGATAGCAATAGTATTAAGATTTAATTTAAGTGTATAAAATATAAAAGAAACAATAATAATAAGTTTATTGTAGTTAAAGGAATTTTAACATGAGTATATTGGGTTGCATACACTTTTATGCAGACATAAAAATTGAATTTATATTTACAATTTAAATAAGTACTAAAATAAAAGACGAGATAGAATTTAAGATGTATATATATTTCTTTTATAGAAAAGAGAAACAAGATGTATGGTCTGTATATAAATAGAATTCGATATGCACGAGAGAAAAATAATTCAATAATTATGTAAACGTGCATAAGGTAATAAAAATTTATTAAATAAATCATACAAAAAGAATAAATATTTACCTTAACTTATGACTAGATAAGTAAATAAAAAAAGGATATAAATAAAAATATTCTGAGACATCAGTAGTAGAGTTTTTTTATAAACGACAGCTGGTAATAATAGAATACATTCAGGAATTTGTATATGTAATATCATGTTTCATAAACAGTAGAGAGGTTCTTGTACGGTTTTCGATAACCTACAAAATAAAAAGAAAATATAATGTAAACTTGGTTTGTAGTTTATTACAGATAGACATATCACCGTTGGAGAAGTCTTGGATAGAAGGAGGCTACGAAGGGGCAAACCAAGTGGACCATGGTGGTGCAAGTAATCTTATTAAAAGGATACCTGTTGTTTGCAATGTTTTTCCAATATTGCCGAAAGCTGGAAAAAGAACAAAAATAAGAATTGTACTAGCCAATGGAAAGAGGAAATATGTGAAAAATAGTAAATAAGGTAATAAATTTATAGACAAATATAAAGAAGAGTTATATTAAAACAAGTATACCTACGTTGGAGAAACGCTGTACAATTTATAGGAAGTTTTTAAGTTGTAAACAGACAATTCTTGGGGTGTTGACCTTTTGCGGTGAAGAACTGTCAAAAAGACAACAAGTGCGTGTGTGTGTGTGTTCAAAACATTACGGCAACTTGAAAGCCAGGAGCACTGAAGATGCAGGGTGACAACTTAAATGGTAGTTTCAGAAGATGGCGTTGAAAACGGTCACATGTCTTTCCCGGAAATATAAATTGAAGACAAGAATCGACACGATTCATTCATTAACAAGCATTCATTGACATGCATTCATCAACAAGCATTCATTGACTTTCATTCGTTAACATACATTCATTAACATTAATTTATTATACACAGTTTAGCTGGTTATATAAATCGTAGGGTTAGATACACCACGATTCATATTGATTTCTTTTGTATTAGCGTGTTAATTTTATTTTCATTCAAGTTTCACTTATTTTATTTTCTTTGTTTAATTGCTTTGTGTTATTTTGTAAAAATAATGGAGATGCAAATGACCGAATTTGAAAAGTTTTTCAATAATTCAAAGTAAGTTAGAGGCAAAGACTTATCAATGTGGCTATACGAGTATTGAAATATATCGTGCGAACGTATATATTCAGTATAACGTTATGCAACAGGGATAATAAATATTTTCCTGAGATAGTAATAAGCATTCTTTAATTTCAAGTTTAAAAGAGATGAAATAATTAATGGTGTTGAGTGTTAAGAGGATATAGCGTGCAAATGTATATTTTCTGGCACAATATTTGGCATCATTAATAGTTACAATAAAATTTTGATTATGAATTAATGATTTGAGATTAGATTTTTTTTGAAATAAGGAAAATGTTTCTGGGTAGCGGACTCTGAAATGCTAGCTATAACGCGTGCGAATGGTTATAGATAGTAATCAGATTCAAGCTTTTCTCCAAACATTGACCATAAAAAAAATAAACAATGTACAAAAGTTAATTGAATTTATTTGTTGATAAACAGGAAAATGTTTTTAGAGTTTTATTTAATAAAGTATAAGAAAATATATTCGTATCATAAAGAAATGTTACAACCTAGAACGAGGTACAAACATTTTCTTATAATTATGTTTCTTTTTAAATAAATATAGTGAATACAGTATAGCGATGCTATATTTATTTTTATGTAATAAATATTAAATAAATTCGACAATTATGTGTTATATGATTTCTGGTTTTTCATTTTAAAATAAGCTATAACCTTATCCCAATCTTAAATAAAAACAAGAGATTAGACGAGAGGGAAGAAATTCAGATACACTGAAGAATTCATGAATACTTATAAAGTACGTGCTGTTAAGATATATAAAATACACATCAGGATAATAAAAAAATTATCATCATTTTAATTGTTTATGTTGCTGAAACAGCAGACAACATAATTTATTTGGCAAGGCCTAATGTATAGCAATAATACTATTATCATATTCAAATAATTATGTTGCCACAGCAATATGTCATCTAAAAGTTATAATATACAAGAAGGGGCTTACGAAAATTATAATTAAAGACGAAATGCACAAATCTGCACAATTCTCGCTTCGATAGACTAGACTTTCACCTCGACATTCGCAATAATCGCATGGATTAGTAAGTGAGTAGTATCATAAATGAAAAGATGAATGGAAAATAAGAGATACCTATTTTCTTTATTTTTTCTATTACAATAGTTTGGAGGAAAAAAATATGAAAAATTCTATTTGCATTTTATCGCGATGGTTTATGACGTCACCTTCATATTTATCATTGCGTGAATGTCAGGTTTTTGTGACCTTTTTCAAGCTCGACTTCAATAGTTTTATTTAAATATCACACAATATTCGAGTAAATCTACCAGATTATCAATGCGAACCTGAAATTCTATTGGCCGATTTTTTTTAAGTTAACAACGGCGATTTTCCTATCATAAATAAAGTCGCGTGCGTGTGGTTTTGCGATTGTTACACAGGTCGAAGTGAAAGCTGTGAAAGCTATATGCAAAAGCTGCGCGCTTTCACGAGCGCCTAAGCAAATCTTCAGTCGCCGATCAGTACAGCCCAGAACTCGTCGAGGTTCAGAAGTTTCGGGTACTCGAACACCTACGCTAATCTCCCGACCATTTAGATTCATTGAGAAATCGGTATAGACATATCATACATCGTCTTACATAAACTTTAACGTATAATAATATAAATATTTATGAACAGAGCTCTTGAAGAATTCTAAATATTAAACATAGTTTGTTAAACTTCAGGTAAGTTTCGCAAAAGTAATCAAAATCTAGCTGTTTGTGAAAAGATGTTTTCGATGTTTTATATGGCTGTTGCTCTATGTCTTCAAGTGCGCTCTGAATACAGTATCTAATGTATGTCGTACAAATTATACGTAATTGTATGCAAATGATGAAATCGCTAAGCTTATGATCATTTCGTTTCTTTGTTCTATTAGCGATAGGTATATTAAAAAACCTATTACAAGTAACAAAAATAAATCGATGATGTCCAAATAAATTTGTATTAGTGTACCTAATAATAAATCTATATTGTCTCCAATTGTAAACATATAAATGCGGAATTCGAAAATTAACATTAATGTATAGATTATACAATGTGCTCAGATAGATGATATATAAGAGCGTGGTATGACGTTAATCTCGACCAGAGAACAAGCGTCTCATAGGTTAACAGTACTTGTTTGTTTATATTCTAATTTAAATAGACACATGAATTATGATTGTCATATTAAAACAAAATTGGTTATATGTATTTATTAATGCAAACAAATTAATATAATTATAATCTATTTTAATTACGATTTGTTAATCCATTATTATTAATTATTGTATATGGGCGAGATAGGGGAATACGGTTGAGTTTCACACAGACTAGATCGACTCGTGTTTTGTCGGCTCTCGGGCACCGTATTACCTACAGGTTTCCCCGAGAGCCGACAAAACACGAGTCGGTCTAGTCTGAGTGAAATTGAACCGTATTCCCCTATCTCGCCCATGTATATTAATTATATTGCTATAATAGGGTCTTCTATAGTGGATATGTAAATAATGGAAAAATAGCAGATTTTTAATGCAAGATATTTTTGTTGATTTTAAATTTGGAGAAAACCTTTCAACGTCAACTTATGAAGAATTTAGTAATCTACCCTGCTGAATAATCAAATTTAGAAAAAAATTATCAGATTAAAGAAAATTAATTAATATGTCAAAATATTAAAAACAAGTTTTCTCAAAAATCCTTCGGGGGAGATTTGTTTGCTTGGGTTCACGTTATAAATTGAATTAAAAGCTACCACGCTCTGCACTTATTTTTCGTTCAACTATTCCTTACTTTGTTTTAAATGAATATAAAATAAATTAAAATTAGGCAACCCACATTACAATGAATTGTTATTCGCTTAGATATTGAGTTATTATTTCAAATATTTATTATACATTCCCTATGTGTAATAAGTACTCGGACATCCTTGGCTTATTAAATTATGTGCTACGCAACCAATATTACATTTCCGATCCACTATATAGGACCCTTAACAATGTATATGGAAGGGGTATTAATTAAAATTAATTTATTAATGTCATTCCAAAAGCTTTAGATTATAATTATTTACCATTCGAAACAATAACATTGTAATGTGCTGAGGAAGCTAAATCGTTTGAGTTTGAATGTAATGTAGTTAAATAATAGATCCACAGGTAAATTTAAATATTTTATTATTTCTATTTAGAGCAATTATAGGTTATGAAAGCAGTATTTTTGCAAAATATCTAGAACCCAAGACATTACTTCTTATGTTTCTGAAGCATAGTTTTAAAACAAGAGTAAATAAATAATTGGTTTAAAATTCTGAAACTTAACAACAAATTCCTTTTTAAATAAAAACGTAAGGATTCTGTATTACGCAACTTTAAAGGTTATTTCTGTTATTTACTAATCAAATAATTGTTTCAAATGGGCAAATCGTACTGCATGCGGATTGTACTGGTCTTTTTCAATAATTAACCACGAATAAATTTCTAGTTATGTTTGAATTACTACGGTTAAAAATGTTTTATCACAAACAATTTTCCGTCGGGAGTATATTAATCAATTTTTAAATTTATCACGCGTTTATATTGATTTTTCAATGACATTATTATCTAGGACTTTACTACACGACAGTTCATGAATACGCATATTTTTCATATTCCTGCATCATCGTCGATGGTTTTCTCACACGCTCAACGTTTAGGAAAACCTACTTATTGCATATTGCTATATCAGTCTCTGTACCTTCATTTCTCGCTCACACTACAGGTTCGCTTGAAAAATCAACATGTGAATGGGACACTTGTATATGTAGAACTGCATAAATACTTATATTCTATGAAAATTAAAAGTGTAAAGTGTAAACACATGAATATTAAAAACTAACATCAAACAGTAAATAAATACTGTGACTTACATATATACATTTATACGTAAAACGTATATGCATATATGCATGTGTTTGGGATACACACATACAATAAGTGCCATTGCCGACAATTGAACGCACAGCTTTGAGGTCTCATCAGTGTACGTGGAGACTGTCGAGAATGGCTTTAAAACTTAAAACGCCATTTATGTCATTTTTGCGTGTTAAATGCGGTGAGATCGCTTTTCTGTGTCGTCTTTTGGGTGTTAGATGTCGCTGTGATACTCTCACTGCATTTAACACGCAAAAATGACATAAGTAGCGTTTTAAGTTTTAAAGTCATTGTCGACAGTGTCCACGTACACTGATGAGACCTCAAAGGTCGAAACACCGGTGTCTGTGCGTTCGATTGTCGGCAATGGCATTTAATGTATGTGTGTATCCCAAACACATGCATATATGCATATACGTTTTACGTATAAATGTACAGGGTGTTTCATCGGTTGGGGTATCGCGAATTAAAGTGCCTAAATATAAAAATGTCGACTTCAAATTTTAACCACTTATAGAACTTTTAAACCGCTACCAGTAGGTTAGGTTGTTTTTGATAATATTATTTTATTTAATGCGTAAATAAAAAAAAACCTTCGTTCAAAAAATCAAAAGTACTCAGATTTTATTGAAATTCAGGTGTTAAAAAGATATGTCTATAAAATCAACTATGCAATTGAAAAAAAAATTAAAACTTAATCAATTATTGAATATTTTACAATAATTTCAAAATTAAAGGCAAGACGTTGAAGAATTTATGGGTTTTTTATTACAGTGTTGTGTGTTGAGTTTATAATAAATTTTTATTTATTATCCGTCATAAATTTAAAAGGACTACCTGTTTGCGGACGTTGAAGAATTTATGGGTTTTTTATTACAGTGTTGTGTGTTGAGTTTATAATAAATTTTTATTTATTATCCGTCATAAATTTAAAAGGACTACCTGTTTGCGGACAGCACAATTAGAAAGTTAAGTACCATAAATCTGTCGTAAGAAAAACGACATTATTTAATATTGACTTTATTTGACAAACGGTTTCGTTTATAAAAATTCTGATTGTGAAGTTAATATGGGTGATATTTCCACGTATCACCATTCAAATTTGAACATTTTTTGAGCACTTTTAATTTTTGATAATACGTTTTTTTTTAATTTACGCATTAATTAAAATAATATTATCAAAAACAACCTAACCTGCTGGTAGCGGTTTAAAAGCTCTATAAGTGGTTAAAATTTGAAGTCGATATTTTTATATTTAGGCACTTTAATTCGCGATACCCCAACCGATGAAACACCCTGTATATATGTAAGTCACAGTATTTATTATATTCTATGATTATAGATTGAAAATATTTATCTATATAGTAATTAATACATGCATTTACTTTCAAAAATATTATTCAATCCGCTTCAACAATTCATGACACATACTAGGCATGTGCCGCGCTTTTCCACATAATGTTTTGAAAAATGCCGATAAGTAAGATACTCTACTTCACATTTTTACATCGGCGTTCCATACGGCGTCCGATATGATTACTTCATTATTGACATTTGACAGTTGTACCTTCTGAAAATTAATAAAATAGAAATGATTAAACCTACGAGGAAATAATAGAACAGGAGAGATAATAAACTGGTGGGGGAAATTATTTAGATGGAAGTTACCACTTTAAGGTAGGTCAGTTATGGCAATATTGACCAATCATAATATATAAAATGAGTATGTATTTTGAATAACTTGTCATATATCCGGTATGTTTGATTATGTGTTAAGTGGCGTATGATTTCTTTAATACAGTTAGCATAAATGTTTCTGTATTAAAAAGAATAACAGGATTGAAAAAAAAATGCACTCAGGATATTACTTTAATTATTATTGCACTAAGAACCTATTTTAAATGATTTTCGAAACATACGAAGTGTACATATACCCTATACAAAATATTTATGCACGCCTATGTATTGCGGCGGCCATATTGAGTTACCACTTCGGACAAATATTATTATTAAGTAGACTCTCTCCTGTTCTATTCTTTCCTCGTAGGATTAAACCACAATTAAACTCATGCCCGATAATATAAATTATATACTTTCAATATGGTTTATACAAAAGTATGAGAAGAGAAACGATATACGTAAGCTAAAGGACTAGCTAACCAATTGGTGATGAAAAATAAAATTTTATTCTTCTTACTTACCGATAAATTTAGAACAATATTTAAAAAAAACGCCGCACAATGTGTTATATATTAACAAGGCCAGATAGATATTCCTTCTGAATCTCTAGTTATATAATATTTAACGGACGTGTAAAGTGTATAGGAATGAATGTAACTTAGTTCTGAAAAGAGTTTTAAGTTATTTATTTAGTTTAAATTAAATTTACTACTACGCGTGTTGCATCCCTTTTACTCGAACAACTTCTAAATTAGTCTTCGCCATTAGCTGAATATTTTAGGTAATTAACTTATGCTTTCTCCAAAATTATGACATAATGGAATTTTTAACTTTTTCGACAGAAATTTACTTTGACATATTATAAGCCATCCTCGACATCCGACGCCAGAAATAGTGAATAAAAAAATATAATAACAGTTGGGTTGGGTTGGGTTGGGTTGCGTGCTCGATACTCGATATGGCATTTTCTAATGATTAATTTGAAAATTAGAATTTAAATAATTTCAAATAAGCTTTTGGGCCGGCTTTTCCAACTCCGATTAAAACACGTTACCGGTTAGAATAATCATTGATTAAAACACTGGTTAGTCAAATTTGCCTGTTTCCAACACAGGTTAGCGCTAATCATTGATTGAGAACGTCCTTAATTTAACTGGTGTTTGGAGTAAGTACCTACCTGATAATATATATATATATTAAACAGTGATTAGGGTTCCTTACACATGCGCATAACCTAAGAGATTTGAATTTTTATTATGTATTATTGACAGCATTTATGCGTTTGTGTATGAAGTATTTTTTGGAATTAGTTATTAATTATTTTCATCAGTTATTGCTTCTTCTATAAATGAAATGAACAGTATAATTAAATATGAAAATAATATAACATTGAATATGTGTAACTCTTAGCTTACTACAGAAATAAAATTAGTTGATAACCACAAATACATTAATTTTTCTGATAAGAACGATTCAGTCTTGGAAGTCTTTTAATTCTACTATAATTCTGGGATTTTATCTCAATTTGTGCAGATTCTAAGATCCTGTAGCAATTAATGCTTGCGGTTGCTCTTTTTTTCTTTGTCATTGTACTTAATAGCACCTTATTAAGATATCATATCAATCGAATATATTTTGGACTCACTCTAGAAGTGTTATTACAGGGCGCGGACATGACCGAGTTAAACAACGACGAAGTTACAACGGAGCAAAGAAATAATGTAAACAACACACATTTACTGAATAGCACTAATTCATATAGTGAACTGCAACATCTGTTTACGCTCGAGAAGAGCCCGAGAAACAGAGCAAAAAATGGCCTTAAAATAAGGAATTTATGAGTAAAATTCTTTCTACATCGGCGTAGATAGCCTGAGGGGTTTTTAAAATTTATTATATTTACCTTTTATTTCGCAAGAGAAATAATGTAAATATCTAAATACTTACTGTTATTTAGTTTCAATAACATACGCGTACATTTTTAGTTATCATTTATTTAGATCTAGAACGTTGTTTATGTTACTTTTTCTAATATGAAAATGAATTGACAGTGATTCCGAAATTTATTACAAAGTCTGTAAAATATCGTCACAGAATGCCAAAATATCGCACGTTCGTCACTTAGCTTTGCTAAAACATACACATAAATAGTTTTAATGCAGAGAATTTCGATAGTTTACAAAATTTCGTTACATGTTTAAATGACGATGCTCGAAGTATTTCTGAGTACAAGGAACTAACACAAATCCCAAATTTAAAAAATCAGTTGTTATTCCTTCAGGAACGCTTTGGAAATTTGCCTAAACTAATCACATATTTTGAAAATCGAATCTCAAATTCAAAAATGAGGTGTGGCCACCACACGAATTTCTTATACGTATGAGCGTTTCAAATCATACAATTTTAAAAATTATTTTATACAAAAATTATTCAAAATCCTATTCTAAGCACTTCCAGTCTCTTAGTAAATCTCTATAGGATACATACTTTATGAGATATTTGCAAAAAAATGCTACTCGCTAAGAGTAAAAGTGCTACTTCCGGTCCGAATTTTGAAATTTCATATATACAAAAAATATTGCAAATCTAGTTCTAAATACTTTTATACTCTTGATAAATTTATATAGAATGCATAACTTACGACATATTTGCATAAAATCGCTATTCGATAAGAGTAAAAGGGGTACTTCCGGTCTGAATTTTGAATTTTTTTTATACAAAAGATATTGAAAATTATGTTTTAAATACTTTTATATCCGTAACGTACTAGCCAAAAAGGCATGACTTGCGAAATATTCGAAAAAAAAATGATTTTCGATAAGAGTAAAAATACCTACTTCCGGTAGGAATTTCGGAAAACTTTTTCGATAAAATTATACTCAATTTTAATTTTAAGTATATATGAATACTTTATAAATTTGTTAAAACTTAGTAGTGGACGAAATATTGGCAAAATTCGATTTTTTCGCTGAAGTAAACTGCTACTTCCGGTCTACCGATTTTACTGAAAAACTAATCAGATCTCAAGAGGGAGATTATACACGTAAATACAAAATTTGGAATTGATATCCACAGCGGCTTGACCGCTATCGAAAGAAAGAAAGTAAAAGTGCTTTTACGAATCAAATAATCAACTTCAGCCTAATATGAATTTGAAATATAGGTTATTAATGCTACTTGAACATATTGGCAATGTTATAGTATATATAAGCAACATCATATGATTATAAAATGGTGTTTAAATTGAAAATTAAATATTTTGGGATGACGCCGGCGGTAGATGAAGTGAAGGAAGACGTTTTCATGTTGGCGTAAGCCAATTACAGACTACCATTATGATGTTAAATATTTGAAAACAGATATACTCCTTCAAACCTTACAAAAGTGGCAGATCTCAGTTTTATATTCCTAGGCATTCATATCCGTCACATTATGTATCTAGCTACAACCATTTAGTTGTTTTGTATATAGAATGAACAAAAATATTTAACAATGTAGTAATTTGAAGATCAAGATTTTATTTCGTCTATCTAGAATACCATACCGAGTTCGCAAAATTAATTAATCGTATAAATAAAACATATCCAAAAGATTAATGTCAAAATATGATTAATATTTATTGACTGGGAATTCAGTACTAAATTTAAATATACTCTGGTGTAGCGGTGAAAATGCATTATTATCACGAATGTAATGAGGAAGAATGTAAACCTGCAGCTAGATAGCTCCAGCATTACAATTCTGCATATCAGAACAAGTTGTTTTCGTGCTCCTTCGTTCGTTTGTTCAAGTTAGCTAAATAGAGTAGGTCATGTTTTTGTTGTGTAGACTATAAATGTAATATTTAATAATGAACGTCATAATAGAAACAAACATAATACATGAGAATTGTAAGAATACGTGTTAGAAAATAGTTTTCATTTGCCTATAGTAGCTATATAAGAAAAATAATTCCTTCCAAAAGAAGCTGAATAGACACGAAGCAACAAAAACAATTCACTGCATTTGTAATAAAAGTTATCTAAACTTGAAAGTGCTTCATAATTAACATTCTAGTAACGATCTGCTTTTATGAGCACTTAACTGGCACCTGCATTCTTCATAATTCTCTTTCTTTCAATTATATATTTTATATAAACCATTTACAAAAGGAAATTTATTTTTTCTATAAATGTATATAATGCTATGAATAGATTTTATAATACCCAATAATTTCTTTTAGATTTGTCGCTAAATTTTTTTTTATTTATCCCCTAGTTTTTTTTTGAATTTCGATGGTCATGGAAGGAAGCAATTCCAATGAATTTCACCCTATTTATCAACTAGACAAATATCTTATATGACTATGATCAAAAATAATTAAAAAAAACACTACAATGACAACTAAACTATATTTGCCAATTAAATCTAGATAGCAAGTGAGTGGGTTTGAAGCGTTTCAAACGCCTTCGTTGAGTGGTTTCTTCCATAATTGATTTGAAAAGAACGTTGGTATGGGCTTTGACTCTCTCACTGTATTTCTGACTATTCTTTGAAATTTATATCTTCACTGACGAAATTTGTAGATCTCCTTGAATAACTAGATTTGGGACATACCATGGTGTACTAACTATTAGACAGCACTTTGTTTTGATAGCGTTGGAATATTTTGATATTAGAATCGCTTGCTGTTCCCCAAAGTTGTATATCGCACGTCCATGTAAGCTTTAGTATGGCTTTGTACACTACGAGTTTGTTGCTAATTGATAACTTTAATTTTCCACCTAACATTCAGTAATACTTACTGAGTTGTATCCCAAATTGTTTTCTTTTTGTAAATATATGCTTCCGCCATGTTAATTTCCTGTCCAGGTGCATGCCAAGATATTTGACAGAGTCAGCATGTTTCAATTGTTGGTCATTTAATGTTTCTGACAGTCTTTCCTTTTTGTTCTTAATGTTATGTGGATTGATTTATTTATACTCCAATATTCCAATCATTTGTGGATTGCACTAATATGTCGTAAATGTGTTGAGGCCGTATCTGGGTTTCCATGGGTTGATAATACTGCTGTATCATCAGGAAAAGTAGCTAAATTTGTATTCTTGTATTAAGAATGTCAGCTGTATATATTAAATATAAAGTGGGACCGAGAACACTGCCTTGGGGTACCCCAGACAATATAGGATGTAACTCTGAAATTTCGTTTCGATGTTCGACGAAGTAGTATCTACTGGTTAGGTAATACTTTAAAACATCGTATATCTGGTGTGAAATTACTTTTATAGGTTTGTAACACACACCCTCATGCCAGACTTTATCAAATGTAAAATCCCAAAACACAACTGAGCGATACAAACTTCTATCCAAGTCCTGGTTTCCTTAACTGACCACTCTGTAAACCTACCCTATAGCTCCATGAAAGCTTCTAAAACCTAATTGGTGATCAGGGATTATTTTATGGATAATTTTCATATTTCGAAAGACTATTTTTTCGAACAGCTTAGACACAATTGGCAAAAGACTAATCGGCCTGTAGGAGGTAATTTGCTTTTCCAGTTATCCAGGTTTTGGAATCAGAATTATTTGTGCATTTTTGCTCAGACTTGGAAAGTGCCTAAATCCCATAAATGCATTAAATATCTGAATAATAAAATTGCTTTAATAGCTTTTTCTGCCAACTTTTGTAAGACCTTCCTTGTAATTAGGTCTAAACCGGGTGCTTAGTTTGGGGTTATATCGTTTTTTATACCTCTTTTAACTTCTTGTTGGATATTCTTTATAGGTACGGTCATCTGGTGTGGTGTGTCAATTGTTTTCTAATTCGACTTTTTTTTAATTTTTCTCTCTGAGTCTAAGGGAACAATTTGATTGTCGCAGTGTGTTTTGCAAGCTGCGTTTTGTATATTTGCTATCAAATTCACAACTGCTTTGTCAATTGGTACCGGCGTTTTTAAAGATATCTGCAAGTCACTTGTTATATTTAATTTCGCTTCGAGTTGCTCCTAGTTAGTAGTTTTGTCACATAATTTAGTTTATTAGGTGTATTTACTACTTTGCTTGTTCAAAGCACGACTTGATTTGGATAAATATTTACAGATGATATTTTGTATGCGACAGGATAATATAATAGTTGTAATGAAATGAATAAATATATCAATCTAGTTTTATTTGATGTAATTTCATTTATCGTATGTTTAGCCATTCAAAAATTCTGCATCCAACAAAACTGTTTATTATGATCAAAAATCAATCAAGTAAATAATACTTTAGTATGCCTTTCCAAGACTACGTGTCGTATTTTTTAAGTAAATACATTGTTTCATATAGTTAGATTTTTCTCAGTTGCTCTAAACTTAAATGGATAACGTACTTAATTATAACGAATGAAGTAGGTAACTGTAATAGGTAATAACTAGAGACTGGAAAATATGCACTAAAAAGTTTGCAAAATATGCATGCAATATGCACTTATGATGTGCATTTATTTATTATGTTTTAGGAAATTAAAATTCATTTGTCGTATTTACACATTGTATATTTATTTATTACAATAAATTGTCGTATTTACAAATTATATATTTATTTATTACAATAAATAACCATATATTTCTTTAAATTTTCCATAGTTTGTAACGAACTGCGTCGTTAATCCAAAAGAAAACGCCTTGATTATGCTAATCCGTAATTAATACAAATATTTTGCCGTATTTAGCAAGGCATTTTCTTTTTCATAAACGTTTTAACTTTGTAAAATTGTAAATAATTCAAATTCATTATTTAAATGTATGTACATATTTTCATAGTTCCGGTAATTTGTCGCAATATTTGCATTTGAAATAAGTATATAAATTTTATGGAAAATTTTATTGATAATACGTCACACGGGGCTACGTGACAAACGGCTGGTCCGCGCTAGTAAGGTGGGGTTTGTACGCACGAACTTTTGGTCGCTGGCGCGCAGATCGGTTGTTATAAAAGGCGAAAATTTAAATATCAAAAGGCAGACCTTCTCCGGCTTTGGATCTAGTTTTATACTCTGACAAAGCAATCCGTCCCCGGCTTTGGTTCTAGTTTTATACTCTGACAAAGCAATCCGTCTCCGGCTTTGTTTCTAGTTTTATACTCTGACAAAGCAGTCCGCCTCCGACTTTGTTTCTAGTTTTATACTCTGACAAAGTAGTCCTTAACCGGTCTCGTTTCTAGTTTTAAACTCTGTCGAGACCATTCTTTACCAAGTTCTTTTCTAGCTTAACATGCTCTGTGGAACTTGGCTTCAGAATTATTTCCGCTAAACCGTTTTCAACCTGCACATATCAATTAATTAATCTAACTTCAGGTTCTGAGTGATTAATTGATCCTGTCTTTCTATTTTGTTTAATTTAGAGTCAATCCGCTAAAACGTTGTCAAAACCGCGCATATCAATTAATTAATCTAACTTCAGGTTCTGAATAATTAATTGATCACGTGGAGCTAATTTGTTTGAAGTAACATTTGAATTCCTAGTCATTCGAAATACCAGAGTCGTGTTATATTTTTCAGTTTACATACACACCTCCGTTTGTGTCACGTACGAATGCAACAAATTGTGAATAAATAAATCAATCGGTTATTTTACATTGATTATCGTAAATAAAAGCCATTTATTTTAAATAAGAAATAAAGGTCTAGGTCACATTTATTCGGAAATACATCCCTGAAAATTTAAATGTTTATTTACATCAAACGTCAGATATAGAATTTACACTGTATTACCGACTAGCGATGTCCGTAAATTTTGACAAGTACGTCGTATTTCACGCCGAACAATTAGAGTAGATATTTGTATGCGATATAAACTATAGTAGAAATAATTGTGTTGTATTGTAAAAAGGACCTAGCCTATTTCATTTGTCATGAAACTGTAAATATATAATATATTTAATTAAGCAAGTCTGATCAATTTATTTAGAAGCATGTATTAATGCGCACGCCTATTCGCATTACGAATGTCAGATAATTTGTGATATGGGAAACTCGACGTTAACGACAAAATTTCTTTTTATTTGATACGACTGTTATTTCTTTTCTTTGTAACATATTTCACTGTAAATTTATTGTATATATTCTCGTGTATATATATGTGTGGGACAATAAAATATATCATGCAAGTTTGCGAATAAGATTAAATGAATTTATCCGAAAGCATTTGTTTATTTTTTTTTTGTTCGTTATCTGTTTCTTGCGACATCCTTTAGTAAAGCACAATAATTAAGGCAGAATAGATTACGTACCGTTTAATAATGAATCCAAACTCCGATGTTGTTAGCCGTAGGTAACTTAAACTCACTTTTCTTTCACATTTTCACTATATTTAACTACCGAGAAGAAAGTGAGAAGTGTAGGTGTTTCGACATTGACAGATTGAATAGCGCCGACGCGCTCGGCCAGGTTAAGTTATGCATGAGCGCGTTCACCGACTAGGAGCAGAATTGCAGTACCTGATCGTCCAGCCGTAGGCGACCGTTCGGACGGTATTTTTGAGCAGTCGTTCGTCGGTGCTAGTTTTATCCTAGGCGCACAGGAGCGTCGCGACGAAGCACCGTCACAATTTGGCGCCCAACGTGGGGCCATAATTAGCTGGTTAATTAATTAATTATGGCCCAAAATAATTTTAAAATTTTTACAGCCGTTCAATTCCGCAAATGTAAAAATTAGTTCAGCCGAGAATTTTCAAGTGTAATTCAGCTGCCGTGACTGAATTCCGTTCGGGTTTTTGAATTGTTTTAAAACTAAAGGATTCAAGATTCAGAATTAGCAAGTGCTTTAAGATAATGTAAGAGAATAAGTGTCAATAATTTGTCCATAATTTTTAATACATTCTTGTAATCTTTTTACGGCAATATTAACGCATTGGTACAAGTAATTAAAAGCAGATAAACCAATTACAAGTTTTATTTTATTGTTCCACTTTGTCTACAAAGTAAAATATATACAATATGACAGACGTCGACCAAATAGGGAATCCAGGTACCCTAGGGTGGATATACACCCTCAAAAAGGAGGATCTAAACGCGATAGCAAGATCACTAGACCTCGATGACACCGGTACCGTTCCAGACGTTCGTGAGCGTGTCAGCACGTTTCTCAAAGGACGTAGATCTGGCTCTTCGAACAAAGGCAGCAATACAGAAGGCTCGAAGCCTAGTGGCAGTGAAGATGACGTCTCCAGTGCTACGATCTGCCAACAAGTTCGCAAATGGGGCCTGAATTTCAGTGGCAGCTCAGACGCAGTTTTCTTCCTGGAAAGAATAAGTGAGTTACAGTCATGCTACGATATTAAAGACGATCATATGTTGATGGCATTGCCTGAATTGTTCAAAGACAAGGCCTTGCTCTGGCTTAGAAACAATAGGTCGTACTGGAAAACGTGGACCGATTTCTTGGACGATTTTAAGCTGCAGTTCCTTCCGTCCCGATATCATTACCTGGTGGAAGAGGAAATACGGTCGAGGCTGCAAAGACCGAACGAGTCGTTCAAAGATTTCCTGACAGCGTTATTGACCCTGATGAGACGCGGCAAACCCATGTCTGATGACGAACAGTTGGAACGCGTGTATAGCAACATGTCCCCTGAAATGAAACTTTATATACGCCGAGACGCGGTGTCGTCGCTCAGACAACTATCGAAACTCGCCGCGGAGTATGAGCTCATAAAAGAAGAGCAGATTCGCTTCGCTAGAGGAAAGAATGACCCACAGACGCCGCAGCGCTCTTGCCGCGACGAACCGAAAGTGCCTTCGACAGCGCATCGCGCGCCCCATTCATCTTACGCGGTGCAGGACATTAGGCCTCGTCAGACGTCACCATCGCCGAAGAGAGTTCAAAAGCTATCTAATCCCGAGGGACGCTGTTGGAGGTGTGCCCAGGAGGGACACGGCAGGCGTAGTTGTCGTAACCCACCCAGATTGTTCTGCTCGCGATGTGGAAAAGTGGACGTCCGCTCCATAGATTGCAGGTGCCCGGGAAACCACAAAGAGGGTGGCGTGGATGTCCAGGTCACCCGCACGAAGTAAAATCCGGACCCGAGCTCCCGAACGAATCTGAGAAAGAACGAACGACCCCCGATAACCGCGTGTGGGTACCAATAAGTATTCATGGAGTGAATTTAAAAGCTCTAATAGATTGTGGTGCCACGTCGTCGTTCGTATCCGGGAATTTAATCGATCGTTTGGGAGCAAAGAGTACGCGAGACGTGCGTACATATAAATCACGTATCCGACTGGCCAATGGAGAGATTATCGAATCACCAGGCAGGATCTCCTTACCAGTGAAGATGAAACACAGAACAATAGACGTAAATTTTCTGATTTTGCCGACGAGCATGTGTTCGGTGATCTTCGGAGTAAACGTGCTGCGAGCACTGGGAGCCGTCCTCGATTTTCCGAAGAAAAAGGTATATTTTAAGAGCAACGACGATGCACCGCCCGTCGAGAGTTGCTTAGTTGCCGAAGAAGAGGATAGGCGAGAAGAGATTTTGAAACAGTTTATAGAGACTGAAATGAAGAAGTTCGCGAATGTACCAGGTCGCACAAACTTAGTAAAGCACGTGATAAAATTGCAGCCAGGTGCCGTTCCGGTCAAACAAAGGTACTATCCGTGTAATCCGAACAAACAGAGGCTGATCGACGCGGAGGTAGACAAAATGTTGGAGGATGATATCATCGAACCTAGTGATAGTCCATGGAGCTCCCCGATTGTAGTAGTAAAGAAGAAGAATGGGGAAGCAAGATTTTGCGTCGATTTTAGAAAGGTCAATGCGGTCTCTGTCAAGGATTCATACCCACTTCCGTACATTTCAAATATCTTGGACAAATTAAGGGACAGTAAATATTTTTCCACGTTAGACCTAAAGAGTGGGTATTGGCAGGTGGAACTCGAGGAGAGCAGCAGACCTATCACGGCATTTACCATCCCAGGGAAAGGTTTATTCCACTTTAAGGTTTTAGCATTCGGGCTCCACTCGGCGGGGGCCACTTTTCAAAGACTATTGGACTCAGTGATAGGCCCCGAAATGGCAAACTTCGCGTTTGTTTACTTGGATGATATCATCGTACTGGGGAAGACGTTCGACCAACATTTGGAGAATTTAAAGTCAGTATTTGGGTGCCTGAGGCGAGCAGGACTGCGACTACAAACCGATAAGTGTGCATTCGCTCAACAAAGTATCAAATACTTAGGACATATCGTCACCCCCGATGGCATTAAGACAGACCCCGAGAAAGTGGCTGCGATATTGAACGTACAGCCACCACGTTCTAAGAAAGAGGTGCGAAGCTTCCTGGGGCAAACATCGTGGTACCGCCGTTTCGTGCCAAATTTTGCTCAGATAACGACTCCGCTGGTGGCTTTAATAAAAAAAAATACTCGGTGGGAATGGACGCAAGAGCAGGAATCTGCGTTCGCTAAAATTAAAGAGGCCCTGACAAAGAGTCCCGTTTTGGTGTGTCCGGACTTTACAAGACCTTTCCAGTTACACACAGACGCCAGCGAGAAAGGACTGGGGGCCGTATTAGTACAAGAAGTAGGAGGGCTCGAGAAGGTGATCGCGTACGCGAGCAGGACTCTGAGCGACGCAGAGACCAGATATTCGACGACGGAAAAGGAATGCCTGTCAGTTGTCTGGGGAATTAAAAAATTCAAATATTACCTGGAATTCTATAAATTTGTCGTCGTGACCGACCACCAATGTTTACGTTTTCTCAATGACCTGAAAAACCCCTCCGGAAGGCTCGGCAGGTGGGCCATAGACCTACAGCAATTCGATTTTACGGTACGGTACCGCCGAGGATCGATGAATAACCTGGCTGATTCCCTCTCAAGATCACCGCTCCCCCGTAAGTCCGAGCCCGAAGACGAGACATGTGCGTTGATTGACGATGTACAATGTCCGTGGTACAACAGGAAAATTGCCGATGTTAAAGCACAACCAGACCGAAACGGCGATTTTCGAATTAAAGATGGTAACCTATATAAGTACATTCCCGATACGCGGAACGTCGACGGCATTCGAACATGGAAATTATGCATTCCGAGGCCCAAAAGAGCACAAGTTTTAATGGAGATACACGACGCACCCGAAGCCGGACATCTAGGCGTCGCTAAAAGCATTTCGCGTGCATCAGCCTTATACTATTGGCCAGGGATGTTTAGAGATATCAGAAATTACGTGAACAAATGTCAGTCTTGTAAGAGATATAAGTTTAACCAAGGAAAGCCGCTAGGGCAGATGCAGTACTCACCTGTTGATTTTCCGTGGGAGCAGGTGAGTGTGGATCTACTTGGACCGTTTCCCCGCTCCAAACAGGGCTTCACGTCGTTACTGGTATTTCAAGACAGGTTTACGAAGTGGGTAGAGTGCCAGCCGCTGCGCTCTGCCACGTCGAAGACGATCATCCGTGCCTTAAAGGAAAAACTGATATATCGCTTCGGGTGCCCCAAGTTGCTACTGGCAGATAATGGTCCGCAGTTCGCCAGTCACCACTTCCAGGACTATATTAGAGGTGTTGGCATCCAGATAAAGTACACAGCGCCGTATGCTCCGCAATCGAACCTGGTGGAAAGGACAAACAGAGTGATTGGTCCTATGATAGCTCAATACATAGAAAGAGATCATAGGGAGTGGGACCAATACTTACCACAATTCGTCTTCGCCGTGAATTCTGCCAAACATGAGTCCACGGGATACACACCGGCTTTCTTGAACTTTGGAAGGGAACTCATCCCGCCACGATCCCTCCGCCGGACCGTCGAGGACCCAACCAATGATTCCAGTGAGCCGGATACCGGAGAATTGGCAACAGAAATGGCAAAACTAGATGACTTCTTCCAGATTGTGAGGGTAAAATTGGCTGAAGCGTTTCAGCGTCAGAGCAGGCCCTACAATCTCCGTCACCGTCCTTTCCGTCCGCAGGTAGGACAATGGGTGTACCACAAATGCCATTATCTGTCCGACGCCGCCAAGAAGTTTTCTGCGAAGTTAGCACCGAAGTTCGAAGGTCCCTCGAAAATAATTAAAATTTTGTCCCCTTCTATTGTTTTGTTGCAGATACCAGGTCACCGCAAATCCGCCAAAGTCCACGTGAAGGACATCAAACTGTCCACCACCGCCGGCCCGTAATCCCTACTCCGCCTCCCACTCAAGATCCCCCTCTAGAGAAGCAGTGGGGAACATCCGAGACGGGCATATAAGTCGATGGATCGTGTATTACCGTCCTGTTCAACCATGTCTTCGACAAAGTCTCCTAGACGTCAAGTAAACTCCGGACACTGGATATCTCCGACCAGTGGTGTGTTGAGATTCGTGGCCTCCCCAAAGACACCAGAGCGGCCAATAACGCCACAATTTATAATATCACCGGAGACGATAGCCATCGTGGAGGAAATATATAAAGAGTGCTGCTGCAATACGCCTCCGAAACCGCAGCCGCAGGCGTCCGTTACCAAGGTACCTGAAGTAGAAGTAGGCCCGGCGTTAACGAGTCCAGGTGCCGAGGCATATTTGGAATTCCGGTACCTACAGTTATTTGGCGTGTCACCGGTTCCAGATCTGTTATCGCCGCTGCCACAGACACCAGAGACAGTTAAACCACCGACGAATGTAACCGCATCCGCTCCAGAGAGTATCACCCTTCCCGCTTTCATTCCTCTCACTCCAAGCCGTCCTCTAGACATGCCTTTCCTCGTACCTGATCCTCTTCCTCCATCAGATACACGTCCTATGGGTAAAAAGCCTGCCGTCCACAATCCAGGGGCGTGGATCCGCCGTGACGATCGTCCTGGCAAGAAAGTCCGGAGGAGACGTCGTCTGAACCAGAGGGTCAGCGTGAGGATCGACGGGAAGAGCGTGTCCATGACGCGTCGAGAGGCGGAAGCCTACTACGACGCCCTACACAAAAAAAAGGACATAGTGAAATTAGTGCCAGTGCGAGAAAAAGTGTAGAGACGTTTTAAGTAATACGAATTTAGTTGTAAGACTTGCATTTACATTTTTAATTTTGTTTCATTTCTTTAACATGTTTCTTTTTTTTGAGATGGGGGTTGTAACGAACTGCGTCGTTAATCCAAAAGAAAACGCCTTGATTATGCTAATCCGTAATTAATACAAATATTTTGCCGTATTTAGCAAGGCATTTTCTTTTTCATAAACGTTTTAACTTTGTAAAATTGTAAATAATTCAAATTCATTATTTAAATGTATGTACATATTTTCATAGTTCCGGTAATTTGTCGCAATATTTGCATTTGAAATAAGTATATAAATTTTATGGAAAATTTTATTGATAATACGTCACACGGGGCTACGTGACAAACGGCTGGTCCGCGCTAGTAAGGTGGGGTTTGTACGCACGAACTTTTGGTCGCTGGCGCGCAGATCGGTTGTTATAAAAGGCGAAAATTTAAATATCAAAAGGCAGACCTTCTCCGGCTTTGGATCTAGTTTTATACTCTGACAAAGCAATCCGTCCCCGGCTTTGGTTCTAGTTTTATACTCTGACAAAGCAATCCGTCTCCGGCTTTGTTTCTAGTTTTATACTCTGACAAAGCAGTCCGCCTCCGACTTTGTTTCTAGTTTTATACTCTGACAAAGTAGTCCTTAACCGGTCTCGTTTCTAGTTTTAAACTCTGTCGAGACCATTCTTTACCAAGTTCTTTTCTAGCTTAACATGCTCTGTGGAACTTGGCTTCAGAATTATTTCCGCTAAACCGTTTTCAACCTGCACATATCAATTAATTAATCTAACTTCAGGTTCTGAGTGATTAATTGATCCTGTCTTTCTATTTTGTTTAATTTAGAGTCAATCCGCTAAAACGTTGTCAAAACCGCGCATATCAATTAATTAATCTAACTTCAGGTTCTGAATAATTAATTGATCACGTGGAGCTAATTTGTTTGAAGTAACATTTGAATTCCTAGTCATTCGAAATACCAGAGTCGTGTTATATTTTTCAGTTTACATACACACCTCCGTTTGTGTCACGTACGAATGCAACAAATTGTGAATAAATAAATCAATCGGTTATTTTACATTGATTATCGTAAATAAAAGCCATTTATTTTAAATAAGAAATAAAGGTCTAGGTCACATTTATTCGGAAATACATCCCTGAAAATTTAAATGTTTATTTACATCAAACGTCAGATATAGAATTTACACTGTATTACCGACTAGCGATGTCCGTAAATTTTGACAAGTACGTCGTATTTCACGCCGAACAATTAGAGTAGATATTTGTATGCGATATAAACTATAGTAGAAATAATTGTGTTGTATTGTAAAAAGGACCTAGCCTATTTCATTTGTCATGAAACTGTAAATATATAATATATTTAATTAAGCAAGTCTGATCAATTTATTTAGAAGCATGTATTAATGCGCACGCCTATTCGCATTACGAATGTCAGATAATTTGTGATATGGGAAACTCGACGTTAACGACAAAATTTCTTTTTATTTGATACGACTGTTATTTCTTTTCTTTGTAACATATTTCACTGTAAATTTATTGTATATATTCTCGTGTATATATATGTGTGGGACAATAAAATATATCATGCAAGTTTGCGAATAAGATTAAATGAATTTATCCGAAAGCATTTGTTTATTTTTTTTTTGTTCGTTATCTGTTTCTTGCGACATCCTTTAGTAAAGCACAATAATTAAGGCAGAATAGATTACGTACCGTTTAATAATGAATCCAAACTCCGATGTTGTTAGCCGTAGGTAACTTAAACTCACTTTTCTTTCACATTTTCACTATATTTAACTACCGAGAAGAAAGTGAGAAGTGTAGGTGTTTCGACATTGACAGATTGAATAGCGCCGACGCGCTCGGCCAGGTTAAGTTATGCATGAGCGCGTTCACCGACTAGGAGCAGAATTGCAGTACCTGATCGTCCAGCCGTAGGCGACCGTTCGGACGGTATTTTTGAGCAGTCGTTCGTCGGTGCTAGTTTTATCCTAGGCGCACAGGAGCGTCGCGACGAAGCACCGTCACAAGTTAAATTATGTCTGAGGAACTGGGTACATAAATGGGTTTATCATCGACTTTGCAATAAGTTTTCAGGAATTCTTGAAATATCGGATTGTCCAATTTATGTAAAGGAATATTACAACCCACAAAAAGATTACACAAATCTTTGCAAAATGCTTCTTGTAGATTCTTCGAATTATTGAGAAAACTTTCCTCCAAAAGTTGCTGCCGCGGTTTATTCAAATTTTCAGAAACCCTGTTCGGATGAAATGTTGTGTTCAAATGTTGCACTACTTGAAATTTCTTCTGGCAGGTAATCTGTGTAACAAATATATATTTTTAACATTCAGTTATAATAATTATTATTAATTACTATATTACTACAAAAACTAGAAAAACAAATTGTCTGGTTTTGTAAAGTTCTCCAGTTGTTTAAATTTGATTGATTTTGGTTATTTTGGTGTTTATGACAAAGAAATATTACAAAGATATATTAGCTTTAAAGAACATAAAATTAAACATATCTAATAATAATTTATTATGAAATTGTTTCATTATATTTATGAACACAAATAAAAATTCTCATAATTGTAGAACTTGTTACTGACAAAATATTTCAAAATTCAACTTACCCTTTTGTCGCAGAGTGTGCACAAAACACTTTGTTCGTCAATAATTTTTAGTGCACTGCAATCACTTATCCAATTTTTTATTAGAGATGACTTCGCTCTAGCTATCTTCGGCATTTTCAAAACTTTTTAATTCACTTTTGTTTCACCAAATAGCACAGACCTTAACACGTTTACGAATGAACAAACTATGAAGGAAATTATTTCTTTTTCTTATATTGATATTAGTCGTACGGTATAATATACCTGCATTAATACCTACATTTCTGAAAAGGATTTTTTACGTAAGTTCTAATTGCTCTGTAAACCGATTATCAGTAGAGTTAAATCCTATTTTTGGGAAAGTCCATCTCATTATTAATGAGATGGACTTTTAATGAGTCATTAATGCAAAGTTGAAGGAATGCAATCCCTTCACGTTTACACAAATAAATTAAATATCTTTAAATATCAGATTTTATTATGGTTCTTATGAAAATGGCGAATATATGCAAAATAATTATGAAATATGTACGTGCATATGCAGTTATGGTAAAGTGTCCAAATATGCATTATATGCACTAAAAAAAATGGTAAAAAACGTATTCTGAGGGTGGAAAATGGATAAGTACACAGTATAGAAGGGATATACCAAAAAAACCACTAATATGCATTTTGCATAAAATCCAGTCTCTAGTAATAACGCAGTTCGTCTCAGTTGTATACATACGTTCATTAAGTTAATAAAACAGGTAATTTTCTTTATTCATTTTTGGTGATTCATTATTTTTGTTTACCTACAAGGAGGCAAATATGTTAAACAATATATGTACGTTAGTGAGTGAATAGCTGTGTAATTAAATTCTCAGTTATGTTCTTATAATTTTTAGTTAGTCCAAATTCGTCTGCTTTGGTTGCTGTTTATGATTTTATTTATATGATTACCTAAAAAGGTATATTATCTTATCACTTATCATTGAGTACCTCTCTTTATTTAAGAAAGGTGCTTGCCTATTTTGTATTTATATGTCTAAATAGTTGTTAGCCAAGAAATTGCCCATTCTCAGTTGTATGGTACTTTCAGTCTATTGTGTTAAATTTTATAAATGTCTAAATGAAAGAGTTAGTTATACTGTAAACGATTCTACAATAATATAAATAATCAATAAATGTGTTATAATGCTCTTTGAGGATTTATAGTGCCCTATAGCCCGATATTTCAGAGAAAAGTTAAATCTTTGTAATTGAATTCTCTGAGGACAAGGATAATGTTACCCGACATTTCCCGTGAACCGATAGGGAATTAGCCGGATATATTTGAATCGGAGAAGGGAGAGATTTGTGAATTTAAATGTTCAATGCCTTAAAAGCGGCCATTAAACGTTCTAAATTTTTTACTGCCTACTTTGGAGACTGTATCAACAAAACTTTTGTACCACAATGGAACGAAAACGTTATTTGATTTACTGTTTCGAATATGTACAGTGAAAGATAAATATTGGCTTTTGCCCTGCGGAATAATCTTGTTAAAATAATTTACGTCTGTAATGTTGGTATAAAAAATGTAATATTCGTTTATATACATACATATATTATTACATTTTTTACCGAAATATACAAGAAATGTATTTAAAATAATCTGTCAGCTTGACGTGGCGACAACATGATTCAATAGTAATTAATAAATAAAAATGACAATAGGAAGGCATGCAAGCAGCCATCCAAACAGTTTCATTGTAGTTTATATTGATTATGAATAAATAATAACAAAAAAAAAGACCATTAGGAAGTAAGTAGAATCAATGAAAAATCTTTCATTTTTTTAAAAGAAATTGTAGGTGTTTATTTTGTGAATATTGCACGCCAGAATTTCGGTGTACATATTTAAAATTTCTATTATGAAGTAAATAACAAAGTGCAACAACCTCGAGTGATATTGAAACAAACTTATTTATTACTTAGTGAGACATAAAAAACTATTGTGAAAAATGAAAAAACTAATACAATATTATATACAGACATGTATTCATATGAAATTAACAGTTACCAAATATATGTAAAATAATATATAACTTGTAATAAAATCATAAACGTAGGGATAGTTTGTTGAAAAAAAAAAGCCTTAATCTAGGGTCTTAAGTGCGCGCCAAATGTCCTTCAAAACGACCTGAAGGTCAACAATTTGCATTTGTATACATAGATAGCGCTACCATTACCAATTTTTAATAAAAAGCTAAGAAATGAATCCAAACGCTAGTTTAACTATTCTCCGGAAGATGGGAGAGACAGGCAGTGTCGTTTGTTATGTTTTTTTTTGTCCGAAAGCAAATTCATGAGTCCAGACAACTTTTTTTCGTTAAGGCTGGCGTCTCGGTACGCTGCACCGGACAATATTCACGTTGAAAACATGCCCACATTTTTTTGATAAGAAATGGAAACTATTAATTTAATTGTTATAAAAAGTACACAGTTATGTTAAGGAAACTTGATTCGAGGTCGTAGGGGGTTTTTAAATGTCTAATTGGGCTGTTTTTACACTATATACTGTGAATAAAATACCCCTTTTAGAGGTAAAAATAAATATTTTTTATCTGTAATTTTCAAATAAAGTATAGCATTCTTGCACCCCCCTTGACCTCAAAAAATTAGTTTGCATTGTAACAAAAAATACTGCAACGAAAATAATATCTTCGTTTGTAAATGGTATCCAAAATAAAAATGCGTGGACATTATATGAAATTAGGGTTACAATTCAACTATAGTGTGGAGAAAAACCGTTAAGATGCAGAATTATCACGCCAGGAACTTGAATATTAGTGTAGCTTCTGGGCATTAGGGGGCACTGGAAATTGTGCGTATATATGTACCTATTATTAATTAAAAATGTCAGGATAGGTACTTTTATTTACGCAAAAGTACAATTGCTCACAATACTTCGTCTAATAATAAAAACAGTTATATATTATTATTATTATATATTCAACAGTTTAACACTTTGCGTAATGTAATATAAAATATACACCTATAAAAAACAAAAACGATAATAAATTTGCTATAGGTATAATAATCTTACACATTGTTTACTTTCGAGCGATGTATATTTATAGCAATTTTTGACAGTTTGACATTATTTGAAATATGTGTGTTGTGATAACTGGACGAAAAGGGAAAACCTTTCTTGATTTAATAATATGATATAATTAACTTCTTATAATGTTATCTAATTACGATTACATGTGTATTGTATTGTACTGAAATAAGTAAAATCTGCAGTGGTACAGCTTATATCTTGATAATCTCGAAGACTTAAACAATGCTTCTGCTCGTACTATTATCAGAATATAATATCCAAACAATCACATAAACATGGATAAACTAGAAGATGGTATACCAACTCTAGGTATATTTTATTTAGTCTACTTCAGAAAATTAAATAATTCTTGATGCACAAATTTATTGAATTCTGCGACGGGACTACAAAGGCATTTTGATACCTATAAATATATATAGGTACATTTTTTACTTATTCAATAAATTTTGAGATTTACCGGTGCTTAACGCAAATTATCATTGTGTACATTACTCTAAATAAATACTAATTCATTTATTCATAGTGTATGATTAAATAAAAGTAATTTTTATATTATACACGTACACACAAACAAAGAAGCTGAAAGATTTACTGTTGCAGAGCATAACAAAATCTATATTATTCCTACTAATAATATTTATACGTCTAATTTGCTATGATTCCGATTGATAATTGGTAGAAAGGATTAAATATAATAATCCAAAGAATAAGGAATATCGCGGATACATAAAATATCAGAAAAAGAAAAATATTGGGTATAATCCGCTGTAGAGCAACCGTAGACACGTGTTTCTGACTAATTGGTCGTCATCAGTACGGTGTAGCCAAGGAATAAGGTGGGATAACCTTGGAGATGTAAGCTAAACGATTACATTTCCTGGGTCTCGGATGGCACGCAGGTTGACATTGTCTTCCTCGTGGCGACGTTAGTTGTTGTCCTCAAAACCGAGGATCTTCTAGCTGAAGCTACAAATGGTGGTCTGTCACCTGATGGTCTTCCGTTTAGCTTACATCTCCAAGGTTATCCCACCTTATTCCTTGGCTACACCGTACTGATGTCGACCAATTAGTCAGAAACACGTGTGTACGGTTGCTCTACAGCGGATTATACCCAATATTTTTCTTTTTCTGATATTAAATATAATACCTATACACGATAAATATAACAAGCTTTTTTGAAAACTTTTTGGCTTATGAGCCGCCATCTGAAAAAAACGCTAAATTTTTGCACTATACCAGTTTTTACAAAATATCTTCCAAAGTATTCCAATACTTCCCGAGATAGACCTCTTTGAATTTACAGATTTTTTCTTAAAAATGTAAAAATCAAAGATTTTTAGTTGGTTTTTGCTCGATAGTAAGTATATAGTGAATCCTACGCTAAAGTTTGACACTGCATTTATAGTAGAGGTAAATAGCTAAAGTTCCGAAGCTCCAAATGTGGCTTGTCGTCCAGACACATTTTGTCTTATATAACAAAATATCACCATTTGGTTCTTATAATGTAAAGTTGTGGTATATCTGACACTTTTGTTGATGAAACTTATGTAGTATATAATTTATTTATAATTATTTATCAATTATTTATTTACTTACAAATTTATTGATATATAATTCACAGACCTATTGAATATATGAGATATACAAACTTAGCAATAAATGAACTTTTTTTTGTTTTTAATAAATAGATACATTAATTTTGTCAGTATTAAGTTATTGCGTAACGTGTCTTCCTAAAAGACTACAAAAATATTCAAAAGAGAGTATCATAGTCTAAACGAGCTAGAAGAATCAGTTTGGTCTTAAACTTTACCTACCTACCTCTACTATAAATGCTATGTCAGACTTTAGCGGAGAATACACCAGTTACTTACTATCGAGCAAAAACCGATTATAAATCTTTATTTTGACATTTTTAAAAAAAATTCTCTAATTTCAAAGAGGTCTATCTCGGGAAGTAATGAAGCTAAATATTCCGTTTTTGTATTAAATTGTAGAAAATTTTCTCTAGTTTAATAAGAACGTAAACGGCTTTTTTGCTCAAACTAATACTTTAGGAGATATTTTGTAAAAAGAGGCTAAAAAATTTAGCGGTTTCTTCAAGATGGCGGCGTCTGCGGTAGTGGGGAAAATAAGAAAACTTGGGACTTTGAAACAGTGTACCAATCCATACACCATATCAAAATATCAAAGGTACCCTAATTAATTGAACCATGCGAGATTTTTTGGTATAGTTTGACTGGGCTATATGTATATTCTCCAAGGATATTACATCGGTGGTGTTTCTATCACAGAAAGTTAATATTCTACGTTTTAGATATCTCTTGAAGGTACTAGATTTGGTAGACCATATAAAAATATGGCACAATAGGCTTAAATTATGTGTTCTGCATGTTCAACCATTTCGTCAGGTAGATAGCTTCTTTTTCGGTGGTTTATACCAAAAATTCTTTATGTTGTCATTAATAGTGAAATATTAGGTAAGTCTATTAAAAGAATATAATAGTTGATATGTCATCTTTGGATAATATGGAAAATCAAAACCTTATTTTGGCAAACTTACTTCAGTTCGGTAAAATATATTTAGGTACGTTTAACAACTAAAATAATTACTTTCACTTCTGAATGTTGCGCATCTCCAATATTATTTAAGAAGATAATAAAATATGAATAATGTTAAGTACACAAGCGCAGTTGATTTTTGCCAAAAACACTAGTGTCACCTATAGACAACCTATAATTAAACAGATTTACTATGAAAATTAATTGTGGACTAAAATATAAACGTAAGTAATTAATACCTATTGATCTTTTCTGGTTACATTCTGAATCATATCTCCTAAACACACAGTTAAAGTTACGAAAATCACAATATAAGCTGTATGTTTTAGTTCATATGTTCAGAGACCGGACACGAGCGGCCGATGACTCATCACCCACGCGCACTATTGAAATTTTGTATTTTTAAAAAGTTTTTAATTTTATTTATATAATTGGATAACAAGTGGGTGGTGATCTATAAAATACAAAATACTTTTTTATTTGTTTATATTGTAGTTCAAATCGAGTAAATTCTCCGTACTTTATTAATCTCACGAAATATAAGGTAGGTAAATAGAAGAAAGGAATTTAACATTAAAATCGACTTTTTTGCTGCCCGTTTTCTCGACGAAACCAGATGTTGCATCACCATACGAATAGTGCTATTCAATAACTGCGTGATGTTATACATTATTTCTTTTGTCATTCATTACACAATGTTTAGAATAAAACTGCAGTCTATGGTCGACTGTTCTACTTTTTCTACCCTTTGTAACACATCACACAAAATGTCACTCATAAATATTTTATTTTCATTACTTTTTAACAGTTTTTGTGCGGCAATAGAAGCTTGATGGCATTGTCCATCATTCTTTTTACAATGACCCATGTTTTAAATCCAAAATTCATTAAACACATTACAAATTAAGCGAGAAAGAATACTTCAAACTGACTTGTTCTTTACCATGTTTATAGTCACATGAATTACTAAATATTGTTATTATTATTACTTCAAAAAATATTTTTTCCAAACATAAATTGTTTTATTCCTATTTATTTTATAAGGTGTACCTACTTGAAATTTTATAAATTGCTATAAATGAATGCTTGTATTTATTGATGCTTGACTGTTGAGATTATTTCTATATAGTCAGGTTCGTAATAAATACTAGCATAAATTTAAAATACCTATGTAGACAAAAACGTGTTGAAAGCGTTTCTTTAATAATTTTTTGTGCCTGTTAGTTTTTTGTCTGTCTATGTTCGAGTTCATTTAAAAGCCCCAGATATAAATTTGTTGCTGTAATAGCAATCTACATTTCTATTGCTTCATCTCTCATCCTCAATTAAGTTCGTCTATTTGCCAACATGAACCGCCACATTACCGACACCTAATCCTACCCCCCCACATTATATTCTTCATCACCACCAAACTGAAAACTAAACGCCAGCCTTAAGAAAAACATAAACACATCCCATTCAGAGTTTGATGTGAATTTTTCGGTATTTTGCTAAATTGCTCATTTGTATGTACATAAATTATACAGATATATGATATACCGGTGTCCCAGAGTAGCGGCAAAGTCCATTTATTGGTACCTAATAATGTAAATATAAATTTTAATACAAAAATTGTGGATAATCATGAGCTCTCCAATTTGAAAATATTTTCATGCATACAGAGTGTTCGACAATGATTTATCAACTTATGTTTTTTAAAATGGAATGCTATGCATTCAATAGCATTTTATGATAAACTTTGAAGAACTGATTAAACTGATCAATTTGTATCTGTCGATTTTCAACTGTTCAGAGATATCGCGATTCTTCGTCCAAAATTGTGTAACTTTTGAAAGATAGCTATGAAATAACGATTTATGATGGAACACCTATTATGGGCTGAATTAGTAGAAATACCTTCTTAGTACATGAATTTAATATTTGTTTCGACATATCAAAGCATACCATTCGCTAAAACTAAAATTTTTAAAAATATAAAATATTAAATGGAACAGACAATATATTTTTATGCTAGTGAAAACTAATAAAAATTTACTGTTTATCAATATGTGTTCTCTTGGTTCTGTGGGCGATATTCCAAAAGTTATAGAATATTATATTTGAATAAACCCGATTGCAACTTATTAATTAAGAAGTATGAGTTGTAATGACTTGCGTTACACGCCGCATAACTAAAATAAATTGAAAAGTGTTACTTACGTATAACATTGTCGTTTTACAAATAAGTAATTTTTATTAAATTTTTAAAACTTATGAAGTGATAATCTTGTTAATTCAGGAATTATGCATACCTTGAAAATATAGCCGTTACAGTGTATCAAAAAGGTTGTCAAAAAAATGAACTTACGATTACCACTTAAAAAAAGAAAAACGGTCAGTAGAAGCATTCAAATTTACTTTACTGAAAAATAGGTATCTTGAAAAACATTTTCAAGCATCACAGTGTCACAATTATTACAAGTTATTATCTAACAAATTAAAAAATGAGTAAAAGATTAAAAGCATTTCGTAAATTATGCATCCCATATAGATTTAGCAAGAGCACAAAAGTATTTATTTAGCTACATTTGGAATATTTTTTATAAAGAAATTTCGAAATTTGGACCGGAAGTAACAGTTTCACTCGTATCGAGCAGCACTTTTTTGCAAATATCTCGCAAAGCAGGCATTCTATAAGAGAAAAGAAGTGCCTACTAAGAATAGAATTCTGGATAATTTATGTATAACTCTTTTTTTAAGAAGATAAAAGTATTTGAAACTTAATTTAGAACAAAATTTATATTAGTTGAAACGGGCAATAGGTATAAGAAAGTCGTGTGGTGGCCACACCTCTTTTTTTGCTGGTACTCGTGCGTATAGCCGTTTCGAATTGTTATAAGAGGAGCCTAACGAAATTCATAACATTGTTCACTTCTGTACTGTGGTATCTATCACCGATTTATTCGTAATAATTAAATGCATTACGAAAAGGCTAATTCCGAATCTAACTCTTTGAAATAATGTTACTACTTTTCTAAGCTATTTACTATGTTAAAAAAAATGGCTATAAACAAGTTTCGTAGCGGTAACGAATCAAAAGGGGAACTAATAATGGTATTCTTTAATTTGTCAATAAATTTTTTTCCATTTTCCGGTCCGCAATACCCAAGTATTCTACTAGTTTTTTTTTTAATCTAGTTTGTTTTTATACAAATACATCAGTCGATAAAAAATCGAATTAAAATTATTTATAATTTATAATGATATTTTGGCATAATCACAACTTAATGACAACTATTTTCTTCTAATTGCTTTGTTTAACATATAATTGTGTGTAAGTAATTTTCTAAACATTGTAATTTGAAGTAACGCCTTCTGATGCTGAAGGCTCCAATTAAAAGCGATAGAATTAGCTTAGCCTAGACAAAAAAACATAGTAATTGGTTGTTGCGTTGATCTTTTACAATACGTTTTGAGATGACCATGTCGAGGTTCTCAGATGATATAGACACATTTTATGACTATTATTTCAGCAAAATGTCAAGTTTTCAAGTGTTTGTAATTTTATTATTTGAGCTTATTAAGCGCTGCTATTCACAGAATACCTAATCTACATAATTTTTTTTTAAATATCACAAAGAATGCCACCAATTTTTATTGGTAACTTTTATTTCTAGTAACAAAATTTACATGTTTTTCTACTATGTTGCCGTGGATTATCAATCACACTCTAATGGTATAAGACAGGGGTCTCCAAACTTTCCAGCCTTAGGGCCATACTGATTACTCCAGTAAGTTCCGAGGGCCAAAACCATATTATCATTGTTGCCGGTGGTAAAAAGTGAAATAGTCCACGCAACGTTTAAAAAAGGCTGCAAAACGGCAACACTGCATATTATTAATTTTCCTGTCATTATCTGTAATTTCTAGATTAGTCGTAGAGTACGAGCCATGAGGAGTAACGTGACACGACATCTGGTGGACACAAGCGGAAATAGGTAGTACCTTCTATCGCTAACAGATGGCGCTAATAGCACGTACAGAATAATCTCGTTGGTTCGAGAAAGTTCTGGTGTCTTCCACTCACTTCTAGATGGCAGTAATTGGAATATATAAGAAGGCTAGTGGCGCAACCACAAGTCAGTTCCTATGACACTGTTGTGAAATAAAATAGTGCGTACCTCCTTAAAACGTGTTTGTGCGTGTTTAAGTTTAAGACATCTTTGTAACAGTATTTTGATTTGAATTGTTGCTTTTGTGTGTGATTTAGTAGTATGGAAAAGAAGCGAAAAATTGATAGTGAATGCAGAAAATTCAAAGATCAGTGGAACATTCAGTATTTCGTAATTGAGTCCAGTAAGAAGGCGCTATGTTTGATTTGCAATGAAAGCATAGCCGTTCTCAAAGAATATAACATTAAACGTCATTATGAAACAAAACATTTTCAAAATTACTCAAAATATACAGGAAGTTTGCGGACAGAAAAATTCGAAGCTATGAAGCGCGGATTGAAAGCGCAGCAATCTTCATTTACAAAACTCAAAACTGAACAAGAGGCTGCAACGCGTGCCAGCTTTCGTGTGGCTCTTGAAATTGCAAAACGTGGAAAACCATTCACCGATGGAGAAATGATCAAAGAATGCATAATTGCAGTAGCCGAAGAAATGTGCCCTGAAAAGGTAAATTTATTAAAAAGTGTCAGTATGTCAGCAAACACTGTGGCTCGAAGGGTAGAAAACATCGCTGGAAATATATCCTCTCAACTGTTCGACAAAAATGGACATGTTGAGTGGTTTTCTTTGGCCTTGGATAAGTCAACGGATGTGTCAGATACTGCTCAGGTGTTGATTTATATTCGAGGAGTAGATAAAAGCTATGAAGTGCATGAAGAACTTCTTGATATGAATAGTATTCATGGCACAACTACTGGTACAGATATTTTTAAAGGAGTTGAAATGGCCATTAATCAAAAGAACCTTCGATGGAAAAACTTGAAATGTATTACAACTGATGGAGGCAAAAACATGAGTGGGAAAGATAAAGGAGTGGTCGCTCTTGTGTCAAAGGCTGTAGAAAATGACGGTGGTTTAAAACCATTAGTCTTACATTGTATCATTCATCAACAGTCTTTGTGCGGAAAATGTTTGGATATGTCTGAAGTTCTGAAACCAGTCATATCAACTGTTAATTTTATCAGATCTTTTGGGCTGAATCACCGACAATTCCGACAATTTATTGAAGAGATTGGAGAAAATGACTTACCTTATCATACTGCCGTACGTTGGCTTAGTTGTGGGAAAGTCCTTCAGCGCTTTTTTGAACTTCGAGCAGTGATCGAAATTTTTTTGAATGAAAAGCATCGCCCTGTTACTGAATTACAAAACAACGCATGGCTGTGGAAGTTAGCATTCTATGTTGATTTGACAAAACATGTGAACGAACTGAATTTGAGATTGCAAGGAGAAAACCAGCATCTTCCTGATTTATACACTAATATCAAATCATTCCGGAAGAAATTGATACTGTTTCAATCACAACTACGAAGTAAATGTTTTTCACATTTTAAAACATGTGAAATATTCAGCCACACTACTGAGACTGAGTTTCCTATCGATTTTGCAATCGAAACTTTGAGTGCTTTGAAAATAAATTTTGATAATCGTTTCTCGGACTTTGATGCCATTGCGAATCAAATTAAGATTTTTCAGAATCCCTTTGATACTGACATTGAAACCCTAGCCCCGGAACTTCAAATGGAAATAATTGATCTACAGTGCAGTGATATAATTAAGAACAAATATCAAAACTCATCTTTGTTGGAATTTTATAAGAGTCTTCCACTGACACAATTTGATAATTTGCATAAATTTGCTCGTGGGCTGTTTTCTGTTTTTGGTGCTACTTATTTGTGTGAGAAGACCTTCTCCAAAATGAAGTACACAAAAAATGTTTACAGATCTAAATTAACTGATGAGCATCTTAAATCTCTTTTAATAATTGGTACAAGTAAAATTAGTCCACAACTACAAACTATTGTCAGTGGAAAATCTCAATTACAGAAATCTCATTAGTATTTCATATGTCATTATGCTTGTTATAAGTTATGTTTTTATTTAAAATGTATAAAATGTTAATTGGATTCATTTCAATAATTTGTTAGTTATTATATACTGAAGTAAAATTTTCTGCATATTATACATGTCTTTACTCATTACAATTCTGTGTCTCTTTATCCAACTTATCACAAAAACAATAACAATAAGCCTACAACAATGTTATGAGTAGTTAGCCCATGACCATATCAATGTAGATGTCATATTAATAATTATTCAACATAAAATTAGAATACTTCAGTAAACTAAATTTAATTTGCTATAAAAAATATGTTCTCTAAAAGGAGTTTTCAAGTATGCTAGCTCTCCGCGGGCCGGACAAAATCTGTCCGCGGGCCAGATGTGGCCCTCGGGCCGTAGTTTGGAGACCCCTGGTATAAGAGATATTGCACTTTTCATTGTCATATCTGAGGTGATATTGTTTTAAAATAATACATTCTAACTAATATTATGTCCTTCAATCAAAGAAAGTTGATTGTGAAAACTTTTTTTCCAAATTGGTTCACACAATTTCACTTAAAAGCTCGACAGTGGCAGTAATAATTATATTAGTGTAGAATTTAACTGCACGTCAACATTATTCATCCAAACTCATCAGTTCAGCCATAACGAACTTAACGAATCTGCATAAGCTCTCAACGTGAACCTGCCAGCTTTGTAGAATTTCTTTCATGTTTCAATTTCATTTGTAATTTTTCAGTATAGTTTAATATGTTAGCGACATATCTAGAGTAAGTCCAAAATATGTTTGACTAAAATGATCTTAATATGGTGTCCAATTACAAAGAGGAAAGTGTAAACGCAAACATATTTGCCACAGGATCTTAGAATCTACACGAATTGAGATAAAATTCCAGAATTGTATTGGATTGAAAAACTTCCAAAACTGGATCGTCCTCATGAGAAAAAATAATGTATTTGCTGTTATCAATTAATTATACTTCTGCAGTAAGCTAAAAGTTACACATATTCAATATTATGTTATTTTTATATTTAATTATAATATTTATTTCATTTATAGAAGAAGCAATAGTAAATCACTGATGAAAATAATTATTAACTGCAAAAAATACTTTCATACAGCAAAGAAAAATGCATATGAGAACAAAACGTTGTCAGTAATAATAAAAATTCAAATTTCTTAGGTTATGCGCAAGTGTAAATTATTCTAATCACTGTTTAATATTTCATCAGGTACTCCAAGCACCGTTAAATAAACGACGTCCTTAATCAATGATTAGTGTTAACCGGTGTTAGCAAAACGGCCCTAAAATTGAAAGTGTAAACAATTAAGCATAGAAAAGTCGCTACTATCTACGTAGTTTTATTAAAGGTCTAGATTTATTATAGATAGCATTTAATTCCACAATACAAATAATATCTATGCAAATTGTGTAATTATGTAAGTAATTGTAAAAATTTGAAGTTCAGCTGTCACATAGCATTGAGTGAGGGGTTTTGTAAAAGTAATTAATATCTAGCAACCTTGTGCCAGAGTACTGAATTTTCCCGGTTGTAGACGTAAGTAGATCGAATTAGAGTTTCGTTGCGTCATTGTTATTCGGATCTTTTACAGGCGTAGGAAAATGTAGCAATACAAACACACACATACCGGGCTCTTTTTTTATCATTGCACATAGCATTTTCCCTATGTGTAATGATAAAAAAAAATTGTCAATGCATTAGCGATATAGTCACTGTATAGTAGACAACCAGTTATACACCAATGAAGAATTTACGTATAGCATACCTTAATTTTTAAATCAGGTTGCCATGACGGGAAAAACATTTTTTATGTCTAATATTTCTGAATTTTTATTCAAACATAAGTCATAAATTAAATACATTTTATTAAAAAATAGATAATTTATTTATAAATCATGGATAACTACAACAGAAATGAAAAGGTGGCAATAGTAATGTGGTACCAGAAAAATAATAGTTTAAGGCAAGTTAGAGACATGTTTTCCGTCAATTATCCAGACAGGCCTATACCTTGTGCAAAAACAATTCTGAACTTTTTTAAAAAATTTCAAGAAGATGGTTGTGTTCTAAATTCTCACAAAAAAAGAAATTGAACCAATCATGTTCGAACAGAAGACATGAAATTAAATATGCTGTGTTACGTAGAGGAACGGTCTGTAGGATCGCTTTTAGATGTAGCTAAACATTTTGGAGTATCGTACAGTTCGGTATACAAAACTCTGAAAGAATTTAAATATAGGCCATACAAAATATCAAATCATCAAGAGCTTTTCGAAGAGGATAAGATAAAACGAACTGAGTTTTGTGAAATAATGTTTAACATGTTAAATGAAAACCAAGAAATTTTAAATAAAATAATTTTTACTGATGAGGCTACATTTACCATAAACGGTGAAGTCAACTCTCAGAACTTTCGGTTTGTACCCTACATTTATCCATGAAAAATTATTAAATTTCCTATCCATTAATCAATTAGGTACTGGTCCCGTACAAATCCTCAAGCTCAAAACCTGACCCGAACACAGTACCCTCAAAAAGTTAATGTCTGGATTGGAATAATAAGCGATAGACTTATTGGCCCATTTTTTATTGACGGTAACCTCACTGCAGTGAAATATTTGCATTTGTTGAGAGACCATATCATTCCATCAATTGATATGATGAATGTTGATGAACCCTGGTTCCAAATGGATGGGGCCCCGCCACAATCTACTAACGCTATCAGGAATTTTTTAAATAACTTATTTCAAAGACGGTGGATTGGTAGATTTGGTCCCAAGATCAGCTGATTTATCTCCAAATGACTATTTTCTTTGGGGTTACCTAAAAAGTAAAATTTACAACAATGTACGAATACGCAACTTGAATGAACTAAAAGAGCGTATACGTACTACATGTAATGGAATAAGGCCAGAATTTATTAGAAATACACTTCGTTGCTTTCAAGATCGCCTTGCTTATTGCCTTGAAAGACAAGGTGGACATTTAGAGAACTTGTTATGATATTAGACTTCACATTTAAGTTCGTTTAATTGTTATAATAAACCAATTATTTTGTTCCAAGTGATATTCTGCATTTTCTTTATTAAAAACATAACCTAATTCTTCTAAGCTTTATTTTGCCCTGTATCGCCCAGTGTTACCAGTACAAGTATTATTGCCGAATCAAATACTTTCGCGCTAAATTTTAACAGTTTCGTAATAAATAGGTTTGTTCCAACATATGTTTGAACGGATCCGTGATTGTACGGAGCAAGCGCAGTGAATAATCACTGTTCCAACAACGCGAACTGACAAATCCGGAATCAATTGCAATCTGTTCCAACATAACATGATCTAGTTTGAGGACTGTCAAAACATAGTCCGAGCGGTTTGCTGATCTTTTACAAACTGAAATTTATGGATACTTAGCGCATGCGCACCAATGCCAATTGTACTACGATATCTCTAACGCTAACTTATGTTATTGTATTGGTAAAATAATTTATTACTTTAGGTATCCAC